>OZ026515.1:95040525-95640525 GCA_964019695.1 Loripinus fragilis
TAAATGAAATTGAATCTATTTATATCATTTAATGTAACTATTAGTGAATATTACAGAATAAGCTCAATATGTCACGAAATGATTCTGTAGTTTTCTTCTCATACAAATGGATTTCTCTTGACTGAAGCCTCGCTGTATCTGCTCATGATCATCAGAAAAAGAGGCAAATTTCCTCCAATTGGTTTGGGTTCTATAATCTGCAATAAGAAATGGGTATACAGTAAAAATTGGGCATCCTAACTCCTACTTGTATTGTCATTGCCTGATAGTGTTTGCAAACAGTTTGTACCCAGATCAGACCCAACAAAAAAGGTTGCACCTGATCTGGATCCAAACTGTTTTCCATTGTAGTCATGGTATATATTTGAAAGAATTTATGAAACAGTAAATGGTGAAAACAATCAGAAGACAACAACAGCAACAACAACAAAAACAAAGTTTGTCAGCATACAAAAGGAGTAAAAAGGAAATTATTCTTTAATCATCTTAAAATTTGGTAATTTTGGGCTTTATCAGCCAGACATATTACAAGCAAAAAGATGCAGTTCACATGCCTTTTAAGGCGTAAGTAGAAGAGTGTGAAGCATTTTGTTTTTATTTTTCAACCATAACATATGTTGTGGGTCATGGTACTCAAAAGAACCGTCTCAATGAGATGGTTCTTTTGAGCACCCTGAGCCCATATATTAAAATTAACACTTACATTTTACACTCCAATTGTTTTAATCTAGACCTATGAAGCTTACTCAACAGTTTTTATCCAAAATAGACTTCTTTTTTCCAATTTTGACAAAATAAATCCTAATACATGTATATTATTGTGGGTCTCTACCATCAAAAGGCCCCCTTAGTCACCTTTAACTTTGGCACAATTATTGCCCATGGGGTGAACATTACAAGGAATGTTTCAGATCACTGATATAGCCTTGGAGTCAAAGGTCAAGGTCATAAAACTTATAATCTGTCATGAAATTTGTACATGTAATACAAACTCCTCTTTCAATTTTTGACTGAGGATGTTTAAACTTGGCACAATGATTGCCTTTGGATTGTAGATTAAAAGAAAGGTTCAGATCTCTGGTATGATCTTAAAGCCAAAGGTCAAGGTCAAACATGTATAAAATCAGACTGTAATGCATTGCAACATTTTGTAAGCTACTATTACATTTTTGACAGTGAAAATTCATATTTGACACAATGTTTGTCGAGTTGTGTAGATAATAAGAAATCTTTGTTTTCCTGACATGGACTTTGATTAAAAGGTTAAGGTCACACCATCCTTAAAAATGTGTTTGTTATCATCAGACTCATAAAATTCCAGGTTGTTAGGAAGGTTATTTTTCCCAGATTTCTTTAAAAGACATAAAAAAAACCTAAATTTCGAATAGATTTCTTATTGAAATTGGCAATGGCTTGATATTTTTGTGGTAGGTGGTGGTCAGGTAACAGCAATCAAATTTTCTTTTAGAAAGCCCTCAAAATACTAAAACTGTAATCAAATTGGCTTGTGTACAAATACTTCTTTTAAAAATGTTGTGAAGTGATGTACTGTTTCACACTGATTGCCTATGGTGTGTAGATGGCAGAATTTTTTAAGGATTTCTGATTTGACCTTTGGTTCAGATATTAGATTAGGTGGTTCCTTTTGGGACACTGAAAATGCCTATGGTTTTTACATGTAGATAACAACAAAAGGTTTGCATTGCTAATATGACTTTTCCAAGGGTCAAGGTTTCAAAAATGTAATACTATGTCATGTTCAATGTAACTGCAGATATTTGTGACAACCAAATGACTCCCTAGTTTTATTTATCAAATCATGATGGATTATACCTTAAAGCTATATGCTGTTTCAGCTTTGTCCATGCAGGGCTGATTTTCTCTACAGAACCTACTTCCTCCAAAACCAGTCTGAAATACTCTATCAGCCAATCTTCTACCCCATCCCCACAATCTGCAATAATAAAATGTAACAGTTTATCAGTTTTACCCTACTGGTAGCTTTAGTATTAGTAAAAAGCAACCAGGCAGTAACGCTCAGCTGATAAATTTCTTTATATAAGCAGCAACAAACCAAAAGGGTTAAACCACTAAATTTTAAAATGAACAGCAACCAGTAGGTACAGGATTAGATAATCAAAATTTTGAGCTTAAAATTCTAAATGTTTTCTTAATAAGTTTTAGCATATGTGTTGGGTGCTCAAAAGAACCATCTTATTGAGACAGTTACTTTGAGTACCCACAACATATTATGATTTGGTTGAGAAATAAGATTTTCTGTTGCACCCTCTAACTAAAGGTATGGGTATGATTAAACTGATAAATAAAAAGTATTGCGTGGCAACCAGTGATATAAAAATGTCAGTTATCAGAAAATTTCACATAGAGACTAGTAGGATAAAAATGATAATTTGTTTTGACCTTTAACTCTCATTTTCTGTCGGAACTGAGCAAGTACTATGCAATAGATATAGTGACTTGCTCAAGGACACAACACAGTGACACTGCTGGCGATGACACTTGAACTTGCATAATGCAACCCTTTGATCTCAAGTCTAACACTCTACCAACTGATCCACTGTACTCCACTAAAAATGGTAAATTTCTGTGAATATGTTTGCAAGCAGCAACATTTAGGGTTTAACTGATTAACTATCTACATGTACAAAAACAAGAGGGCCTAGTGGCCCTAGATTGCTCACCTACAGGTTTTTAAAGCTTGTGCATAGGTATCAATTAGAAACTGTCATGACCCCTATTGAACCCTGGGCTGGAAGGGGGATGGTCCCCAAGGTCATACATGTAATTTTAACAAATTTAAAAGAGGACCACTTGATGATGCTATTTATCAAATATCAAGGCTGTAGGTGATTGTGGTTTCAGTAAAGAAGATTTTTTAATGTTTTCACTCCAAGATTTTAAGCTCATTTTACTTGAGTTTTAATATGGAGGGAATTTACTTTGAAGCAATTGCTGACAACCAACGCTTGAGATACAAATGATCACAAAAGCTTACCTTGAGTCTTTTGGTCAGGTGAACTAAGCCCCCTTAAACTTGGTAAAATTTATTATCATAAATGTCCTAAAATTTTAAACGAAATGTTTTATAATGCAAGGCATTCAATAAATGTCAAGATTTACCACAACACCTAATGTCGGCTGACCTGTTTCATGTATAATACAATTTTCAAAGCCCTTTTCATTTTGTTCATATTACTGATTGGAAGCTACATTTATAGGGAATCTAATTTTTTAAGTACGTACAGCAGCAGTAGGGTCAAACTTATGAATAATTAACTTCTGCGAACCATGCAAACACTGAAATGGGTTCATTTGTTTGAAATGCATTTATATTTACCTTGTTTAAATGGTTGTCTAGATGTTGAAACACAACATAAATTATTCCTGATAAGATCTCTGAGAGAACAAGTTGTCTGTAGGAATTTCTGGCTGTCATCAACAACCAATATTAACTTCAAGGCTAAAAGGGAGCATCAAACTTCTGTCCTTGGCTCTCATTGTCCTGTAAAAATGTTTGGCTTTGTTCCTCATCTCTGTCCTAGGACTCCTACTAAACCCTGATTTGTAGCTGAAGAATAAAATAAAAGGCAAATACCATAAAAATTCAAAATACAGGACACCTGGAAGCTATTCTTAAACTGGAACAGTAATGTGTCTCTACACATGACATGATATTCAGTGTGAGTCTAGGCATTTTATACTGAAAGTGGTTCAGACTGAGGCCTCAATTACAAACTATTATACATAATGCTTATTTGACAGCTTATCAGGTAAGGAAGAAGTGATAAATATCCCGTTTTAATGACTTCCACCTTGGATCCTGTAACTGACTAAATCAGTGATTTTAATTGGGATTTTTGGAAGCTACCTTTTCCTTCACATTTGTGAAAACATATAAAAATTGGGAAAGTAAATACCAAAGTACATGAAATTGGGAAAATAAAGGCCATTTTTTGATTGGGAATGATTCCCATATAAGGCGGTAAAAATGGCCAAATAAAATCACTGTATATGGAGAAAATATTTCAGACATTGGCAAACAGTGTATTCCCAGATCAGCTGCGACACAGTAAAGAGTCTATTGAGGGTGTGAGCTGTTAGACAAAAAATTGTATTAACTCTTTCAATACTAGTATCTTCTGTTGATAATCTTTGCCAACAGTTTGGACCCAGATCACAAGCTTACAAGTAGTCCTACTTTTTCCTACTTTTTTCTCATTTAAGATTCCTACTTTTTCATTAAAAGCCACTTGTAAGCCTGAGATCGGGCTCTGACTAAATGTCAGGACTGATCGATCTGGCTTCAAACTGTTTGACACTCCTCTCAGGCCCTCCCTTAACTGTTTCAAATCATCATACCCTCATCTGTCTTTTTTTCAGACTTGACAAGAAAAAAGTGGCCTCATTTATTTTATTCAGATGTCAAAATCATAATACATGTATCATCATTTTATGCTTAACATTAACAAAAAGGTGCCTCATTATGTTTTGATGAAAAAAAATGGTTTTGTCTGGGGTTTTTTCGAAATAAAAAAATAATAAAAGCGCTGCAGGCATGCAACATGCCCCGCCACGGGACACTTCTTTTCAATATCAACTCATATACCCAGTTTGACGAAAATCGGTACAAAAATGCCAAAGATAGAGAGTGAAAACATATTTCTAACGTCAATCAAGGGCTATAACTCTGTACTTATTTGTCAAAATTTACCCATCCACAATCCCAGAACACTCCTTTACAATATCGACTCTTATACCAAGTTTGAAGAAAATTGGTAAAGGAATGCCAAAAATAGAGAGTGAAAACCAAATACTAACGTCAATAAAGGGCTGTAACTCTGTACTTATTTGCCAAAATTTACCCATCTGCAATCCCCGGACACTACTTCCCAATATCAACTCTCATAGCAAGTTTGAAGAAAATTGGTTAAAAAATGCTCCCAGCAGAGAGTGAAAACTATGCGCTGATGGACTGACGGACAGCCCGACACTCAAACGCAATTTTTTGAATGGAGGGTATAACATAATACCCTGCACTTTTTAAAGTGGCGGGGTATAAAAAACTGTCTGACTGCCTTATCTGTTTTTTTAAAAAGTGGCCTGAAATGCTTGTTGTTTAGCCTTATCCTGAAAGACTATTTAGAAAAAAGTTGATTTTGAAAAAAAATCAGCAGACAGCAAAAATATGCAGCAGACCATCAGAGCTCTAACTTACTGCTGATTTTCAGCCCTGAACTCCCATTTTCTATGCTTGGACTCCTGATTTTAGAAGAAAGGCTATATTCTTTTGTATGGTGGGACTCCCACTTTTTGGCAAAGGAGATGGGTTAGGAAATAAATGCAATTTTAGGTGTCCAAAAGATCCTTATCTGGAATTATGAAAGAGTCTAATCAGTCTGAACTATTTGCCAAAAAATGGTATTAACTCTTTCCCTACTAGTGTTTCTTCTCACTGATAACCTTTGCAAACAGTCTTGACCCAGATCAGGTACCGAACCCGCAACCCTTGTGTCTGGAGTCATACACCCTACCACAAGCCCTGAGCCAATGCGCTCCAATCTGAACTGTTTAAATAGTTTTTTAACAAACACTCTCGGGCCAGATCAGGCTGCCCAAGCCTACTAGTGTCCTTTGCTGACAGCCTTTGCAAACAGTTTGTCTCAGATCAGGACCTACAAAAGACACATAAGATGTATATCCCAAATGTTCTCACTCTGATCGTATTTCTGAAATTTTTTATTGATTTTGAACAAAAAAATCAATCAGCAGACAGCAAAAAAGCATGCACAATTTTACAGAGGGCAAAGAGTGAAAACATTTTGATCCTTACCAGAGGAATTTTGTTCTGTCTTGATATCTCAGATATAGATAGAACTAAATCAAGTTAAAATACTTTGTCTTGAAGCAATGTTGGTGCTATCAATCTTTCAGGTATAAATGTATAAACAATGCCCATGGGAATGGCTAGTATAATGACCTGCTTCGAAAGGCTTGGTTCTTCACTGTTGGCTGAGACATGGCAGTCCCAAAACCTAAAAGCATTTGGGCACTTTTTTTTAATTCTGAGAAAAAATTGAAAAAATGGCGATCAAATTGTTAAAATTAAAATTATTTTTTCATTTAATTTCATCAAAAACATAGGTTGTTGATGCTCAAAGGAACCATCTTGATGAGACAAGGCTTTCGAGAAGCCAAAACATGTGGGAAACTTAAGAGAATAGAATACTCATATAAACTGCCGCAATATGAGACATTTTTTGAGTTACGGATAGGAAAATATAAGCATTTTACGCTCAATATTTGTCTTTTTCTATGAGGAGAATGGAAATTGGGCCAAATAGGCCCATGAGCATTATTTTTCTGCACCAAAAATATGTACATGACCCAAAGGTGTGGCCTATAATGAACACTGCAGTGACAAACGACATCAAAATTTTGGCAAACACCTTATTGACTCAAATTGAACCCCCGAATCAGGGTTGTTTTGGTCGTGGGTCGCTTCGACTGTCGATCGTTTCGACCTAATTTTGGGGTGAGTTGATTCGGCCTATTTTGATGGGTCGTTTCGGCCATGAGTTGTTTCGGCTGTGGGTTGTTTCAGCCCGGGGGGAGTACTCTCATCTTTTCTGCATATGTTAGTTTGGACCCAGCATATACTGTGTACCCAATAAAAATATCAGAACAGCAGGCGTTCCCAAATAAATATGTGATTGAATCCTGATAAATTGCTGTCCCTCCCCCAACCCTTGGTTAATAGGTGAGGTGATATAACAAACATATTTTTAAGCCTAAAACCATCTCGAGACCTGTCTAATGAGTTTTGCATTTCTACAAATTACAAGTACAACATACAGATGTATTTGTTGTTTTGTTGACTTCTGAACCGTTTTACACTCAACATTAGCGGACCAAATCGTTTCGAGATGCCATGTTGTTCTCTTGTTATTGCATGTGGGGCCTCCGTACTTTTAACAGTTTTGTCCGATTATCTAGGCCACACGGACTTACGATTTATAGTAAACAGAGTTTAACAGTTATTTGAACAGATCAGCTTCGACCTCGTAAAGATTTTTCTACAGCGAGATACGACAGTTTAAATATAAGTATGTATAGATAAAACAAACCTTGATCTACGAAAAATATCTTAGGAGAAGCCAAAAACTGTAACGTCCTGATCTTTGTGTCAACTTGACAATCACCGAATTGTGTTCCTTCATAAAAAAAATTCGCTATAGCAAGTAATCCCATCTATCGTCCCGTTTCGAATAGAAAACGAATTAAGCGTCTATTTTATTGATGAAATGTGTACTAAAATAAAGATGCATTTTAATTTTACACGAAAACCTGAAGTATTTTCAATATTATTCCAAAATTAAGTAAATCCACGTGTGTAGTGTCTGGGTATAGCTAATTTGCGAAAGGAGTTACATCGCGAAAGGGGAATCAAGACAGCTCGTCGACAGAACAATTCGTCGACACATTTTTGAAACAGCTCGTCGACAGATTCTAAGACAACTCGTCGACACTTTATGAGACAACTCGTCGACACCTTTATTCTAAGTTAATTGACCAGTAAATGATAATAGCTGCAATTTAAGTACTTGTTTGTTTGTTTAAATCTTCTTTATTGCTTCTGTGAATAAAATTATGAATAACTCATATGGCTTCCTTTTAATGTCTTGATTGAGTCAATGTTCAGAGTCCCAGTCAACAATTTCAGTCATGTCTGGACTCCTCATAGAGAGAGAGAGTGAGTGAGAAACGTGAATGGGGTAGACTTAACTTCCTCCCTAGATCCAAACCCCATCCAAACTTGCATGAAGTGAAGCAATTTTTATCCTGTCAACAACCCATTACGATTTTCGTACGTATAAATATGACGCATTTCATCACCTATATTCAGAAGCATCCAAGCAAAAATTACAGTAAATGTTGCTCATTGACTGCACTCAATATGTACATTATATCACTATCCCTAATTGCACCTGATTACCAATTATAATTATAATTTACTGGTCAATTAACTTAGAATAAAGGTGTCAACAAGTTGTCTCACAAAGCGTCGACGAGTTGTCTCAGGATCTGTCGACGAGTTGTCTCAAAAAATGTGTCCACGAATTGTTCAGTCGACGAGTTGTCTTGTTCCAGCAAAAGGAGGCGCCCTCCACCTAAGCTCCATATACTTTCCAAACTTAAAACATATATAGGAGATTTATATAATTACTATAATAAATAAGTCACTTTTTACACCTCTCAATATAACACAAACAATACAGAGGGTTCTGGGTTTTAGAGTTAAATAAATAAAATAAGAAAAGCAAGGATGTGGTGAGCTATAGGGTGTACAGTGTGTTGCTTGGATATGATGTCGTTGGGTGTTGTAGGTTGTGATTTGTGCCCTGTTGTGAAGGGGTGGTTTGGTCGGACATGGCATGGTGTACACGCTCTATCTAACCTCACATTAATAATGTAGATAGTAACCTGTCCTTCCTCACTTCACCCCCCCACAAATGTGATCCTTGTGGTAACGTGGGTTGAGTAAGGCTACTATAGCCAATCATATCCACCCAAACTCATCCATCTAAAACACCACATCATGCTGTCCCCTACTACCCCATTCATTTCTTACCATTTTTCACCATCCTAGAGACCTTCTTTATGCGGTTAAACCACTTCTAATGGCCCGTTTCGATATCTTCTTGTGACTGATACATTTGTTTCTCCGGGGGTGTAACAACTTGGCGTGAATTTTAATGGGTGTCCGTACCAGAATTTGTTCAGTCTTGATTTGAATGTGTTAAGGGAGGGTGCCAGTACAACTTCACATGGTAATAAATTCCAGGCATTCACAACTCTATTTGAAAACACGTTTGCCCGAACATTTAGTCTTGACCGTTTTTTGAATAGCTTAAGACCGTTGCTACATTGTCACATAGGATATCAAATGTTCTCCGGTATTTTGGGAATGTACCCCATGTGTTCTTTTTCTCCTACATGGTATTGTCATTTCACAATCTGGTTAACGCAAAAGTGTCCAATTTTTGTCTTATTTTGGCCAACAAAATACATTTTTACATCATGCCAATATTTTGTGTAATGGTCAGCTATATTGATTTATAATGTTAACAAAATATGCTTGTTACAGGGACAGGTGTGTTACTTGAATGGGTCCTGATCCTTGCTGTCTTTCTTACCTTAATGATACTCCCAAGATAATAAAAAAGCATTTTCATTACTCCAACCACCAAAAATTAAGGCTATTAAATGTTAATAAACAATGTTTGTTTCGCCAATCTCTAGAAGTTTCATACCTATTTTTTTTCATTTCGCGAAATTAAGTCGTTTACATAAACGAGGGTAACCTAATTATTGCCAATTAATGCGGATTAACACACTCGTGGTGGTTTTTGTGATGAGGCAAATCTTCAAAAAAACAATATTTGTATGCGTTCACAAAATGTCATTATTTTCATCTTGCACTTAATGTCATCCACCAATTAAAAGAAATCCTGCTATAGGAAGAATCCGTCTATTCATAGGTAATGTTAGATTTTGTCAGCGTATGATACAAACCGTAAGAAATCCATTTGAAAGTATTGTTATTGTTTTTTTATCAATGAACACGAATGGGTAAAATTTATTTCGAAAACCGAACAAGAGGAGCAAAGTTTTCTTAACATTTCTACTAGAAATATATTGTTTTAGGAAAGAAATTCTTCTATATATCGTTCTCTGGTCTTTCAAGAACGTACCTCATCTGTTGTTTTTATCCTACATGTTATTTCTATTTCACAGTTTGGTTAACGCAAAAGTGCCTAATTTCCCTCTGTTTTTGGCCAACAAAAACAACAAAATACACATTATGAACTTGCTGCTAACATTTCGTGAAATGGTTAGATACATTGATTTATAATGTTCACAAAAGAGGCTTGAAACTACTCCCAATTGTAAGATAACAAAAATAGGCACTCCATACCCCACCCACCTCAATATTAAGGATAATCGAATTGATATGGAATCTTAACACCTGTCAGCTAAATCTGCACAGCAGGCAGTGGGCGGTCTGATGTTGTCCTGAGCGCCCATTGGTCAATTACTGAATGAATTCTTTATCTGCCGTTACACACACTTGACTGTCTGAAGTCAGCATGTCTGAAGTCAGCGGCAAGATGAAAGGACTAAATTCTCAATACCCATATATACGTCATGGCTATTGCCGACGGGCATACAAAATTTTATGGGGAAGTCAGAGTATGTCCGATCTTCGGATTTTCTGCGTACGGAAGCTAATTTCAGACGTAAAACACCCAAAACGTCCACTAGTGCAAGCGCTGGTGTGTGATTGTGGTATTTCCTGATCATACTCACCTTTTTTCCGAATTGATTGGTACTGGTTTCTGTTTCTACCGTAGAATACCTGCTCATAATGTAAACAAATATCTATAATACTAAATAAACGAATTACCGCATAAACTGAAAAATCGAGGTCATTTTCATGCTTGATTTCTTTACTGTTACTTTAAGATATTGCTTTCATTGATAATCTCGGTTAGGATGAGTTTTCATTTAGCATAGATTTAGAGAATTTTGGAATTAAGTGTGTTTTCTAAAAGAACTGCGCCCTCTGGCGAATGTTTCTATATTTAGTGTATGTCACGTTCATGGTCACGCGTCACTATTTTTAGATCGATTGGGTTTCCAATACAAACTGAATGGAGATGACCGAAGCGTTCCGAATTTTTGTGTATATGTCATATGTATATGTGTATTATGCTGTGTCAAGTCGGCCATATTATAAACAACAATGGGGAAAACGCCGCCAAACTCGCCAAAGAAAAAAAGATATGGCTGTAATTTTAAATAATCCCTTATCAAAACTGATTATTAGTCGCGGTAATCATCACACCTTTCTTCGACACGCGCTTAATAATCCTAAGTGTCAAGGTCGCTGCGCATAATGTACTGTTTACATCGATTGGCTTGGTCGTACCACTTATATCACGGTAGGCAATGACGCTATCAAATATTATTAGTAAAAGGCGCCTCGCTGAAGTTTTTCTGTGATTTTCTTGACGAGAAGAAATAAACATAACCGCATTTACAAGTATCAGCTTTTGTAAAAAGAAAATAAAAAAAAAATCGTCGGTTCCGGGTCATTTCGGCCCATGGTCATTTCGGCCCAATAATCCCTTTTTGGTTCTTAGAAAAAAATAAATCTCACTCCTAAAAAATTTGGTAAAATTGGTCCGCGCGGTAAATGCGAGCAGAAAATAACCATTTTAAGGGGGTCGCGCGCAATCTCACTCTTTAAGATTTCAAAAAGTTGACAGGTATGCAAATAACGAAGTAAGAACTACACCAAAATCACCACCTTAGAACGGTCAGGTGCAAGCTACTGGTGAGGGCTTGAGGTTGAATTTGTTTTTAGCTCACCTTAGCAGCATATGTCAGCTTATAGGTAGGATGCCCATGGTCCGTTGTCGTCAACAATTTCAAACATCTTCTTCTCGGAAACCATTTGACCAATCAAAGACAAATTTTATGTGGAGCCTCTTTGGGTAGGGGGAACGAAAGTTTGTTTGTTGCATCTGGGTCACATGACCAAGATGGCCGCAACGCCCATATATGGTAAAAACCCTTCAAAAATCTTCTTCCCCGGAACCGGTGAACCAATTTCCACGAAACTTGGTATGTAGCAGTGGTGACTCTGCCCATCATACTTTGTTCAAATGATGACCTACGGTTGACCTTGACCAATTTTACAACAAGGTCAAATTTGTTAACTTAGGCTTTTCTACAGGAAAAAGTGAAAGCTATTGATTTTTTCACAAATATTTCAGCCTCTGACCTGAAACCAACTGAAATAATGAAGAATTGTGAGTATTGAAGGCCGAGGTCATTTCTTGACCTTGGCTAAAGGTCATTTACGTATATGAAAATTAAAACTGGCTTTTCTCGGAAATTGATGGGCCAATCAAACCCAAATTTTATATGTTAGCTTTCAGGTACAAGCAGGGTTCCAGTTTGAGGGCAAATCGGCGAAATACTTCGCCCCAGACCGCTCCGTTTCGCCTATAATGGTCGTAAAAAGGGAAGTGTATTTCGGCATATGGAGGCGCGGTGGCTCAGTGGTAGAGCGTCGGACTCGGGACCTAGAGGCCCCGAGTTTGAACCCCACGACCGCTGTGTAGTGTCCTTGAGAAAGGCACTTTCACCTTCCCAAAGTACTAATAATACCCAGGAAGAAGTGGCTCCGTCTCAACATGACTGAAAAATTGTTTACCGGGACGTAAAACACCAATCAATCCAAACCATTTCGGCATCAGTGTTCCTTTTCAGGCCATTTTGGGGGGCGAAATTCGGCCCCACTCCCAAAGGCGAAACACCTCCTTTTTCCCAATTGGCACAGTAAAATTCCCAATCAGAAGTTGGAAGAAAAATAAGGAGAAAAAGTTTGTTTTTTAACCACGAAAAGTAACGACATTTCCAGGTTTGCCTTTGAAGAAGATAATTTGGTATACAAAAATTTCCTTAAATATTGTATTTCTTTGCATTTTGAGTGTGAAAACCACTCATTTATTGGTTTGGGCAGCTACCACTTAAAAAATTGCAGACTAATTTTTCCGACATTGTCCCTATTTTTGGACAGTACCAGTAACCAACACAACACTAAACTATAATAATCAGCAGACCTTAGTATAAACTTAAATTGACACTAGCTTTAAACAAGTACAGACTTTTGGGGGGGGGGGGGACTCACAAAACAGTAACAAAACAAACAGAACTTCTATAAAATAGTTAATTACTACCATTGATGGCAACTAGAGTTATGAAAGTTCAAGACACCTTTCTCTGACTCACGCTCAATAATCCTAAGTTTCAATGACGCTATCAATAAAATCTGTTTAAAAAAGTGCATTGTTCAGAAATAAGAACCTGGATTTGAGCGATTTTTGGCATTGTTTGGAGGAAAACAAATATAGTAAAAGTCACCTCGCTGAAGATTTTTAGTGATTTTCAAGATGAGAAGATATAAGCATAATCATGTTTACAAGTATCAGCTTTTGTAAAAAAAATTAAAACTCGCCGGTTTCGGGTCATTTCGGCCCATACCTATTTGGGCCCATGGTCATTTCGGCGACTAGAATCGCCAATACAAGTTTCAGATTTCATAAAGCTGTGAAAAATTAACACACATGAAAGGGGGATACAAGTTTCAGCTTTTTTAAATGCAAAATAAAGGTAAATTGACAATCATGAAATATTTCCGCGCTTGCGTGGGCTCTTTTCTAGTAAACTTATAAAGCAGCACACATATGAGCCGCGACATGTGTGCACTTTGACAAGTGTAGACTCAGACGAGCCTGTGCAGCCTCCTTTTTAGTTGCAGAACTGCGACTTTAGATTTTTTTTTTTCGATCTGGCTGAATCTAAAGTTGCAGTGTTTTTGTGCTCTATCTTGACCAGTGATGGAGTCCCCTTTTGTTTTGGGAAAAAAACTCGTTTCCTTGACAATCCAACCATTCAGACTTCTTCATGTGTTTTACATACACAACCAAAGTTATAAAAATGTTACCATTGACTTCGTTTTTGTGACACTATCAATGCGATCTGTAATAATATGTTGTTGTTTTTGTTTTTCGGCTCATCGCAGCCATTTTGCATGCTTTTCATGTGTTAGGGGTGATGACGTTTTTGCGGTAAATTTCGGGTGTTAAATTGATGAGACGAACTTATTAAAACGTTGAGAATATATTATAATAAACCCGGTACTGGTTATACTCTCCATGACAAGGTAAGGGATGTCAGGGCTTTTTCAAAATCTCAGTACATTATTAGAATAATATTAACAGTGGATTTTGGACAATATAAGAAACAAGTAGGTGTTTGAATTTTGAAAATCAGCGCCAAATTGTTATCGATTCTGTTAACTTACTCAATGTTGGGTCGCTCGCAGCAGTCTCGTTTCTGTATTATTGTGCATTGTAGCGCCCCCTATTTTCTATTAATTTATAACGAGTAATGACCTATTTCAGAAAATGAAAGTCGATTTCCAAGAATGGTTTGATTCCAATTTAAAAATGAGATACTTACTTGACAGAAATCCTTAACAATCACATGCCCCACCAATATTACACTATACAAATCCAATTTTCGGAAAGGAAGCTTTGTTATGTCCCAAAATATCATAATCAGACCGATAATGGACTTTTCCAACATGGCGGACAATTGTTATTCTGATCATGTGCTCACGTGACAAGTTTCCCGCCAAAAGTAGCAAGCTAACGCAAGAGTACATTGACCTCTGAATCGAGAGGGGGTCAGCTTGTTTACGACAAGAAGCGATGGATTTGAAAGATTAGAATCAAAGTACTTTTGCACAGTGATCAGTAAGATATTAGTGAAAGAAAATATCTTTTATACCATGGCTAACCTTGCTGCAAGCCGAATAGCTTTACTAGCACACGCTTATGTTCAATTAGGCAGTTGGTGCCCATCGTTTTTAAGGCGCCACGTGAATCTTATATAGAGACATTGGGTGTTTTTACCTTCTTTTTGAACATGTGCGCAATGGTTTAAGATTAGAATTGTAGAATGATGTCATTGTTTGAATATGCAAAATCATTTGGCATTTTTTTCTATGTATTTCCTGTTAGCGGAAGTGGGGGAATTCCTAATCTGAAAATAGTCAATTTTCTATCCAGTGACATCCGTCGGAATACAGAACCAGGGTAAAAAATTTGGGGTCCGTAGAATTACCGAAAACCACTCATTTACCGAAAACCACCGAAAACCACTTGGAAAATCATATTTATAGGGGAATTATACCCTCCTAGTATTTGTTTTTTAGTAGTTTATGTTTATATTTAATAGGATGGATAGAAAAAAATAAAAAATGAAGCCATCTTATACCGATTTTGACCGTGTAAAATGTATCGCGTCTACCGAAAATCAAAAGCATCGCCGAAAACCAATCCGAATAGCTGATATAATAAGTTTCTATGTTCTTGAAGTATTTGTTTTTGATAATACAGATGTTTATAGCAGTATGTTGAATAAGAAGGATAAAATAAATCAAGTTTGAAACCATCTTATACCTAATTAAATGCTTTAAAACGTACAGCGGCAAGCCGAAAATCAAAAATCAATTACCGAAAACCAATCGAAATATCCCATCTATAGGGCTTTTATGCCCTCATGGGATGTGTTTTGAATAAATCAAGTTAATTTATAAACATATTAAGTATGCTTAATTTAAAAAAACGAAAATTAAAACATAGAAATTATTTATCCATATCATACTGAATTTGACGAATATATAATGTATTTCGACTATCGGACACCAATAACCACCTACCGAAAACCAATATAAATTGCTAAAAGGTACAAGCTACTACACATCTGCTTTGGACAACCAATTTAAAATAAGAATTTATTGTAGAACCTCATCAACATATGTCAATATTAGCAAGCTTAGATCAAATAATGTCAACGCTCCAGGTACATACTTCAGTTTCTCCAGGTACACACTCGTACATATATGCTTTAGAAGAACAATGTTAAGTGAAAAATTATTGTAGAACCTCATCAACATATATCAATAATAGCAAGCACTGACTACCGGGTCTACGCTTCATTGTTTAATGAGAAATATCAACATATATCAATACCAGTAAGCACTATACACAGGGTCTACGCTTCAATGTTGAATGAGAAATTATTGTAGAACCTCATCAACAAATAGCAATATAAGTAGGCACTGAATACCGGGTCTACGCTTCAAAGATGACAAATTATCATGTAGAACCTCATCAACATATATCAATATCAGTAAGCACTAAACACAGGGTCTACGCTTCAATGTTTAATGAGAATTTTTTATAGAACCTCCTAAACATATATGAGCCGTGGCATGGGATTTCAAACAATGTGGTATGTGCTACCAGCATAACCGCAGTTTGATCAGAACCTTTGCTAGTTGCTTGAATATTCTGTGAGTGTTACGCTACTGACTGAACATCATTTTGAGTTTCTAAACTTAAAAGGAGGGTGCACAGGCTCATCTGAGTCTACACATGTCAAAATGCCTCATTGCTGGAAATCACATGTCAGGGCTCAATTATCAATATCAGTAAGCAATGAATACTGGGTCTACGCTTCAGGTAAACTAAACTGCTTGTGTCGTAAAACAATATAATATATATGGCTTTGCCTAATTTCGGCTCTGTAAAATTGTAGATTGGGAGCAGACGTTGCATTTTTAGGAAGGACCCAGATGAATAAGGGCGTATGAATAATGCTGTTTCACAATTTCATTAATGGGGATTAAAATCAAACTGTGTAACCGTTAACGCCTCGTTGACTCTTGCTTAAAGGCATTATCTTTCAATCACTCAGAGGATTAAGGGAGGTGTGTGTATTAATTGCAGTTAATAATTGGGTAATCGGTTTAACTGGTAATTGGTACTCAATCAGTGTCATATTTCTGACCATTGGGATTTTCAACCTGGAACAGGCTGTTCAGTATTTCGGCCCATATTATTCAGCAATATGACAACAACAATTATAAAGAATATTAATAAGAATAATTTCACAATTCTTTATTATTTTCAACAAAGGAATATTACAAAATAATAAGCATCAGGCATTGGATCGCTTAAATATCCCAGCATCTCAATGTCCACTGTATCCGATGAACCTACGAACACATTTACAGAAAAATGGCCTAATTATTCACTTTTCAAACAAACTATCATATATTATGTTAAATCTGATCTAAAAAAATAAGAAACACCTAAATTGCTTTTCTCCGTGGCTAGTTACTTCTAACTGAGGGCCGCTGCTGTACGTTAGGTTAATATGCTTAAAAAAACTCAGTCAAATGACTCAACGTTTTTTTTTTAAATAATAAACGGTCATCTCATTTTCTATAGAATATTGACATAGTGCATCGCATTTTCATAATCCAATGGTAAATTTAGTGCTTATATTTTCTATATAAATTGGTTTTCGGTAAATGGAATTTGTTTCCTGAACTCAGTTTTGCATGTACTTAAGAGCGCGATGATCAAGAAGTCAAATGCTGCCTGAGAAGTACACAGTTAATTGGACTAAATATTGAATACTTGGTGTGAAAATATAATATATCAGTCTGTTAAAATAAAATTAATGAACAAAACTTAAGAACATAAGCCTAATAATACTGCTTGCAAATTGTTTCTCGGCGTCCGCGATGTAATAACTTGCATAATTAAACATGTTCATTTGGCTTAATTATTAAATTTTTACTTATATTATCATACATTCTAAAGAATAAATCGAAGCTTAACAGATTAAGCGTAAATTAAGAACTTGAATTTGATATAGAAGTTGGTTTTCGGTCGAGGGACTAAGATATAGATAATGGTTTTCGGTCGAGGGACTAAGCTTTTCGATAACCGCTATATGTTATAAGTCTATAAATCCATAATAAAGTGGCCTCACCATATACCCTGTAACAAAATATCATAAATAATATGCATATAAACATAAACTACTAAAAAAAAATACTAGGAGGGTATAATTCCCCTATAAACTTGATTTTCTAAGTGGTTTTCGGCGATTGGTAGACGCGATACATTTTACACGATCAAAATCGGTATAAGATGGCTTCATTTTTTATTTTTTCTATCCATCCTATTAAATATACTTAAATATAAACATAAACTACTAAAAAACAAATACTAGGAGGGTATAATTCCCCTATAAATATGATTTTCTAAGTGGTTTTCGGTGGTTTTCGGTGGTTTTCGGTAAATGTGTGATTTTCGGTAATTCTACGGACCGAAAAATTTGCATACTTGGTTGAAGATTGACCTTTATTCGTTGACATTCATCAGATATTAAAAGAAAACCTATTACTAATGGTGAGAGAGGTCACCATAAAAATCAACCTGTATGCACAAAAAAGGATCCCATCCGTTGCCATTAAGAACTCCTCGGGCACAGTTTGTACATATCCAACTGGGTAGTTCTCGATGTCAACAAATTGGTAAAAAGCGGCCCCAGTTAGATTGGTAATTGGTCATCTTTTTTGCAAATATCTACATGTAACAAATGTATGGTGAGATGGTATTGGATTCTTTTAATCTCAACAGACCAGGTATGATCATTTTTTGGCCAATTATGATAATAAGGAAGGTAAAAGAAAACATTATATAAGTCTGATTTTGGTATTTAATGTTGTTAAAACATCTGTGTATTCAGAAAACGGAAAGTGAACGGGTCATTGTCGGTACATAAAATACCAAAACAAATTCGTGCGTGACTTTAGTTTCCCACAGAAAAAGCATGCTCTTCAGCAAAGAAGACAAAATGACGCCATGTTTTCAAAACAAATAGTGTAAACATTCTGTGTGGACAGGAGTATTTTATCTTTTTAGAACTAATCAGGTATGCATCAGCGGCAAACTAAATAGCAACATATAGATAAACCTATAAACATACAAAATGGAGTAGTGTTAGAGGAAGACACTGTTTGGAAATGTGTTTTCAACTTGGTTTACGTCCACGCTAACAGTAAGGGAAAAGATAGAGGCTTAAAAAATCAGGGCTATATGATAACATAAAATAAAAATCCATCATATCGCCCTGAATTCAGTGCTACCTCCTTTTAAGCTCTGAAACTCCAAATGATATTCAGTCAGTAGCTTAACACTCATAGAATATTCAAGCCACTAGCAAAGGCTCTGATCAGCCTGCGCATACGCGCAGGCTGTTCTGAGGCTTAGCTGGTCGCACATACCACATTGTTGGGAATCTCATGTCGCGGATCATATATACATATCAACATGTAAATAATAAATTATGTTGTTGTCAGTAGCCTCCCTTGAATTCTGAGCAAGACACATTTGAGACGACCCCTCAAACAGCTGACCGCACATTGCTTCTGTTTTTGTCGCAGCACGTGTCAAATAATTAAAGCGAGAAAACGGGTGATAATCGAATCGACGTGCACAGGTGCATTTATTGCATGGCATAGATTTGACCAACAAAAGAACACGGACCTTTCTTTGGTTCCCCTCTTCCCCGACCATCACGAGACTTTCTGCTGTTCTTTTGAATAGCAATTCCCGATACGCCTCCGCCGTTCTTTGCAGGTGCATCTCCGCCAGAGTTACTTCTATGAAACCTTTTTGCTTTATGCACAAGTCTTATTGGTTTAGAAGGGTCCTGAAGTTCTTTAATTTCACCAAGATCATTGCCATGAGCCTCCATGTCGACCTCGCCATTTTGTATCACAGATTCCACTTCAGCAACTTCTGAAGCCATTTTCGCCCCGAAATACGAATGCTGGTGGAAAACGCTTCAAATATTTACAAAATAAGTCCGATAGAGATATTGCAATCACACTTAGAATGTACTGTCGCGCGGCTGGAACGATAAATTTATTGCAAATCTTGTAAAGATATGCACAATGTTATTCCTGCTTTTGTTTACGTCTTGTGTCGATGAGTCACGTGACATGTGTTGATCACTTTGATTGGACAATGGAAGCTCATTTTCCCGGGGCCTCCAATTTGTTTACATCCACGTGCTAATTTAAGAAACTGAGGTAAGCTATAACTATGGTGACAACGATTTGCCACCCTAAAGGAGCTGAGCGTGCACATGGAGCCCGATATTTGAATGAAATGGGTCTGCACAACTTTGCAATAACATTCCCCACTCAAAATTCGTAGATTATTTTGTAGATCTATTAATTTTACTTTAATTAAAGTTAACGCGGTGACGTAAGAAAATCGCTGAATACATGAAAATGCTTTTTCGGTAAAGCCTATTTATTTGTTTGTTAATGATTCGGCGGCCTAAATTTAACGTCGATTGTTAATGGGGACCCGGAGGGGCAGATCCAGGATTTTGGAAAGGGGTTCATTCCGGGGTTCATATAAAGGTGTGGGGGTTCGTTTTGTTGAGTTAATCTCATTTTCCCTAAATATCCCATGAAAATGAAATAATTTGGCCTCACTGAATTATTTCATTTTCATAGGATATTTTAAAACGGGAAGTGTGGGCGAACCCCATCTGGATCCGCCACTGGGGAGGTTCCGCGGCTGTGTTCTGACCGCGGAGTATGAGTAGATATAAAACAAGGTGGCAAGAATTAAAGGCACTTACATTTTGATAGTCTGTATGGTGCACATATGCGATCGCCCGTTCATTGGCCTTCCAATGAGCTAAACATGGCAAGCAGATGTACTGCCCAGGTGACCTGGAGAATCGCCTGAGTACCCACTTGACCGCAAATCACACACACACACACACACACACACACACACACACACACACACACAGATTGAGCAGTGGGACGTACATCCGACCTTGGGCATTCCATTGAGCGAAAGAGACAGAAAAAGAAATATGACCAAAACAATGTCTCAGCCTTGAAAGATATCAGGATAATCGCCTATACTGTTCAACAGCGCAACATTCAAGTATCTTACACTAAGGCCAAATCGCAATTACAAAAAGGGAATAAATACTTGATATACGGTTGGAGATAGGGTGTATCCCGCCTGGTGCCCTCATGCGATCGCCCGTTCATTGGCATTCCAATGATCTAAACCTTGAGTGTGGACTGCGGCAAGCAGAGATGCCCGGCCCAGGTGACATGGAGAATCGTCTGATTCCCAAAAGCCGTAAAAAACACACTTACACTGCACCCACACACATAGGATGAGCAGTGAGACGTGCGTCTAAGGAATTTCACTGAGCAAACGAGATAAATTTATGATTAAAACAATGGTCTCAGCATTGAAATATACCAGATAATCGCCCATACTGCTTAACCGCAAAAACATAATTGTCTTACACTTAGGTCAAACAACAGCAAACGGTAACTGGAGTGAAGCATATCCCCGACAGCTAAACACCCTATTCACATTGTCATCCCCCTCCCATATTAATATTGAACAACTATCCAGGCCAAAATTCTTTAAACAACTCGGACATCAAACAGGCCCAACGTATGTTGGGTCTGCGCTGTGCCCAAGACGTTTAAATACAAAAGCTTGCAAAAATATAACGTAGGACTGGTAAAGTAGAAAAATAAACCCCATATGTGCACGAACTCATAAAAAGTGATAAACAGAGATATTTCAAATCGACAAAACATTCTAAAAACCTCTCATTGAAGCACCACGCGCCATCGGACCGTCCGTGTAGCGAGGACTTTCTCGTGGCAGGCACCGCCCGATGGCGCGAGATGATCTCGGACCCAGTATTGGGTCCGAACTCTTATTAACCTATCCATACTCCACCTATCCACACTCCGAATGTATGTGGAAATTAGGTATGCATAGGTTATACGATATGTGCATGTAAAACAAATAACAAAAATAAGCTTCTGATAACTCAAACACGCCAGATTCGAGCTAGAGCGATAACGATCGAACCTTAAACGGGTAAAATATAATGACCTACTTAGGCGTCACGTGACTCGCAAATCAAAGAAGACACCTAAAATGAGCCAATCAAAAAGCGAGTAACATTTCCAAGATATCTGCTTTGGACAAGTTTACCAGCTTTTAAAATCAAGTTCTAGGCGCTGATTTGAGTTTGACTGGTTGGATGTGGGAGAATGGGTGTCGAATTTTGGGATTTCACCTTTATTTAAGAAATTATATATATTCTTGATAGTTTAAAGGGGACAGAAACCCTAGTATGTTTTATCAGAAAGAACTCTATGAACCATGAATTTTGATACAAGTATCATCAAAATCAGTTGAAAAATGGGGAAGTTATGGGCATTTAAAGAATTAAATAAGGCCAATATTTAGCCGCCATTTTGAACATTTAATTAGTTTTCAGAATTATTTCAACTGCATGCTTAATTTTTAGCTATCAATACTATCACAGCATCTGTGTTTCAGCAGATATTCAGCTTTGTACATACGGAAAACGTTTTATTAAAGATAATTGCAAATAATCCACTGGCTTGACTTTTATTTTGATTACGCATATTTAATTAGGCTGTGTGACGTCACTAAGCCTACAATATGCATGGCCACTTTCACTACAGTCCATTTTTCAAATATTTAAACGCCCACAACTTTCACGTTTTTAAACCGATTTTGATAAAACTGGTATCAAAATTCATGGTTTATTAAGATCTTTCATACAAAACATAGTAATCATCAGGGTTGCCGTCCCCTTTAAAATTGACTTGAAAATCACATTGGACTAGGTGTTCCACGTGACGCGCGGCCTTAAGAGAGCGCATCACTTTGCAAACGAGTCAGTTATTAAAAAAAAATCTTTTTCTGTCATATGCTGACTACCAACGCGTAATTCTCGCTTAAATGATAGACATTTATTTGAATAATTGGATCATATCACATGTACAAAAGATATATTATTTATGTAACTAATAAAACTTTCATTTCAGTAGAAGACTAGCGAGGTCCCACCCCTTACCTCACCCAAAATTTAGAACCAAGCCAAAATCGGCAAGAAACGCAGGTTAGAGCATCATTTACAAATATCAAATTATCCTCAGCAATGGCCGTCATTTCCGGCCATCCCAACCCCGAAGCACCAAACCATAGCGCGAAGTAGAGCAACTTTATGGGAGTTCTTTCTTTGGTATTTGAGCCGCGACGAGATTTCCAACAATGTGGTATGTGCGACCAGCAATGCCTCAGATCAGCCTGCGCATACGCGCAGTCTGATCAGAGCCTTTGCTAGTCGCTTGAGCATTCTATGATTTTTAAGCTACTGACTGAACACCATTTGGAGTTTCTAAGCTGAACAGGAGGCTGCAGAGGCTCGTCTGAGTGCACAATTGTCGAAATGCCACATTGTTGGGAATCACATGTCACGGCTCATTTGGAATTGGTAACCTGGTTAATTCAAAGTCTCTTCAGGGCATACAACTGCATCTGAGCCAGTTTTTTCTGTTGGTATATCGGTTGACGTCAACAAACGATTGATGGATTAATGACAAGCAGGAATGATAGGAAACATCATATAGGGCAGATGCTGTGCGCGCTCTATATGTCAAAGGCAGGCGGCCGCACTACGCCGACATGAAGATAGTCTGTATGGGCAGTCAATAAGTTTGATGCGAACATGTACCACGGCGCAAGAGCATGTTCATATATTCTGACCGCGGGTGTGAGCATTGTCTGTGTTGTTCATAGCCGCGATGTTCTTAAATATACTTTCTTGTCCGCTGAAATTCTTAAACTTAACAATTAGTAAATTTTCTGTATGCTCGTTTAGCCAGCGGATTGGTAGAAGTGCCCAGTGCTGTGAGCAGCAAAATCTAGCTGCCTGTCTGCTTGTCTGTATGCATTAGTTGTTCCTTGATATGCTCGTTTAGTCAGCTTATCTAGAAGCTCAGGTGTTGAGTGTTGTGAACAGCAAAAGCTAATTGTCTGTCTGTCTGTCTGTCTGTATTGGTTCTTGTATGCTCAATTATTCAGCTTGTCTAGTGGCTAAGGTAGTTATAGCGCCTGACCAGTGTTCTGAGGGATGTGAGCAGCAAAGCTAGTTGTCAGTCTGCCTGCCTATGCCTGTCTGCATATATGCCTGTCTGCATGCCTTTGTCTGATTTGATTCTTTACGTCCCATCAACAATTTTTCAGTTATATAGGGACGGGTCCTCCTGAGTTGAACCAGTTCTAAGCTAGGATTAATGTGTCTTGCCCAAGGACACAACGCCGGTGCGGCTTGAACCAGCGGCCTCTCGGTCTCGAGTCAAGCACTCTACCACTGAGCCGCTACACTCCCGCAAACGCATGCATGTGTTTACATTTTAATACATATAATAACTCGTATTTTTGGCTAAAACCTCTTGAGTGTCTAGTCACCTAAGAAGTTGTTTAAAACTACATAAATCAACTAGGGGGCGGGGCCTAAACCCTGTAAGTTTTGAAAAAAAGACACTAAGATTTGGATATCACATTATCCATGTGTATGGACCTCAACACCGTTCATCTACATAATGTGGCTTGGTAAAATATGCCCATGTACCAGGTGTCTTGTCCATACACTATGTGCCTTGATCGTACATGCCTGCTGAAATAGAAAAAGCCCTTTTTCATTGCCAATTGATACTGTCAAAAAAGCTATTCTAAGGGGGATTACCCTGTTATAATGAAAATAAAAAATCTGTTACAGACCACATAAAAATGTAGCCTCATAAAATTTATCATCCCAAAAATATAGTCACTTGAATCCATGGACAGAATTTAGCCACTTAAAATTCGAAGACCCATAATGTTTTTTTAGACACATAGCTCTTAGCCACCTAAATGGCCATTCGGTGGTACGTACCTCTGTCTGTCCGCATGTCTGCCTGCATGCATGTCTGTCTGCCTTTATATAAGCAGTATATATAAACCTTCATCTATTTTTTTCCAGTGTAATGAGTGTGGAAACTGCATTTATCAGACTGTTACCGTACACATTGTCCAAATACTGGACTCTATCAGACTGTTACCACACTCATAGTCCAAGTACTGACCTTTATAGGAGTTACCAAACTCATGGTCCAAGCACTGGTGATTCTCAGACTGTTACCACACTCATTGTTAAAGTACCGGCATTTATCAGACAGTTACCATACACATTGTCCAAATACTGGACTCTATCAGACTGTTTCCACACTCATAGTCCAAGTACTGACCTTTATAGGAGTTACCACACTCACAGTCCAAGCACTGATGATTCTCAGACTGTTACCACACTCATTGTTCAAGTAATGGCATTTATCAGACTGTTACCGTACGCATTGTCCAAATACTGGACTCTATCAGACTGTTAACACATTCGTAGTCTAAGTACCGACCTTCATCCGAATTACTACACTCACAGTACTTTGTTTGTTTTGTTTGTTTGATTTGATTCGTTACGTCCCATCAACAATCTTTCAGTTAAACAGGGACGGGTCTTTCTGGGTTGAACCAGTACTAAGCTAGGATGAATGTGTCTTGCTCAAGGACCACACCGCAGTGACACCGGTGAGGCTCGAACCCACGACTCCTCAGTCTCAAGACAAGCATTCTACCAATGAGCCACTGCGCTCCCGACACCCACCGTACAAGCAATGTCCTTCATCAGACTGTTACCACTCATTGTTCAACTACTGGCATTTATCAGACTGTTACCGTACACATTGTCCAAATACTGGACTCTATCAGATTGTTACACACTCATAGTCCAAGTACTGACCTTTATAGGAGTTACCACACTCATAGTACAAGCACTGGTGATTCTCAGACTGTTACCACACTCATAGTACAAGCACTGGTCTTCATCAGACTGTTACCACACTCATTGTTCAAGTACTGGCATTTACCAGACTATTACCGTACACATTATCCAAATACTGGACTCTGTCAGACTGTTACCCCATTCATAGTCCATGTACAGACCTTTATCTGAGTTACCACACTCATAGTCCCAGCACTGTCCTTTATCAGACTGCTATCTCGCTCATTGTGCAAGTACTGGCATTTATCAGACTGTTACCACACTCATTGTCCAATTACTGGAATATGTTACCACACTCATAGTCCAAGTACCGACCTTTATATGAGTTACCACACTCATAGTCCAATCACTGTCCTTTATCAGACTGCTACCTCGCTCATTGTCCAGGCACTGGCAACTGTACACATTGTCCAAATACTGGACTCTATCAGAATGTTACCACACTCATAGTCCAGGTACCGACCTTAATCTGAGTTAGCACACCCACAGTACAAGCACTGTTCTTTATCAGAATCTAACCACACTCATTGTTCAAGTATAGGCATTCATCAGACTGTTACCGTACACATTATCCAAATACTGGACCGCACTCATAGTCCAAGTACAGACCTTTATCTGAGTTACCACACTCATAGTCCTAGCACTGTCCTTTATCAGACTGTTACCTCACTCATTGTGCAAGTACTGGCATTTATCAGACTGTTACAGCACTTATTGTCCAAGTACTGGCATTCGTCCGATGTTACCACACTCATTGTCCAATTACTGGAATGTTACCACACGCTTAGTCCAAGTACCGACCTTTATCTGAGTGACCACATTCATAGTCCAAGCACCGGCATTTATCAGACTGTTACTGCAAACATTGTCCAAATACTGGACTCTATCAGACTATTACCACACTCATAGTCCAAGTACCTACCTTTATCTGAGCTACCTAATAACTAACAGTACAAGCATGTCCTTTATCAGACTGTTACAACAGTCATTGTTCAAGTACTGGCATTTATCAGACTGTTACCCAACACATTATCCAAATACTGGACTCTATCAGACTGTTACCACACTCATTGTTCAAGTACTGGCATTTATCAGACTGTTACCATACACATTATCCAAATACTGGACTCTATCAGACTGTTACCGCACTCATAGTCTAAGTACTGACTTTTATAGGAATACCACACTCATAGTTCAAGCAGTCCTTTATCAGACTGTTACCTCACTCATTGTGCCAAGTACTGGCATTAATTAGACTGTTACCACACTAATTGTCCAATTACTAGACTCTATCTGACTGTTACCACTCATCGTCCAAGTACAGATCTTTATCTGAGTTACCTCACTCACAGTCCAAGCACTGTCCTTTATCAGACTATTCCCTCACTCATTGTGCAAGTACTGGCACTAATCAGACTGTTACTACTCATAGACCAAGTAATGGTTTTTATCAGACAGTTACTACACCCAATGCAGAGGATTAAGGACAAAACACAGCACCTGCAGCGAGACTCAAAACGATGTTAAGATGTTGCTTGTAGTAAAATTGTTGATGGACTGACGGAAAATGTCGGACATCAGAGGATCATAAAAGCACACCATGAGCCCATGGCTCACATGAGCTAAAAATAAAGGCTTTGCTTACTTACTTACTTACTTACTTAAAAGCACATGGAAAGTTAAGTAAAATCCAAAGGTGAAAGTTCAAAATTTCGGAAATCCTGAGCTTTTGAAATTCACATCTTAGAACTTGTATGTTTACAAATTATTAAAAATTTCAATTTGAATCATTAATGGTCAATTGTCCCAGGATGAACGGAAAATAAATCAGAGAAGCTATTAAAATCTGCATAATTCAGCAGTTTGAGATAGAAAGTCAGCCTTAAAATCCTGAATTCAGGAATAATCATGAGAACTTTCATCCATGTATGGAAAGATACAAAAGGAAATCAGTTTTTTGGGTTGAGAAAACAGTTAACAAAAGCTAAGCAGCGGGCTCAAAATGATTTTAATGACTATGATGATGATAGTACAGATAAAATGTGTTTCACACTTAACCCTTGACATGCTGAATGATATACCTTAATTGCCCTCTACAGTGCAGTTCCTTTATATCACACCTCATTACAACACAGATTTGGTTATAACACGGTAATGTTGGGGCTTCCAAATTTTTTAACCATGGAATTTTACAGAGGTAATATAGAAAATGGTCATTTTCCTATAATTCCTATGTTATAACATGATTCACTTACAGCAAGGTCCATTCCTATGGACCCAAAACATAGCGCTATATGGGCTGCGACGCGAGAAAACCTGTCTTAGGGGGGTTTGCGAACAACACAGGTGCAGACCAGCCGGCGCATCCGCACAGTCTGACTAGCGCCTTTGTTATTCGCTTTTCTCAAAGTGACATGTGTAAACTTGCTACAGGTGAATTTTGATTTTCTAGCTAGTCTCTGTAGCTGAGGAGTTTGGTTTGATTTTGTCGAGTCGCTACCCATATAGGGACTGCACTGCATGTAGATGCCATTTTGGGTAAAAAAAAAGTTAACAAAAGTTATACAGTGAGAGCAGCATGATTTAATTTGATTTTTTATGATGATAATACGAACAATAAAAATACTTTTTTTACATGTAAAATAAGCAAACACACAAACCCTTACAATTATTCATTTAATCTTTGTCATTCTGAATCAGGACATACAATGTTGACTAAATAAACCCAGATCAGACTGTCTGACAAGGGTTTACACTATTTTGACACTCCCTCACTACTCTTTATCACACCACTAAATATGAGTGTGTAATGAAAAATGAATTTCCTTAGTTCTCAATGAGGTTCTTTTGTGGACCCACAAACACGTTTAAGCTGTTGGGCAAGAGAATATTTACAATATTACACTCTAAATAAAAACTAAGTTTCCCACCGTATATCCGACGATATACCTCCCCACAGGGATGAGAGAGTTCATGATTGATCAGGAATTCCTGATTGAGCACTGGCATATGATTAATATAATGTCAGTTGTTTTTGCTGAAATTTATGTTTGAATGAAGTTAAAACTCAATTTTAGATATATATTAAAACTGAATTTTAGATATATAATAAGCATAAACTGACTGGTTTCTATTGATATTTTGTTATTTTAAGCCATTAATAAGTGGTTTAAAATCACTTTTTCTCCATTTTGGAGTCAACCAACATATTTTCCTGATTGAGAATGGCTGACTGTTCTCATCCCTGCTCCCCAAATGAAAAATTTGAATACAGTTACGTCTAAATAAGTGCAGGTAGAAATATCAATTTAAGCTAAAAATAAAGAAGCTTCAAAAGCTATTAAGTGTACTCAGAATGATTTAATGACATGTGTAATGATACTGTAAACAATAAAATACTATTTCTACAAATAAAATAAGCAAACAAACACACACAATTATTTAATATTTGTCACCTTGAACCAGGATATATCATATTTACCCTAACTATTTGAACAGAGAAGAATATGGACTTGTAAAAATTTGAGGATAAATATTATGAGGTTAAGGTGTCCAAATTTTTAGGGTAGCTATGGTCTCCTCTTTAGATAAGTCTTAGGTTTTAAACTTAAGAAAAATTTTGAGCATGAAATTGTGAATATTTTCTAGTCTTTCAGTTTGAACTTTTGTTTCGGCCTCATTGAGATGGGTTTTTTTGAGTACCCACAAAGATAATGTACATAATAAGAATAAGAAAAATAATTTTCAATTACCCACTCTAAAGGTCTGAAATAGTTAAGGATCAGGACATTTTATGAGATCACATTTTTAACCCAAATTGGTTTAGAAACAAAACAATGATAGTGAGGGTTGATCAACAAGTCCATATATGCTTTGAAACGAGCATTAACCCTGGACGATGGGCTTTCATATCCCTATCATCTCATTTTTCATATGGACCTCAACACAAGTAAACCTGTCTTTGGGGGTTTGGGGATAAAAAAGCCGCAGACCAGCATCTGATCAGCGCTTTTTTTTATTCTTTAATTGACAAGTATCACATGTAAACTTGCTTTAAGTGAAATGTCATTTTTCTAGCTAGTCTCTGTAGCCGAGCAGGTTTGTTTGTGTGTGACCTGTTCGCAAATCCTGAAGACAGGGTTTCTCACATCGAGGCCCATATAATGACTATGTTGGTACCCAATGAGAACCACAACAAATCTTTCCATGCAGAAAAGCAAAACTAGAAATTTATCAATATGACAGAGATGTTCACTCTTGATTATTTTTAATTTGAAAAAGGGCCATTACTCTAAATATTTTGATTGTAATAAAAAAGAAACTCGAGGAACATGATAACATACTGATGTGAAATACAAATGCATCAACACTTATGGATCATTAGCCTCAGACGGTATTAAAATAAACATAATTGGGATGAAAAACGTAAAAAATATGTGAAAAATGAATGATTTGCATCAAATTTCAAAGATTCTGCTTATAAGTACGAAATAATATTACGTTATTCAAAATCACTTGATCAGGAGCCTTTACGCATAATATATACCTGTGTATAAATAATGAGTATAAACCATTCAAATTTTCATGATATAACACAGAAACAATAGTACATACCTACTATAGGACTCACTCACTCACTTTCTATTATGGAGGCACAAAATACATTAATATCCTAGGCACAAAATACTTTAATATCCTGAGCTATGAAGTAAAGCTTCGACAATTCAGTTACCTCATGTTATGATATACATCACAATATTTACCTCACTTCACGATACAATTTTTGGCAACATAATAAACTTGGAAATAGTCTCTTTAAAATTCGGACAAAACAATATTCGATCATTAACCCTTAACGTGTTGGGTGTTTTCATGTACTACACTCCTCCCCCAATCTTTTTTTCAATTAACTTGCAGGCATCTACATTCCTATTTACAGGAGCGTTAATCAGTGACATTTGGATCAGATGGCTTCTACGTTTAAATTAAAACTAGCTGATCTTGATCTACATTTTAAAAATATGATGATATATATCAAGGAGTAAGTGGCTCAGTAGGCGGAGTGTTCCACTTGGGATCGAAGGGCTGCTAGTTCGAGTCTCAACGGAGGAACTGTGTTGTATCCTTGAGAATGACACTATCCTTTGCTTAGTACTGGTTCAGGCCAGGAAGACTGGAAAACATGCCGTCACGACTGTAAAATTGTTGACTGGGACGTAAAGTATTAACACAAACAAAATATACCAAAAGTTTATCATTTGCAAGCATTTTAACTATTTGTTTCTAAATGAATTATTCTAAATGCTGTATCGTAAATGTATCATGATTTGACCTCTTGATATGCGTATTGTCAGAAAAAGTATCGCAATACAATAAGTGTAAGAATACCTGTCTTTGGATTTTGCGACTAGATCAGGCTGAAACTAGCCTGCTCTGCTACAGAGACAAGCTAGAATCTTGTTTTTTGCATGTAGCATGTGTAGGTATTTAAACTTTCCAGAAAATAAATAACGAAGACACTTATCAGACTGTGTGGATGCCCAGGCTGGTCTTCGTCTTTGATGTTGGCATACAATAAAGTCATGTTTTCTCTCAACAAGGCCCATATAAGTGTTCTCAAAATTTAATACAACTTTTTATAATATTTTGAGAAATGAATTCAGTTTTTGGAATGTTCATGGAAACATGAATACTTCGGGTCTCTTGCAAAGTAAGTGAAGCTGGAAGGGCTTCCATTAACTTTGCAAGAGACCCGAAGTATTCATGATTCCATGAACATTCCAAAAATTAAATTTGTTGCTTATATTTACATTTTATTAGAAATATCTAAAATATAAATTTAAAAAATAATTTAGGAAACAAAACCAGCTTTTTTTTAAAGATGTAATCGTATTTACGGTTTTGTCAATGTGCACAGCAGAAAGCGGAAAAGCCAGTGTGATCACGGACAGCCAATGGAGCAAACAAGCTTGTTTTGAGCGTGCAACTTGGGTGTGGCTTGCTGTCATTCACACCAACAGGGTCACTTCTGGCGAATGAGTTCGATGTTAAAAGTGTATTGCACTGGCAAGTGAGCTCGCCAGCTGTCAATCAAAGTTATGTGATTCATGAGGCTATGAACGGTAGCAAAAATCTAAAAATTCATTAAAGGCTTGCTTTGAAAATGTAAATATAACAATATGAACAGTAAAAATACTTTTTCTACACATAAAATAAGCAAACACACATTTCAGTAAATTGTGTGTTTGCTTATTTTATTTGTAGAAAAGGTATATTTACGATTTATCATTTTAAGCTACTATGGACATGCCAAATACACTTCATTTGCACCACAAAATAACAAATAAACATACAATTTCATACTCTTCCAGGCCAGAGGATACAAATGATAGTGCCAAATTAACCAAAGTATCATATTTGACCCACACTCATAAAATGTCCCTCCAATATGACTTCACTTAATAGGTACATAATGTAGATCAAATTCACTATAAATTGCCATTATATTTTAGAATATGGTATCCAATGATTATTTGATAATTTGAAGAAGTAAAATAGGAAAGCCTTAGTGGCTTAAAGAAATCAAGCCATTCCGTATTTTTCACCAAATATCAACATACACTGGACCAGGTCTTTAGATAAGAGTGTGTAACATAAAATTTAATTTTCTTATTTCTCAGCCAAAACATATGTTGTGGATACTCAAACGAACCGTCTCAATGAGACGGTTCTTTTGAGCACCCAAAAACATATGTTATAACTAGTTTAAACATATTTTATTGCCAAATTTTTATACAGCAATGGGGTTGGGTCACAAGTTCTCACAACCTTAGTTACGACCCTTCCCCTGTTATAACTGATGGGTAAGAAAATATTTAAAAATTTTACACTGAAAATTTTTGTTTATCTAAACCTGTGTATCAACATACACTGGACAATAACTTTCATAAAATCAATGATCTGATTAAATCAAATGTACTGCCATGCTGATGTGAGCAGTATTGATTCTGAAAAGAATGTGTGGTTGCTCAGGCTCACCTTAGCCTACCAAAAATTCATGGGCTCATTCATTTGTTTGATTTGGCGGATTTTTGATTATGAGCATGATAAATTTCATGCTCAGTTGAGTTGAGCACGAAAAGTTTTATATCGTTTAGGCTAGATCAGCTTTCAGGATTTGCATTCAAATAGCAAAATCATTGCTAATAAATAAGATCATGCAATCAATCTGGCTGTAAATTCCAATTCAGTTCAGCATATCTATCTATGCAGCAACCCACTGAGCTGAGCAGGTTATGCAAACCTCTAGATAAGATTGTGTAATTAAAAAAATATTTTCTTATTTCTCAACCAAAACATATGTTGTGGGTACTCAAAAGAACCATCTCGGCGAGATGGTTCTTTTGAGCACCCTAACAAAATGTGTTTTTCAGGGATGAGAATAGCCAGCAATTCTCAATCAGGAAAGTCTGTCGGTTGCATCCTGAATGGAGCAAAATAGATTTTTAAATCATTTATTAAAGGCTTAAAATCACAAAATATCAATAGAAATCAGTCAGTTTATATATATTTTATATTAAATGCTGAATTTAACTTTGTTCAAACTAAATTTCAGCAAAAAACAACAGACAATAAATGCTTCATGAGCCAGTGCTCAATCAGGAAATCCTGATCAATCCTGAACATTCTCATCCCTGTAAAACTGATGGATAAGAAGATATTTTACACCCCAAAATATTGTTTATCTGGACCTACAGAAAACCCATAGGAAAGCCTGTATAGAGGGCATAATGATATGGTTCAATCACAGAATAGCAGAACCACAGAATAACAGTTATAGAATTGTGGATGACAATCATCCAAAGTACAGTGCTGTCCTTTTATAACACACCTTTTTACAACACAACTTGGATATAACACGGTCATGTTGTGGCTCCCAATGTTTTTAGCATGAAATTTTACAAAGGAGTTGTAGAAAAATAGCCATTAAATGGTCATTTTCCTATAGTTTCTTTGTAAAATTGTCCCTTTATAACAACATTCACTTATAATATGGTCATTTCCTATGGACCCACAACATAGCATTATAAAGGGACTGCACTGTGTTCCCAGCTCTGCTAGCAGAGGAGTCAATTTTTTGGGGGTTATAATATGACATGCAAATTTGTTATCTCATAGTTGATAATGACATTTACAGAAATTAGAAAAATTCAAGGACTTTTCAATGCCTTTGCATGATTTTCCTGTACTTTTCAATGCATATTCAATTTTCAAGAAAGCCCTCTAAATTCAAGTACTTTTCAAGCCTGTGAGAACCCTGGAGCAGCAAAGGTTCAGACAAAGCCTGCGTAAGCACAGTCTTGCCACTAAGTTGTCAGAGCCTTTGCTGCTCACACCAACATGGTAGGGACAGAGATGAAGGCTCAGAACCCAAATCTTAAAACTTACAGTAAGCCTATGAAATATTAACATGGTTGAAAATGAGAATCCAAATCTTAAAACTTGCAGAAACATGGGTGAAAATTCAAAATTTCCAAAATCCTGAACTTTAGAAATTCAAATTTTAAAACTTGCAGGATGCCTACAAAAATAGATAATTTAAGGTTTAATTGTTGTGCTTAATCAAAGGAGCTATTTTTATCTCCTTAATTCAGCACTTTGAGGCTGACTCTATGGAAAGCAGTCTCAAAATCTTGAATTCAGGATTCATCTTGAAATCTTTCACCCATGCAATAAGCCTATGAAATATTAACATGGTTGAAAATTAAAAATTTACAAAATCCTGAACTTAAGAAATTCAAATTTTTAAACTTGCAGGATGCCTTCAAAAATGAATAATTTCACAATTGAATGGTTTATTATGTTTAGATAATCTGAAAATAAATCAGATGCTATTATAATCCCCCTAATTCAGCAATTTGAGGCTAGAGAGTCAAGCTCAAAATCCTGAATTCAGGATTGATCCTGAAAACTTTCATCTATGTTTTAATAATTTCAGGTTTAAAAGGTCAATTGTCTCTATGAACTGAAAATAAATCAAGAGACGCTATTGGGAGACTAAATGAGCATTTTGAGGCAATCGTTCAATGGAAAGTCAGCCATGCCTCAAAATCCTGAATTCAGGAATAATCTTGAAATCTTTCACCCATACATATGCAACAGGACTGGAAAATTCGCAAGTGGAAATTCTCGTCAGCCAGCGGTTCTGGAACTACAGCGTTTTCAAATAAGGATAAATCCAACCTCAGCAGGACAAGGGTTGAGTGAATGCTCTGTACCTTTTGGGCAGGTGTAACCATACATACAGTTTAACATAAAAAAAATCATAAAACAGAAATGCACTAAAATCAAAGATAATAATTTCCAATAGCTCTATCACACACCTATCACCGTTGCAATAGATAGCAAATTTTGTGAAATAAGACTTGACATACCATGTGAATTGTCTCCAAGCAAGGAATTTGCACAATATGTGAAGCCCCAATTGGTCCTTGTAAGCAATTCACACGGTATGTCAAGCATTTTTTGGTTTCTTAAGGAAACAATAAAATTTGAAAATGTCTGGGCCATCCTTTAAAATATATTTGTTTGCTGTGGCCCTACCCATCAGTTTCAGTTTGGGTAGGTAGGTCTTTTTTTATAAGAAATTCAGCATAATTCTATGACCTACATACTATCAAATTTTCATGGATCTTTAACTTTGCTATCTTTGTTCGGATTTTCATGAAATTTTCACCAAAATGTTGAACTAAGAAATTGGGAATGATACTCCATTTTGGGATGTTTTTGCTAATTTTTGAATTGGGAAGGGGCTGAACCAGACCTAGGAAAATCCCTGTCAATATGTATGGGATATAATCTATCAGAATGAAAAGAGTTAAAACTGCAAACCACCTTCACATGGATATGTATTAAGTGGTCTGCATCGGAGACACAAAATTATCTACATATTTACCCTCAATATTAGAACACTTCAATGTACCAGGTATGTATTCTGATGGATTTTCCCATTTAAATTAATACAATAAGTATGGGACTGCCCATTGTGCACTTTAAGGGGTTTTGAGTAGAATTTTCTAAATTATTATGTGTTTTTGTCCTTGAAGATGGCAAACATCTGCAAACCCGGATGAAATGCAGCATTATGCTGCATTTCATCTGGATCTTCACTGTTTGCCAAAGTAACCTTTAAGGGGTTTCCAGAATACAAAGGGCTAAGGGGGTGCAATGTTTAGGAACATCACCCTAAGTCTAGATAAACAAAAATGTTCATTGTAAAATTGTATTTGCTTTGCACGCTCAAAAGAACTGTTTAAGATGGTCCTTCTGAGAACCCACTTCTCAACCAAAAGCATATGGGCCCTCAAAGAGAATGTTCTTTTGAGCACCCAAATCAAATGTTAAAACTGATGGATTAGAAAACAAAATAAATCAACGCCCAAAAACTCTGTTTTATCTCCAGCATTGTTATACTCACGGGTTTAGATAAACAAATTTTTTGAGCGTAAAATTGTAAATATTTCTTACCCATCAGTTTTAACATATATTTTGGGTGCTCAAAAGAACCGTCTCATTGAAACGGTTCTTTTGAGTACCCACAACATATGTTTTGGCTGAGAAATAAGAAAATTATTTTTTGGGTACACACTCTTAACTAAAGGCCTGTATACTGGTAATATATTGGCCAAATTACGACTTAGAATATTATTTTTGATGAATCTAGAACCACAAAGATATATTAATATGCCAGAGATATTTTAACTGATGTGTATTTAACCCATATAAGCCTAGAGCCCTTTTTGTGGGACATAGGCAAACAGTGAAGACCCAAATCTTTTGTTTTTGTTTGTTTTGTTTCTTTACATCCCAAGTCAACAGCTATGGTCATTGCGGGACGGTCAGTTCACCTAACCACACTTTTTCCTTGGCAGGCTTGAACAAGCGGTTAACCAGTAATTCGTGCACATACTTTCGCTTGTAACTGACAACAACCCTTCTTGAATGAATCAGCAGGAAGGGAGGAGAATGACCGTAGAAATCATTTCAAGATCAATCTCCACGAAAGTATGGGACCGGACCGGGATCGAACTTGCGACCCCTGGATCTGCAGTCAGACACACATCTGTAGCCAGACAAATTACTGACTGCTCTATGCGGCCCGGCATTCTCTTAGCAGGGTCTCCACTGTTTGTTTAGAGAATGTCCTATTAAAATTTTGAATAAAAATGAAAAATTCCACATTACAACTCTTAAAATGGAAATGGACTGATTCAATTGATAAGATTGGGACATTTCTTTCGATTTAAATGGGTTAATTAAGGCTGCCTGATGACACTAAGCCTAGATCACAAAATTTTAGATGGCAATTCTCCAGACATTCAAATGCCTATTTAATACTTTGTTATTCAAGGTCCTTTTTTATGATGAGATTCTTCACGTCCGGCCAACAATATTCAGTTATGTCGGGACCAGAACTAAGCAAAGATTAATGTGTCTATGTGTCTTGATCAAGGTCACAACGCAGTGAAGCTGATGAGGCTCGAACCCGCAGCCCTTCAGTCTTGAGTCAAGCACTCTACCACTGAGCTCCCATTAATAAAAATATGACTTTGATGAAATTTACATCAAAATGAATGTTTAAAAATGATCATCATTTGTAATGCACTGTTGCTAAACTTTGTGCTTCTGTTTACCGAGTTAATTGACTACCTGACGAAATGTAGTATGTGAATGACAATCAGTATTAACCCTGATCAGCCTGCTACTTCAGGAGCTGGCTGATCTGGGTTTGAACTGGGTTTTTTTCAGGCATATGTCCTAATATTTTGGGTAAATACGGTTAAGGTCCATACAGGTAGTTTAACAATTCCACCGCCTAGTTTGTGCGGAAGGTTCTGATTAGACTTCATCTGTCAATATATTTGCTGCCAAACAGAACAAAGTCAAGAATAGAGTGGCAAAACAATGTTACACAACTGATAAGACTGGCTGCAGTTTAAAACAGTGAATGTTAGAAAATAGAAACCGGCCTCCAAATAAAACTGCGTAATGTAAAGCTTACTTTTCATACTTAGTTCTCTTGCATTTAGTGTATATTGTGGATGCTAAAAAGAACCGCCTCAATGACACAGTTCTTTTGATTATGCGCAATTTAAATAAATTTGAAAATATTTATCAATCTTACGTACAAAACATTTCCAATCTAGATATATATTTGTACTGTATATAAAGACAGGACTTTAGTTAAGAGTGTGTAACAGAAAATAGTTTTCTTATTTCTTAACCAAAACATGTTGTGGGTACTCAAAAGAACCGTCTCAATGAGACGCTTCTTTTTTTTTTTTTTTTTTTTTTTTTTTTTTTTTTTTTTTTTTTTTTTTTTTTTTTTTTTTTTTTTTTTTTTTTTTTTGTTATTGCTTTATTCTCCCCGTCCATTGGTGTGTAGGGGGTCGGGGAGGACCATCCCCCTCTCACACCTTACAAACTACAATTTTTTTTTATAAATAAAATCAGTGTATAATAAATTAATAGACTTTCTGCTAACTGTAAAGGCAGCAACTTAATTATTCATATCTGGTCGTGGCTTGGCTGTTTCTTCTAATAAGGAAGGGAAATCAGGTTTTGTTAATAATTGGTAAAAAGTTATTTAGCTTTTTTGAGCCGCATAAATGTGCGGGCATTCCATGAAAGTCTATGCATTAACCTTTCAGGTGCATATCACTAAAAGTTGTATGTTTTTGTTGTTTGCTGAACAATTCTGAAGCCTCTTTAACAAACAGTGTAGATGCAGGTCAGCCTGTTCCTATTGGAGCAGTCTGATCTAGGTCTATACTGTCTGCGTCTATATTTATGTTAAACAATAAACAGATACCACACCTCATTTTCAGCTTTTACCCTTGTATTAGACCAGACCTAATTATGTATTCATGAGGTGCCGCCTTTACAGTAAGGCCTAAATGAAATATATGTGTGGTTCCTGTTGCATTCCAACAAAATTTAGGGTAGGCAGGTAGGGAAATTATTAAATTTTGTTATAACACCCAACAAAGAAAATAGTGACAAAATCTGAAAAAGTGCCCATTTTAGGTATTTTTTCTCCAAAGACCATTTTAATGTTTAGGGTAGGGTTAAAAAAATTAGGGCAGGTAGGCAACAGGAACCACACATACATTTCATTTAAGCCTAACCAAAAAGTTCAAGGGTACACACACTGGCAGGGCTGTGGAAATGCCATGCCATGAAATGACTTGTCCGACCTGGTCCCATTTCATTCAGGACTAGTTGAAAATTTACAAGTGCAAAATTTGTTATAAAGTTAATAAAATTTTGTATTTCATATTTAGATAATTTATTACAAGTTCACACGTTGCCTTGAAAACATTGTGGATCCTGATCAGCTGGTTTCTTCAGAAGCCAGCTGATCTGGATCTACACTGTTTACAAGAGAGTTGATATCTGCATGGTTTCATACTGTTTTCTAAAGTGTAAATTGTTTAAGCACAGATAGGAATAAGCTAATCTGTACTATCTGACAAGTAAAATTTCTTTCTACAAGTACATTATGGCCATTTACTTGTTCCTGGACAAGTAGAAAATTTTACTATTTCCACACCTCTGCATCCTAGACAAGAGAGACTGTATGGGATATTACAAAAATATGTAAGTTACAACAACAACAACAAAAAAAAAGAAAAAAAGGAAAGATGGATAGACAGAATGAGTAAAAAAGGAAGAAAAATAGAAGAGAGAGAAAAAAAAACAAAAAGGGAGGAAAATCTGACCCGGCAACAAGGCATGAATGATTGTTGCGCTGACAATTATCTTGCTTACTTTTTTTTTTTTAAAGGACTTTTCTCTATTTTAACATAAAACAATGTTTTTGGACTGATAATTATGCATCTATACTGTTTACTAGTGGCAAAAATTGACTCCATTCCTTCTCAAATTTCGTTAGATCATTATTGTTAATGGCTATCTCCATGTGTGTTTTATACATAAATAAAAGTTTTCTCTTAAACACTTCCAAGAATAAAGACTGTTGATTACATCGAGTACAGTAAATATAATATTTGGTATATAAAAGTATGAAGTTAAGTATTTTTGATTCAGTTTTTCCTCGTTCCCAACCGAATATAAACCATTTTTCAGTAGGTGAACAGTCAATGCCATATGCATTCAGCCAACTTGTTACTTTTTTTATGAATGTTTGGATTCGGTCACAGCTCCAGAAAAGATGGTTAATAGATTCATCACATGAATGGCAGTAATAACATAATGCATCATTTCTAACTTTCATATTATGAAGAATTTTATTTGTCACCAAGATCTTGTGGTTGATACTTATTTGGAACCAACGGACAGCAGAGTGTTTAGTTGTCTCAAAAGGAAGTGCATATATTTTAGCCCAGTCTTCATCTGTGAAGTTGTATGCCTTATTCCAGGTTAATTTTCCAGTTGGTATATCTTTATTTTGATTAAGGATATGATACATAGCTTGTGAACCCTTTTTTTGCTTTAAGAGGGGATGGATATGGTTTGGTATAATGGGATTTTGATTTTTACTATTAATTTTTACATCGACATATTTTAGATATAATTTTATGGCTCGCAGTGTTCCGTAATACTGTAAATGATTTGTTTGTATTCCTGTCGTTTCTATAAATTCTTCTAGAGTGCAAAATTCCCCATCTTCTTTGATTAAGTCATTAATGTATTTGATACCTTTTTTATACCAGTTTGTATAGTATATGTGTGTTCCACCTACTTTAATGTTATTATTATAAAATAAAGGGCATTTAAGGACTTGGTCTTCATTTAAGACCTTTTCACTGTTAATTTTTATGAATGCATTTAAGACATCCACCCAGAATGGATTTTTGAGACTTTTTTTGCAATGTTCTATGTAATTTAAATGGCAACCCATTAATTTGTTTAAGTCAATATATGATTTAATAAAATGTTGCCATTTACTGTCATAGGTAATGAGCCGTCTGAGCCAAGTAAGCTTCAATGCATCAATAAAGGCTTTTATGTTTATCATTTTTAGTCCCCCCTCAGAATACTGTTTTACGCAGATTGAGGTTTTAAGTTTGGTTTTCTTATTCCACAGGAAAGTAAATAGAATATTATTTATTTCATTAACTATTGATTCACTAGGGTTTGGGAGTGTAATAAACAGATGATTTAAGGTTGGAATAAGCATTGTTTTTATAACTGTCACCTTTCCCAGGGGTGATAGCATTCGGCGCTGCCATTGAGTTGCTGTTTTTCCTAAAAGTTTGATTTTCTCTGTATAGTTTCCTTTAGCCATCTTGTCAAGATCTGTGTTAAAATTTATTCCTAATAATTTGAAAGTGTCTTTCCCCCATGACAATTTCCATTTAGTTTTTATAGTGTCTGAACTGTATTTCTTGGAGCCTATCCATACAATTTGTGTTTTATCATAATTTATTTTCAGCCCTGATATTTTTGAGAATTTTTCTAATTCTTCAAGGGTATGATTAAGGGAGTCATCTGACCCATCTAAAATAACGGTTGTATCATCTGCAAACTGAGATATTTTGAATTCTTTGAGTTCAATTTTAATTCCTTTTATATTTTTATTTTTTCGTAGTTTTGTTGATAAAAATTCGGCACAAATTATGAAAATGTAAGGTGACAGAGGATCCCCTTGTCGACAGCCACGCCCTATTTGAAACCAGGATGATAAGTGTCCACATTGTATTACTGCAGATGAGATACCTTTATAAAAAACATCTATCCATCTTCTAAATGATTCACCAAAATTTAAGAATTTTAAAGCCTTGCGTATAAAAGACCATGACAGTGAATCAAAGGCTTTTTCAAAGTCTATCAAAAGTAGAAGTCCAGGAATTTCTTTTTGTTCGGTATGGTTTATTAAGTCATATAAAAGGCGTGTATTTTCACCCATATATCTGCCCTGAATAAATCCTGTTTGGTCTTTATCTATGAGACTGTCTAGATTTGGTTTTATTCTGTTTGCGATAGAACCTGATGCAATTTTATAAACTGTGTCTAAGAGGGTAATGGGTCGCCAATTTTTTAGGTATAGCTTGGGCTTATTTTCTTTTGGGATACAAGTAATCACCCCTTGTTTTTGTGAAATTGACAATTCCCCTTTCATGTAACCATAGTTAAGGGACCTCAGTACAAACTGGCCAATATCTTTCCAGAAAACTTTGAAAAATTCTGCAGCAAAGCCACTTATGCCTGGACTTTTTTCATTTTTCATGTTGTATAAAGTTTTTGAGATTTCTTCATATGTCAAAAGTCCTTCTAGATTATTTGCTTGATCATCAGATAGTGTTTTCATATCATTAATTTTGACATATTCTTCAAGATCTATGTCCTCTAGATCACTATCTCGACTTTGATACAGAGTTTTATAAAAGTTTTCAGCTTCTTTTAATATTTCTTGCTGTTCTGATATTACAGTTCCATCGTCCTTTTGTAATTGGGTCATTGTTTTTGATATAAAGTTATGTTTTTCAAGATTGCAAAAATATTTGGTTGGTTTTTCTCCTTGGTCTATATCTTTAGCCTTAGATCTGATCATGCTACCTTTAAGGTTTTCTTGTCGAATTGAGTATAGTTCTGTTTTGTAATTTTCTAATTCTTCAAGTTTACTTTCATTTAAATTTTGCTCTATTTTTTTTATGTTAGATAATAATTCCTGTTCCCTTATATTTTTTAATTTATTTTTATGACTTGAGTATGAGATTGCAGTTCCTCGAAGTTCCATTAGCAGCACATCTAAAAACAGTTGGTCGTTGATAGTAAATTGTATATCTTTAGCAGGAATATTGTTGATATCATCAAAATTATAAACTGGCAGTGCATATTGTGCTTTTATCTCGGATATTCTTTTATTTATTATTTTTAAGTAATCTTTATCTGAAAGTAAGGAATTATTATGTTTCCAGTAGCCTTTTCCTTGGTTAAAATTTGTGAATTGTAATTCTAAAACAATAGGAGAATGATCCGACCTGTAGCTGGACTCAATTTTTGTTTGTTTTACATATTGCATGGTTGTTTCTGACACTAAAAAATAATCAAGCCTAGCTTGTTTTAGAGGGTTTCTTTTCCGCCATGTATAGCATTTTTTTAAAGGAAACGTTTCTCTAAAGGGATCTACAATGTTTTTTTCATATATTTTGCCTAAAAGTTTGTCACGTGCTTTTGGGTTATTAACATGTTTGTAATTATAACTATCCATATTGGGGTCAAGAACCAAATTATAATCTCCACATATTGTAAAATCTGAATTGCCAATTTCATCTATGTGTTTAAATATATTTTCATAAAAGGCTGTATTATCTGAGTTTGGTCCATATAAGGTCACTAGGGTAAACCTTTGATTATTTACTGTTATATCTAAAATAATATAATTTCCTGTCTCATCTGAGATCTGTTTGTGTATTTTATAGTCTATATTTTTCCCAAAAAGAATAGCTACTCCTCTTGCATTGGATTTATAACTACTGAAAATACAGTCACTTCCCCACTGATTTCTAATAAAAGATTCATCATTTTTAGTGAAGTGTGTATCCTGTAAATTTTAATTTTACGCTGATTTTTGTTTGTTTATCTAAACCTATGTAAAGTACTTTTATATTTGCTAAAAATTATTTCTTCCGCAACATTTTGATCTTAAAATAGCCGAATATTTCACATATTAATTTTATGTGTCTATCAGAAGGCAAAAGTTTTAGATTTAGATAAACAAAAATTTTCAGCGTAAAATTGTGAATACTTTTTACCCATAATTTTTAGCATATGTTTTGGGTGCTCAAAAGAATCGTCTCATTGAGACAGTCCTTTTGAGTTCCCACACTTTATGTTTTGGTTGAGAAATAAGAAAATTATTTTTCTGGTACGCACTCTTTAACAAAGTTAAACACCTGATTTTAGGAAAATTACTTTTAATGGTAAATATATAAGAATTTTCTGAAATAAATGTTTCAGACTGGAGCCAGCCTACCCCATTGGTGCTTTGCCTTTGTCTCCCTGGATGAAAAGGTTTAACAAAATCTAATACAAAAATATATAATGCATGACCAGCTATGATTTATAATGAAATATGATCTCCAATGATTATGATAGTAATAAATTAATTTAAAAGCTCTTTTGAGCCGCGACATGAGATTTCCAACAATGTGGTATGTGCGACCAGCAAAGCCTCAGATCAGCCTGCACATACGCGCAGTCTGATTTGTCGCTTGACTATTCTATGATTGTTAAGCTACTGACTGAATATCATTTGTGCTTCTTAGCTTGAAAGGAGGCTACATAGGCTCGCCCGAGTCTACACTTGTCAAAATGCCACATTGTTGGAAATCACATGTCGCGGCTCTTTTATACATGTACTCATGAATTAAATGTGTCCATATCTTCAGTTAAACACTCATCTAAATCGAAACCAGAAAAGAAGCCATCATCATTCTCCTTCTCTAGTTTGGACATTGGCACTCCGGACTTGCCAGTTTCAGAACCTGACATTTTTGGGGTTGGCTTTCTTGGGTACTTGAATGGACCCTGTTTGACGTCAGGTGTGAGTGTGATCCCCGGAGAAGTGGATGTCTGACTACTGGTTTCATCATCGGCATCCGATGCATGTTCCATTTCAATTTCAGTGATGGTCGTTAGATTCTCAGAGGATGTTACCGATGAGCTGTCTTGGTCTTCGTGAGACAGTAAATCTAACCTGGAGAAGAAATTGAACCACTTCTTTAGTAAACAAGCATTTTCTTATCTTATTAAGTCCCCTTATAATTTGCTAAAATTAAATGAACTCATTGCTATCATAACCTTTGCAAACAGATTGGACCCAGAATAGGTCCAACAACGTGTCAGGCATGATCCAGATCCAATCTGTTTGATACTCAGATTGTATTCCTGAAAGAATTTTTCGAAAAAGTTGATTTTGAAAAAAAATATAGCAGACGACAAAAAAGCATGTAAATTTCCCAGGGGCCAAAGAGTTAAGTCCCCTTATAATTTGCTAAAATACAATTTTTCCCTTAAAGCGCCATGAAAAAAATGCATCTGAAAATGTCATCTGCTGAAGTCGTCGGCTGCAAAAATTGCCTAACATTACTGACGAATAAAGAATAGAAGCAAACAGCGTGGACCCAGAACAGACTGCTCCTAGTATAGCAAACAGCCTGGACCCAAGAACAGACTGCTCCTAGTATAGGAGCAGTCTGATCTGGGTCCACACTGTTTGCAATAGAGGCTTCTTAAACATTTCAACAGACGAGAAAAGCAAACGGCTTTTGTTGGGATTGGCGCATTAAGGGTTAAAAGGTGTAGAACAGCAGGATTTTTACCAGATGATACCTGTGCATTTTGATAAGGAATCACATTTTGCATTTCTTGCAAGGAAATTTATCCACTGCCGAAATTATTGTTGGTGTTATGCTTCTAGAAAGTACATGAACCATTGGCCATGAACTCGTGTTTTTGAAAAAAATCTCATGATAAGTACAGTTGCTGGCACACAATCAACAATCCTCCAAATCTAAGACATACACTGATGCACAAGCAGTTCAGGCTAGACTGCACTTTACCGGTCTCTACTGACATTGACTACTAAGTTTTATAGGCGAGCTTGCATCTGAATATGTTTATTATATTGTTGTTCAATAAGCTTTAAACATACATAATGTTGCATGGGTGTGTGGGGCGGTAGCCCCCATAAATTGTAAAATGTTGTAACTAATTTAAAACAGAGACCGGTAAAGTGCAGTTAACCCGCAGTTCATCAACTGCAATCATTAAGTCTCCTGAGCTAAATAATCTGGGGACAAAATACACCCTGCTTTACATTTGTGCTCTCACAAACTTCAATACACCCTGCTTTACAGTTGTGCTCTCACAACATTCAGACTTGATATTGTAAAGTTAAAAGTACATGCCTTTGTTTCAACAACATCTAATTTTGGCCCCTCCCACCCTACAGTGGTCATTCTAAGTGAAAGGAAAAATGAGAGTATAATACCTACCCCTGCAGATTTAATTGACCAGTGGGTGTGTCCCAGTGATGGAGGGCCCGCCTCCAGTGTTTCACTTGGCCATCCCATGATCGTCGGCTGCATTTCTGGAACTTGTTTGGTGTCCTAGGATGAAGTCCTCTTACTCTCTTATTTCTGAAACAAGAACAGTTTACCTTCAGGCCTCTAGATAAGATTGTGTACCTGTAATCAATTTTTTTTTTTCTTATTTCTACTAAAAAATGTTGTGGGTACAGGGTTCATACAGGGAAGTTTGAGTAAAAATTCAAGGACTTTTCAAGGAATTCTCAAAACTATTTTACAGTTTTCAAGGACTAAAAGTTTAAGAAAAATACTGATCAAAGTGTTAAAATTCTTCTACAAAAATGCTAGACTGAGATAGTGGAGAAATTAGTACTAGAAAATGAGTATGAAATTGTTGTGCCTTTATTTGGTACAGTGTTTGCTTCACCAAATAAAGGCACAACAATTTTATACTGATTTCTATCTCTATCAACAGTGTTGAGTTCTATAGAAAAAAGAAGAATTTAAGGACTTTTCAAGGTCTTTAAGTGATTTTCCAGTATTTTTTAGGGAAGATTTAATTTTCAAGGACTTTTCAAGAAAACCCTCTAAATTCAAGTACTTTTCAAGCCTGTGCAAACCATGGGGTACTTAAAAGAACCTCTCAATGAAATGGATCTTTTAAGAAGAACTGTCTCAATGAGACTGTTCTCCATCACAATGAGACTCTTCTATTGAATGCAAAAAACACATGTATTAATTGGTGAATAAGAAAATATTCACAATTTTACACTCAAAAAGTTAAGTTTATCTTGACTGACCTTTAATCTTTAATGGATAACACTAGCATAGTTAGGTACATGGTCAAGCCAACAATATTCTGTATGTTGCTCGACAAGTGAACTTATTTTGTTTGTTTTGATTGTCCAATTCAACATTTTTTTGTTCATGTTGGGGACCGGCTTCCTGGGTTGAACAAGTACTGAGCAAAGCAGAGGACTTGTGTTTTGCTCAAGGATACAACACAAGTCCTCAAATAAGGATTGATTCCGCAACCACTCTTATCTCAAGTCAAGCATTCTACCACTGAGCCACCACGCTCTCCAACAAGAGGACTGAAACTATGATCATCACAGGTTTAGATAAACATTTTTTTTTTCAGCATACAATTGTAAATATTTTCTTACTCATCATTTTTAACATATTTTTTGGGGTGCTCAAAAGAACTGTCTCCTTGAAATGGTTCTTTTGAGTACCCACAACATATGATTTCGTTGAAAATTAAGAAATTTATTTTTTTGTTTCACACTCTTACCTTAAGACCTGGTGATCATTTTACTATAAGGTTGATATGTATCTGAATTATTCTGTAAAAGAGATTAACCTTATTCTTTTGCACACAGGATAAGGATATCTGATATTTTAGCCCGGGATAGAAAATCTTATCTTACCCAGGACATTAACTAACATCATCATGTGAAATTGCATCTTAACGCATTCAGGGACTTCTGGAAGCTTATTTTTAAAATAAACAAATAAAGACCGTGGTGAGCAAGAAAAAGAATCCATCATTTGTGAATCCATCCCTCGCGATCACCGTCTGTCATCACTAGACAAGCCCCGTGATGCCAATCGGTGATCCTCAGGACTTTTTCTATCCTACCCTCACACTCATGATGGAATCTTATATTCTTCCTAGTAAGTGAATTGTGTGCATAACATTTTCCCTGTTGCCCAGATCAGAAGCCGAGGATCCACACAGTTAATACATAAATCATGACTTACTTTATTACTACATGAAGGTATTTGTCATAGGCAAGTGTGTTTTTTCCGTAGTCAATGTCTTTCTGTCTTCTTGCCAGCAGGGTTTCATCTGTTTCCTTGTCAGCAGCTCTGTTGTCTCTGATAACATAAGACAACATACAAGTACATGCATATAGGTGGAGATAATTCTGGTTAAGAATGTCACGGTAAAAAATCCTTAGCAAAATTACATTTCACTAGAGATTTTCTCTCCTGGATTTACTCAACTTGAGTAAATCCAGGAGAGAAAATCTCTAGTAAAATATTATTTCACTAGGCACCCAATTAGCAAATTGCAATGAGATTTTGGCAAAAAAATTTCAGAGCAAAACTCTCCAAAACTAGCCTGAGAATAATTGGATTGATATTATAGTACATTCGACATAAATGTTTTATGGACTTTTTCAGCTCATAAAAATGACAGCACAATATTGAACTTTAATATTTATTGATTAAGTCTGCTGAATTTTAACATTACAAAATCTAACTAGTTGTTTCTGGGGTTATTTTCCATGCTTGGACATAGTGTCCATCTTGTTAAGTGAAGCAAAACAGATTGATAATTTTGGTAGAAAAAAGTGGTGCTTTTTGTTTCGTTTGGTTTGAGGTTTTATGTTCCAGAATACAAACAGTATCAAAACTGACACCTTTTTAATTTTTGTTTTAAACCTTTACTCCATGATAACACCTTTTGGTACCTTTGAAATATCATGTATTTGAAAACATTATGGAAAATGGAGCATTTGCTCTTTTGAAGCAAATGCTCCATTTTCTAAAATATTTCATAAGTAGTCAAAACTTAACTAAAATTTTTCAATGTTGTCTAAAAATTAGAAAAAGATGTCATGTTCTAAAAATAGTCAATTGAGTAAAGGGTTAATGGGACTTAAGAATAGGTAATGATGCCCCAAAGTGAAAGTTTCTATGTATTATGCGAAAGAACAAAACCTCATCCAGACAATGATACAAAACTTTAGGTGCATACAGTAAAACCTAGGGGTGACTATTGCAGCCAAAAATGACTATTGCGATAGTATTGACATTGCAGGAAGTACCATTGCGATAATATTACTATTGTGGACTACCATTGCAATACTATTGTGATACTATTATTGTCTGAAACATTTATGCTTGTTTGAAGGAGAACATTAAGAACATGGTAGGACTTTTCTGCACGTACTGTACCAATTTTTGCATGGAAACAAAAGAAAACATTCAGAATATTGTCAGTCCTCTTATTTTGTTGAAATACTTTGGAGGCAACAACACTTACATCCTATTGCCATTTAAATTTCTTTTTGTGTCTAACCAAACAATTTCAAAGTGGAAATCCCTTTGTCTAAAAACTATTGAAACTATTGCGATATTGAAACGACTATTGTTGATAGTATTGGTATCGATGTTGTAACATTGCCTAGGTTACTATTGCGATATATAGATAGTCTGATGTATTGTTACATCCCTAGTAAAACCTGTGTAAAACGGCCGCTCTCAAAAGGATGCCATTTGTCATTAAGATCTTCGTTTTGTCTATTTTTAGTGGCCGTTTTACACAGGTTTAACTGTACTTTACATTTACATTTGCACAGGTCATATACTAAGAAATACAGAAACCTTTACTTTGAGTTGAAAAAAAGTCAACGAGCCCTATTAATCATTCTTACCTTTTTTGCACTTGTTTCATTTCTTTTGCAGGCAACTCCAACTTTCGTCTGGACCTTAACAAAAATAAATTAACATGGTTGGTTTTTATTTTCTCAGAAGTTCATGGGTCAAATTTTTTCACTGTCTTGTCAAAACAGTTTACGTCCAACATGTCAGCCACGGATAATCCTAGCTCAAAATGATGATGTGCCCTCAGGGATAATCCTAGGATGGGCCCGATCCAGTTTGTGAGAAAACTATTAATGTTTTGCTAAAATGGATTTTATTTTTGGCTGGGCCCCATAAACAAGCTGTTCAAATCTCATGTCAATTATGCTCTAATGTGGATATAAAGGATTCTTGGGCCCATCAAATTTTGCAAAGGCCCATTAAAATTTGAAAATTTGCATGTATTTGAATGGGATATGGGCCATTGGCCCAATTTCCAGGGCCATCATCAATTTATGCTAGGATTATCCCTGGCCCTTAAAATGGACCAATGGCCCATATCCCATTCAAATTTCCAAATTTTAATGGGCCATTTGAAATTTTGTTTTGATCAGGCTCATCCTAGGATTATCCCTGTGTCAGCCCATATAGGTATAAAAGCAGATCACTTCTTATCAAGATTTTATTACATCTATAACTATTTCTCCCAACTTTCTGTAACTTTACTAAACCTCCAGCATCCAGGTAAAAGATCAAAATTAAGATTTAATTTTCTTATTTCTCAATCAAAGCTCAAGTTTTAACTGATGGATAAGTAACTATCCACAATTTTACACTCTGACGCAAGTTTGCATATCTGGACCAATGCATTTTCTCGTCTGGATCAATACTACTGGTGCAGATATGAAGCATTAACTCATTACCTCATTGAGAGGCGTCTTTTAGTGCTTTTGCAAACAGAGTAGACCCAGGTCAAGCAGCATTTGTAAGAGCTGCCTGCTCAGTGTCTACTCCGTTTGCTTATGGAAATATGATATTTCTGATCTACACAAGTGGACCTGACAAGTTATTTCTTTGTTCAAAGTTCATTTATATAATGATTCATAGTGGGTGGGACCTAGCATGAATATTCATGAAGGAAAGGGTTAAGAGTGTGAATTTTTTTATATATATATATATATATATATATATATATAAAGATCATCTTTACAAGGCCATCCTTAAATTTTTTTTTGTTTACCTCACTCAAAAAGCTGCCTACTCAAAATATTTTATGGCCATTTCAGATTTTTTTATTCTTATTTTAGAATTTTTTTCATTATGTTTAATGTGTTTTTAAGATATCAGTGAAAACAAAATTAAAAACATACCTACCTACCTATTTGGAAAATTATGAGTAGAGTGACAGCCAACAATTTTTTTAAGAATGGCCCTAGTGTTCCAAATGTTAATACACTTACTGTAGCTATTGGTGTTATAAAAATATTAAACACAAACACAATAATCTTGACTCCCCTGTTTTAGTTACCTTTCCTGTGTCTTGTTCTCCGCTTGATCCACCTCAGCAGACCAGCTCAGCTGTCTATCCATGGTGAGCCATTTGCTGGTTTCTGGTGTCCATCTACACGAAAATGACAAACAACATAAGGTATTTGCCTTTGATATTGGTAATTATCAGTTCCCTCTCATATTAACTGCATTGTTGCATGTTGCCTGATAAACGTTGTCTATCTCAAGGCATGTGCCTTTATCAGGTCATGATGACGTTACACTTTTTGAATAATGCTGCCAATGACACTAAATCGACACAATAATCTAAAATTACATCATAATCACAAGTTTGAAGAGTGAAACAATGGATAAACTGATAGATAGAATACCAGGTTCACGTCTTTTGATATCAAGTTAACCACGCCTGGCTTTGAGAATGCATGTTGAATCACTCGGCAAGCCTCGCGATGTCAACAAGCATTCTCAAAGCCTAGCCTGGTAAACTTGATATCAAAAGACACTCACTTATTCTCAAAATATTTTCCAGTAGTTTAGGCCAAATAAAATAGATCTCTTGTTGTTGGTTACCCTACTGAGTACCGACCCTAATAATCTGAGGCATAATCAAACTTTTGCGAAGACTTGTGAAAGATATTAAAGGACAGGTTTAGATAAATAGAAATTTTCAGCAAATGATCTAAAATTTCAAACACTAGTTGGGCTTCTGATGAAGCAGTCTGATCAGGATTATCCCTGTTTGCTATTTTGACAAGCATTTTGTGAATTCCAGCCCTGATAACCAATGTTTCATTTGTGAAAAGAATTTGAAAAGTGCTCAAAATTTTTGAACATTTACAATAGTCCAATAGTTGTTATTTCAAACTTACGCTTCATCTGAAAGTGGAGGGAATTCATCAATGGATAAGACAGTCTTATCTCCAGACACATCTCTGTCAAAAGAAATACAAAATTAACCCTTTACATACTAATGAACTCTTCCACTGGTTTGATACAATGAGCCTGGAATAGTTGATTGCATATATGGGCCTTGACGCCAAAAAACCTGTCTTTCGGGTTTCCGACAAAGCGAGTTTTAAACCAGTCTCCTCAGCTACAGAGGCCAGCTAGAAAATTGAAATTTCACCTGAAGCAAGTTTACATATGGTACTTTTCAAAGTGAATAACAAAGGCGCTGATCAGACTGTGCGGATGCGCAGGCTGGTCTGCGCCTGTGTTATTCCCAACACCCGAAGACAGGGTTTCTCGCGTCGAGGCCCATATGCAATATCAAGGGGTCATAGGTTAGAATAACCAAATAAAGATGGTTTAGGTTCCTAAAGACTCTTTTTTTATCTTAACAAACAGTGCAGACCCCGATGAAATGCTGCATAACATGGCATGATCTCATCTACGTCTTAACTGTTTGCCAACGAATCTGTTTAGGAGTTTCCAGTAAATGAAGGGTTAATGCTCCAAACCAGCCAGAATTCTTTCACATTTAAACTTAATGTACATGTACCAACCCAGCTGGAGTGTCATTATCTACAGGTACTGATTATCAGCAGTTGCCATGGTTATTTGAATATCAGAATCCTGCTATTGTCAACTACCTCAAATACAGTATAGTAAAACCTGTGTAAAAACGGCCACTCAAAAATAGACAAAACAGATCTTAATCAGTGATTTTGTCACCTGCGCATCCTGCATCTTTTGCACATAGTTTTGATGCAAAGTTTTTATTTCAGTGAGTCCCAGGATGCAAAAGTATTGCAGACTTGTCATTAAAAATAGTGTTCTGGACTCATAAGTTTGCAGTTGGACTCGTTGATATGGAAAACAGCGGGTTCCAGGACCCATAAGCCCAAAATTGTAAATGAATCACTGCTTAATGACAAATCTAAAATGGTAGCTTTATGCAGGTCAAAAGTATTGCAGAATGCTCCCATTGGAGCATTCTGCAATACTTCTGACCTGCATTAAGCAATAATTGGTCTTGAAAACCAATTTTCGGTCTTTTTGAGAGTGGCCGTTTTACATAAGTTTTACTGTACATACTCACATATAAAACTGATTTTCAAACGTGTGCCTTTTTTGTTGAAAAATTCTATGTCTTTACTTGTGTTTAGCATATGTGCAAGTAAAAACTTGAATTGTGAATCTTAACCCTTTTACTTGTAAGACCAATGGATTTTTTCCATAAAGTTTGATACAGTAAAGTCAGAATGGTCCATTGTACATGTATATGGATATTGAGGGTCAAAGGTTTTAATTCTCAAAATAAAAGTACAGCAAGCACTGCATAATACCCCGCCACTGCTGGGGGCACCAAAAGTTATTTTGTGATATATATAATGCCTAAATAGCAACAAAACTGAGATAGACAGTTATATGACGTCCTTAGTCACAATATGTAACCTTTGATGGTCAACATATCTGTGAAGTTTCATTCAGATATTTCATATACAGTCGAACTTCGATGGCTCGAACTCGTCGGGACCGTCGGTGCGAGTTCGACCCATCCATGTGTTCGAGCGATACCTAGCCTGACGATTTTCAAGTTGGTTCATGTGTACTTTATGTCATCATGGACATCACGTTTTTCATCGACCAAAGTTGCAAAGCGCACGTGACACCTGTCACTGATCAATAACCCTTTGCACGCTAGAGTTAAAATGATAAGCCGCATGTGTTAGCGTATGAAACTGTTGAAAGTAAAGACATTTATCAGCATGCGCATATGTGCAGGCTGATCATTGCCTTTGCTATCAAGTAAGCTGTACTGTTTTTCTTCTAGTGAGTGAATGTTCCTAGCTGTTTATGTGTCGCTACAGTTTATGTCCGGTTGTTTATCGTTTCCTTAAGAAGAATAAAAGAAAACAACAAGTTTGTTTCTTATTATTATTCACAATGTGCAAGTTTCAATTAATATCAACGAATAAAACCATGAAAAAAGACAGACTCTTCAGTTTACAACAAAAACGCGGATCAGACTGTATCGCCGCACAATCTGATGCCTGTCTTTATCCAGCCAGGCATGTTTTACTCATTTTGACACGCAAGTTCTTGATTACAAAACATCCCATTAATTGACTTTAATCGTTTTCGGCCACCCTAGTGAGAACATACTTTGATCTGATAAATTGCCGCTAATTGCTCGTCAGTTAGGTAACCCAAGGGTGAAATCATCATTGACACGGAGCGCTTATGAAAATAATAATGAACTTAAATCAAGCGTGTGTCTGATTCATGTAAAGAAATATTCGGTTCGAGCCATCATAGCGTTTTTACATGAAAAATCGCCCTGCGGACCATGCTTTGAGTTGGAGAGTTCGAGCCATCGCTGTTAGAGCCTGGGTGTATTTTAACATTAAATGTATAGGGAAATTGCCGGGACCGACGAACGAGTTCGAGCGATCCCTGGTGTTCGAGACAGGCGAGTTCGAGCGACCGAAGTTCGACTGTAGTACAGGAACTACAGGTCAAAAACATTTTCCAGATTAATCAAGGGCGGATAACTCATGAACTGGAAAGGTAAGAGTGACGGTCCTTCGTTGTAATATGTAACCTTTGCTGCTCAACATATCTGTGAAGTTTCATTCAGATATCATAAACAGTAAAAGAATAACAGGCCAGAAACCATTTTTTAAAGGGAGAAAGGGCAGTAACTCGCATCGAAAATGGTCGGATTTTGCCCATTAACAATCCCATACCACTCATCCCCAATAACAATATGTATGCAAAATTTGAAAAAATTCTGTGCATAAATACTCAGTTATCGATCGGAAACAGTGAGCACGGACGGATGAAATGAACTACAGGTCAAAAACCAATTCTCAGATCAATCAAGGGTGGATAACTCACAATCTGGAAAGGTAAGAGTGACGATCCTTACCCACAATATGTAACCTTTGATGGTCAACATATCTGTGAAGTTTCATTCAGATACTCCATATAGTAAATGAACTACAGGTCAAAACCATTTTTCAGATCAATCAAGGGCGGATAACTCATGAACTGGAAAGGTAAGGGTGACGGTCCTTACTAAAAATATGTAACCTTTGATGTTCAACATATCTGTGAAGTTTCATTCAGATATTCCATATAGTAAAAGAAACTACAGGCCAAAAACCAATTCTCAGATCAATCAAGGGTGAATAACTCACAATCTGGAAAGGTAAGAGTGACGATCCTTAGTCACAATATATAACCTTTGATGATCAACATATCTGTGAAGTTTCATTCAGATATTCCATATAGAAAATGAACTACAGGTCAAAAACCATTTTTCAGATCAATCAAGGGCAGATAACTCATGAACTGGAAAGGTAAGAGTGATGGTTCTTTGTCACAGTATGTAACCTTTGATGTGAAACATATCTGTAAAGTTTCATTTAAATATTCTACATAGTAAAGGAACTACAGGTAAAAAACATTTTAATTCAATCAAGGGCGGATTACTCACAAACGGGAAAAGTAAGAGTGACGGTTCTTAGTCACAATATGTAACCTTTGATGTGAAACATATCTGTGAAGTTATATTCAGATATTCCATATAGTAAAGGAACAATAGGTCAAAAACCTTTTTTCAGACCTATTAAGGGTGGATAACTCACAAACTGGGAAGGTCAGAGTGACGGTCCTTAGTCACAATATGTAACCTTTGATGTGCAACATATCTGTGAAGTTTCATTCAGATATCATGAACAGTAAAGGAATAACAGGCCAGAAACCATTTTTCCAATACGAAAAAGGGCAGTAACTCCGTAAAAAATGGACGGAGTTTGCCCATTAACAATCCCATACCACTCATCGCCGATAACAATATGTATGCAAAATTTGAAAAAAATCTGTGAATAAATACTCAAGTTATCGATCGGAAATGGTGAGCACGGACGGACGGACAGACACCGAAAGGTATAACATAATACCCCGACACTAAAGTGTGGCGGGGTATAAAAATAGTGTATTTCTTTCACTGAATATCCTTTTTGTCTGTGCAAACAGTGCAGACCAAGATGATTTAGGGGTTTCTGGTCGTCGAAGGGTTAAATACATACTTTCCAGCATTTAGCTTTCTTCTGTTTTCTCTTCTACTGAATTTGTTCTGGTCAAGCCGAAGTGGACTTCTTAATGGGCTTAGAGGACCTGTCTTTACATAGCGTTCATCTTTGGTGCTGAAAAAGAATAAAAAATAGACCTATTTAGTGTTTCCCCACAGCCCCCCAAAAGGGCATGGTAAAGTTTCCAGGAAAAGGGCACTTTAAGCGCGTGACAACAGGCTAAGAGGGCAATTTTGAATGCGCGGGGACAGGCTAAGAGGGCATTCTTCAACGCGCAGCGACACACTTAGAGGGCACTTTTAAGCCCAAGTTGGAAATCGAATATGATATTGCCAAATAAAAATTTATGTCCCTTAGCATGATGCAGCTGTTATCTGTCCTTTTATTAAATGCAAACTACACTTCTTATTATTTAGACTAATTTTAGTATTTTAAACTGACTGTTGAATGGCAGTTTCTGGACACCTATTTATGAGCACACAGTTATTTTTTTTTTTTTTAATTCTTAAAATTTATCAGAATCACAATATTATGGGAATCATTTTTTTTTTAATAGCCAAATCACTCCCTAAGTTTTAAACCAGGCTGCCTTTCTTTACAGTATTTGCTTTGACAATTTAACTTGTACCTTAAAATTGTTCAGTGGTTCAAATTCATACTTCATTTTTAATAATTGCTTATTGGGGTATTGTCATCAAAGTGATGTGTCAAAATTGCTTCAGGTAATTAGTGACCATTGTAAAAGGATTAACACTGAGTAAAATATTGTAACAGCAGGTGTCTTCCTTGCTACTTTAGGGTTCAAACTGAAAAAACTGTAACTTCCTTAGTTTTTGTCAGATTCTCATGATTTTTTTACCAAAATTTAGGCCATTTTATGTAGTTTTAGAAAAGGGGCATGGCGCTGGGGAAAAGGGCATGGCGCTAGAGAAAAGGGGCATGGCGCGGCGCCATGCTAAAACTGGCTAGGGGAAACACTACTATTAGGTTTAATGAAAGACAAGAAGCCAGGCCTCCAGATAAGAGCGCTTACGGAAAAATTATGATTATATCTTTCTTTTTTCTCAATCCCTTTCCATTCCCATTCCCCTGTGAATCCCATATTTCTTGACGCGGCATAAAGTGCCCTATTCAGGGCTTCAGCACCCTGCCCTTTTCTGATTCCAGCTGGAGCACTGGAAACTATTTAACCTATCTGGCATATCATTGACATATATGGTGAAAAGTACAGGTCCCAGGACCGATCCTACCAGGGGAATTCCAGAAGTAACCTTTTTCAGCATGAGTATTTTATACCATTTAAAACTACATGCTGTCTTTTTCTTTCAAAAAGTCCTCTATCCATTTCTCAGTAAATTATGCCATATTTCTTCAGTTTTTAAAGTGATCTTCCGTGGGGTATTGTGTCAAAAGCGTTTTTATATCTAAGCATTACCTGTAACAAAATATTAACCTGATCCCGAGGTGAGTTCAATAATGCGAGAGCTCGCCGGGCGCTCGTTGACTGGTACCTATCTTTATTCGTTACATGTAAAGCCTGACACCAGTATAATGAGCGCTCGAGAGCGCTCGCATTCTTGAACCCACCTCTTTATGCAAGAATAAATTATTACAGAGATTACACAGTTGACTAAAGGTCCAGTAGGAGTTGACCAAAAATGGGTATGAGTTGACTTAGGTACGAGTTGACTAGAAACCAAATGCGCTTGGCCTTCTATATATTTTTTTTTATTTCTAACTTTCATATCACCTCTTGTTATTTGTTTTCACTTCTGACCTACCCATCATTTCCAGTTTTCCTTATTCTTTTAGCCGCAACCAACCCACGCTATGACAGTCAAGTGTGACGGCAGCGTGTACCATTTAGATGTAGATGTACCAGCTAACCGTAAACAGATACTGAATGTAGGGATCACACATGTTTTTTCATGCATTAACATTTTCCAGGTCCTGATGAAGCTGTTCGAATACGAGGCCATCAGGCCGAGTTTTCAAACATCTTCCAAGGGAACCGGTGTTTGTTTTTTTTGTTTGTTTGATTTGATTCTTTATGCCCCATCAACAATCTTTCAGTTAGACAGGGACGGGTCTTCCTGGGTTGAACCAGTACTAAGCTCGATTAAATGTCTTGCTCAAGGACCACAAGGCAGCGACTCTGGTGGGACACAAACCTGCGGCCCCTCAGTCTCGAGTCAAGCTCTCTACCACTGAGCCACTGCACTCCCCCGGTGTTAATGAAATGAAACAAACATGTGTGATCGTTATTCTTCATATGGTATTTTACCGGATTCCAACAAAACGCCCTCTAAAAATATCGCTAAAACCTAAAAATATCATTTTTTCTTACACTGGTTTTCTCCAAACAAAATGGCATCAGCGTTAAACTTACCAACATCACAACTTCACCACAGTGTCATAACGCACGCAAAGTTTTCGCAAACAAAAACGTCGACGTAATGAGCAGTCCCGGCTGCAAAGCTTTTCGTGTATTGTCAGACAAACAAATCGAGGCTCTTTTCAAGTATTTGTATTTTTTGTTGTTGTCAATCCATAAGCATTATCAAGCTCTTTATGAACTCTTGGTGCTTTAGTATACCGTAGAATACTTGGTAGGCTCATAAGTAAGGTAACCCTTTTTAAGCCTTCTATCTTTGTTTCTTCTTATGGTACTGAACTAATGTTTACTTTTGTTGTATGGTTTAACATGTGTGGTGACAGATCTCATTTCTTGTTTACAAAGTTCTCATTTACCGAGACATCTTAAAAACTGTACATATCTTTTAGAGCTGCAACGATTCACTGAAATCGTATCGTATCGCGATACGTTTTCTGACGATACGCGTATCGTATCATGAGGTCAGTTCACGATACGCTAACGATACAGCACTTAGTGTTTTATATTAGAAATTAATTTTAAAAAAAATGTTTTTGTACAAAAGGAATGTTACCATATTCCCATTTAATTGTTCTGCTTTAATCAGTAAACCCTTTTTCATGCTTATCTCTTGATATATCCTGTTTTGAAACAGTGTATAACAAGATCAGCTGGCTTTTTAGAATCCAGCTGATCTAAATATACACGGTTTTCGGCTCTGCTTATAAATACATGCTTATTATAATTGAAATACTTTAAATGAGTTTGATAAAAACTGGAGAAGAGTGTAGTACATAAAAACATCCAGCATGAAAAGGGTTAATATTTGATGTCATAAATCTGTTATTTTTAAGGTTCTAATGTTGTCAAAAATGTATCGCGATACATATCGTATTGTGAGGCAAATATCGTGATACGTAACGTATCGTGAGGTAACTGTATCGTTGCAGCCCTAATATCTTTGCCGCTCCAAAACTTGTCCACTTTATTTTTGAAACTGTTCAAGGTTTGTGCATTAACAATATCATATGGCAAACTGTTCCAGTCCGTTATAACCTGCTGAGAAAAGCTTCGGAGCCTAAAACTGGTTTCACATCTTGGTTTGATCAATTTATAACAATGACCTCGAGTTCTTGATTCAGCAAAGGTAAAAAATCTTTCACAAGGAATATCATCTAGTCCTTTTATGATTTTAAAACACTGAATAATGTCACCCCTTCTACGCCTATGGGCTAAACTTGGTAGTTTCAAATGTTTAAGTCTATCCTGATAACTCAAATCTCTCAATCCTGGTTAGTTTTGTAAATCTTTTCTGTACAGCTCTGGAGTCCCACCAATTTGTGCATACCATATATCTTTTCCCTTTTAGTCGGTAGTGATACATTATAATAATTTTTAGATCGACTGATTTTAACCCTTTAAGCATTAATTGATTGTTCCTACTTAATAAAAACAAAATATTTTGGTAGTATATTTTTTCATGTAACCTGAACACACATTTTTTTGTTTGGCCTTATCAAAATAAAAGATTAAAATGTTGGTACTTGTTTTATTCATTAACAAGACAGACAGACAGACAGACAGACAGACAGACAGAAGTCCTCTGTTTTGGTTAATCTTATGCAGATGGAAGTGTTTTTTCTTCTAAAAAACACATCTTGCTAGTGTCTACGGCGATTGCAATGAATAGACTGACATTACTTAGCCATTTAACATGGCTTCCATGATTTAGAATGAATGATATTACTTGCTGAAAGTTTATTAATCTAGACACTCGGCATGAACCGATGAAAAATTTCATCGCACGGCTTGTAGCTTCATTTTGGAACTTTTGTCAGTCGGACGTTACCGTATATGGATTACTGCTGTACCGTTTTTCCCCCCAACAATTCTCAGACTCTTTTGTTTGCCGTAGCAATGAACGAATGAAGTTCTGCAAATCCGTAAAATTATTGTTTTTTCTCCATGGTTATGTTACTCAATTCGCAAACAAGTGCAATTAAATAAGTTTTCTCTTTCATCCCTAATCAAAGTAAGTAAGGGTGCAAAGCGAATTCGGAAGTCGGTAGTCCGATGTTGTTTACAATACCCTATTAGTTTTTCTCTCTTTAATTAACGGTAAATCTTCAAACAATTACCCGATAATCCTTGCTTAATTACTTTGATAATCACCTCGTAATAATCACACTGTTCAGCATCAGTAATCCTGCCAATCACCTGTCAGAATTGCTACACTGCAGTCCGAGTCATACGATTGGTCAACAGAGACAGGAAAGCGTGTCGCGATCAATAATATCAAAGGGCTTTTGATCTCTCGGTGTGTATTTATCTCGCAGCTACTGGATTTTTAGCGTGTGCCGACTAAAAAACATGCGTACCCAGGACTCCCGCCTAGCGAAAATCATGCGTCCCAGGGAAAAACCGTGCCTACCAATACGCGTAATTCTGCGTTTCCGAGAGCTTTGCTCAGGCAATCATATATGATCATTTTCTGAGGTGAGTGATTTTTTTGAATTTTGAGAAAAAAAAGAAAAAAAAAAGCTTCATGAGTGCCCTGAACTCCTCTGTGGCCTCAGCTGCGAAGTCTGATATAGGACTTGTAAAGTCTGATATACGAATTCTAGTCAAGGTAGTCAAAGGATCTGATAATGAGCATACTGTTTGCCTTCTGAACTTTGGTGGAAATGTGCTTGTTAAATTTAAGGTCATCTTGGAATATTATTCCTAAGTCCCGTTCTTCATTTACAACTTTTAATGTTTTTGAGTTCATTTTACAACTGTGATTGCCATTGGTTCTTCCATAATGCATAACACCACATTTGTCAACATGAAATTTGAGCTTTCTTTTTTTTTCTTTCTCTATATACTGCCAGACCCTCTTTCGAGTATTATCGGCAGGTGTACTTTGTACACTCCGGGTTGCAGGATGAAAGCCTACAAGTAACCATATCTAAATTACCGTATGGTTCTTTAACCTGCACAGGGGGTGACTTTCCCTGCACAGGGGACATCCAGTTAACGTCCTGATCCGAAGGATGATGCACTTATCTAGCGTCATCCCTGCCCCGAAATTTTAATCGAAAATATGTTCGTAAGTATGTCCGATTATTTTATAATCACTTTCTATATCAAATGAAAATCATATTTCTAATCGATACTGAAAATTTCAGCGCAGAATTTTGAGTAGTTTTAAAGATATTGCAAGTTAAAAATTCACCAAAATACGTTTATATAACGGAGAATTACCTGTGTTTTCACCGAGTGCGTAAAGTGCCTCGATGATCCAGAGACGTATCACTGTTTAAGAGAATTGCCATTTTATTGCTCGCAGGGGGCCTGAAAGCCACAGCCGAGTAAATCAAGATTTCGGTTGATTTTTATTGAAAGTTTGAGAGGTCTACAAGCGAGTTTGGCAATTATTCTGAAAATAAAAGATACGTGAAGAAAAAGTTTAAAGGAATCTTGCTTAAAAACTCGTTAATTTCACGAAAATGGTCATTTTCCTAAAGGCCACATCCAGCTCTATTTATAGACATTTTGAGTAACCTTAATGAAATGGTAATTAAATCCAAATTATTACTATAAACTATTACTATTAATGTTCCACTTATTGCTTTTAGTCTATGTGATGATTTTAGATAAAATTTATTTTTGAAAAATCTCCACAGAGGATGATATTGAAAAATAAACTTTGCAGGTCGGCAGCTCAGCTCGGCAGGGGCTTTCAGACCCGACCCTCTAGCACCAGACGCAAGTGCCTAACCACTGAGCTACCACGCTCCCATTTGTCTGCCCAGGATCCACCCTCAGAAAGATCATCTTGAAGAATGTCACATTTATCTGTTGTTTGGTAAATTTTTGCATCGTCCGCAAATAATTTGAGCATACTTTTGATGACATCCGGGAAATCATTCACAGTAGAAGTATAGGAGCTTTTATCGTGACGTACTTCCGGTGCTATAAATAGATTTGGGATATACTGGCCGTCAAGTGTGTATTGCCTGGATAGGGAAAGCAATAGAATTCTCTTGTTACAATGCGCTGTATATTTTATATAAATGCGATTTGTAATGTATCTATAAATACTTCGTCAGACAAAATTAACATTTATTGAGATAATTTGTCTGTCGTTATGCCGTTTGAAATGAATAAAACGGGTACCGTTTAAAACATATGTCACATTTTTTCATTGCATGTACAAAATTTCACCATGTCGCATCATGTGTGAATTCATTTCGGGTGCACGACAACTAGACCCAAAAATATATTAAAAATCCTCTTTAGCAGCGAAGGCTCATGAGCGCTGTCTCGCAAGAACACATGTAGGCCTATACTGATATAACAAAAATGGTCAGATGATTGTGGTTAGAAAGGAACTAAGCAAAAAAAACGGAAGATGGTCGCTGAAAAAGGGAAACTTAACGCTCTCCCCTCAAGCAGGGATGCCTAATATGAGACTGCACATAAGCGCATTCCTGCAAAAACACTCACTGCTATAAAAAACACCAAAAGCGGGCAGATGATTAAGGACAGAAAACGTGCGTTAAAAAAATAAACTATTTTCCTCTCCAGCAGCGAATTCGGCTCATATGAGACTTCATAAACGCATATTCTCGCAAAAAAAAGTTTTGCCGGGCCTGAACTGTGTCCAAGCTGTTTGAAAAGGTTATCAGCGGACACCACTAGTAGCAGCAGATAGGCGCTGAAAAAGATTGCATGTATAACAATAACACTTTCCTCTCGAGCAGCCAAGGCTGATACGAGACTGCACATGCACGCATTATCTGCAGAACATTTTGTCGGGCCTGAACTGTTTTCAAAGGTTATCAGCATACGACACTTGGACAGTAATTGTGAACATAAAAAATAATTACTGTTCACTTTCTTCTCGAGTAGCGAAGGCTCATCCCAGGGGGGGGGGGGGGGGGGGGTACTCTGATATTTTTGCACATACGTAGGCTCGGGCCTTTTTGGGGGGTTCAAAATTCTGAAATTCAATATTTTTTGCCATCACAAAATTGGGCTAGTTTGAGGGTTATTTCTATGCATTTTAGGGTCTTTTTTAAGGTCAACGTACAGAATTGGGATATTTTTTGGGGTTGCTAAAATTTCAAATATTTTTTTGGGTGCTTGATATTCCTGATATTTTTGGGGTGAACGGTAGATGCTGGGCCCGAGCCTACGTATGAGGAAAAAAGTACCCCCTCCCCTAGGCTCATGAAAATACCCACTGCTATACAATAACACACACACACACACACACACACACACACAAACGAGCGCGAAATTATACAGATCTGGGCGTTAAAATGTAATAGCATTTTCCCCTCTATTCCAGCGAGGGTTCATTCGAGACTGCACAAGGTCGTGTGATTTTTCTGCTTGTTGCATTGCCTCAGGTGAGCCTGGGCAGATTTACGAGATCACACGTAAAATGAAGATGGAGATTCAGAAGAAGATATGGACCTCTAGATACAACGAAATGGGGTCCGGACCCCCCTGGAAAATAAAAAGTTATATGGGTTTCTATAGGGAATAAGCAATCCCCCCCCCCCCCCAATCACCCTGGATCCTGGGAAAATGATATTTTTCTTTGAAAGTAACCATTGGGCTTCTGTAAAATAAGTTGAGGACTAAAAATCGCGTCAGATTTTTTGTATGTCAGATGGACCTGAACATCCCCCCCCCCCCCCCGGCGAAAATTTATGGATCCGCGCATGTGTCGGCATCCTTTATTATTGATCTTTTATGACACCAATCACTTGTGAAAACATTGTGATAAGGCCTCTCTGGGGCTTGCAGTCCATTTATTCAACAGAGGGTTACGGAAGTGGACCTGTTATATAGAACAGTGATGGAATTTTAGTTATTTCTTTGGGACAAATTATACGTAAGTAAACTGTTTAAGCCTTTTAGCTACATTTTGGACTGTCAATAATCACCGGTTTGAGAAAATTCTGATCACAGGTGCGTAAGAGAGAGAGAGAGAGAGAGAGAGAGAGAGAGGGAGAGAGAGAGTAAAAACTGGCAGACAAGCAGGTGGATTCACTTTGTTAGCTATAAAATTGCATAAACAAACCAAAAATGTAAACGTTAAACATTTTAATGGGTTTATTGATGTAAAATATCAGCGATCGTCTCGACACTTCTGGATCTACCGCCGTTTCATATTTTGCCTTTTAAACAAATAAACGTTTATTTTTCGGAACCTTTATTCATCGGAAAGATGTATTTTGAATGTATATCAAAGAAAACAAACAATTTTTGACATGACATTGGCTATAAAAGCCCATTTTCTCAAAGTATAAAACCACATTTAACACAGATTCAATGCGGCTGGCCTATGCGCTGACGGCCACCGATATGCGCATGCGCGAGAATGACGTCATTATGGGGGTATGACTAATCGGAGTAATCAAGTTGATTTCGCGAAATCAACTTTTTATTTCGAAATCAGCCTATAAAACCGTTTTTCGGGGGCAAGTGCATAATTTCTTTCTATCATATGATTCAATATGTGTTTTTGCAGTAGTATGCGAAAATTCATGCAAAAATATTAATTTTTAGGGTTGATTTTGTCTATTATTTCGCTCGGGGTACAGATGTATAACTCCGTATTATCGTGGTATCTAACTTCTTTGCAGAAATCAGGCTATAAAACCCATTTTTTTGTTAAGAAATTATACTGTCCTTTACCATATTCTTAGATATGTATTTTTGCAGGAGTATGCAAAAAAAAACGCAAAAAATAAAGTTTAGGCTTGATTTTGTCATATTTTGCTTGGGGTAAAAATGTACTCCGTAATACCGCGGTACCAAATTTCTTTGTGGAAATCTCCGCCGAAATCAAGCTATAAAGGCTTAATTTTGGTGTAAATTGATTCGTATTCTTTATCATACGATTAAATATGTATTTAACCAATAGTAAACAAAATATCATGCAAGAAAAATAATATTGGGGGTTGATTTTGTCGAATAATTGACAGATATAAATAATTTCTATTCCCTCGAAATTAACCCATCTTTTGAAGAATTTAGCCTATAAAACCAAAACAATCAGTGTGTAAATTAATATTTTAATTTTTACATTTGATAAAATGTGCGTCTATACCTAGTGTGTTTTTATGGATAAATATTGAAATAGTCGGATGATTTTGAAGAATAATTGACGGATGTTTCTAAGTTCGTATTGCCACGAAATCTACTTTTTTTTACGAAATCAGCCCACAAAATAATGGGCGGATTCAGAGGGGACCCCCCTGGAAACTAATGAAAAATATTGGGTTTATTTAGTCCAGATCCCGTGAAAAATCACGAAGCTACAAATGTACCAAACAAGCATTCAATGTTGGGCCAATATCAGCCCACCAGCGAAACGCCATTTAAATGGCGTTTCGCTGGTGCACCGATGATGGCCCACTTTAAGTGGTATTTGGATCCTCTCTTCTCCCTCATCAACTAAGAGTTTATACCTAAAGTAGAGTATTAATTTATACGAGAAAAAAAAATACTTATAAATACCAATCCGTATAGGCTAAATACAAGTTCTTACATACATTTGCCGAATATCTGGAACATACATCCTCGAATATCCCTTCTGAAAATCGCCTTCCTGCTGCGTTTAACAAACAGCCCCATAAGTACAAATAAGAGCAACTGTATTCATTTAATTAAAACAGTTTCTCATATTGGTTAATAGTGCATAAATGATCATTAATTTTCGTAAATAACACAGGTTTTGGGTACTCAAAAGAACCGTCTCAGTGAGAAGATTCTCTTTAGCACACACAACACATTTGTAATCGATGTCCCACAATGTGTCGTTGTCGATGTACAGTCGTATTCGACGAAAGGGTTTCGGCGAAAAGTCGTGCACCGTAGGACACAAAATGCGAATAATTGCCATGTAATTTCGGCTCTGCGGGTGGGGAGATACACATAACCTGTAGATTAGGTTCTACCTAAGCTTGGCATGTATTTACACTTATCTCAATTATGATGGCGCGTGCCCTACAATATACAGCGAGACACACGCCGTTTATAATTTGCTAATTTAAAAAGGTGTTAAAAGGTGTTAAACTGTGACTTTAAGCGTGTGCCCCTCTGCTGTGTAAGTATCTTTAAAAAAAAAAAAAAAAAAAAAAAAAAAAACTGAAGTAAAAAATGTGAATATAGACTTTTTTATTATTTGCTTTTTATTTATTTATTTTTTTATTTTAAGATGCATTAAAATTGGGAAACTTGCCATACCATGAATGACTACTGTTCTGTTAAAATCAGTGTGCCATACCGTGAATGATTACTGTTCTGTCAAATCAGTGTGACTTCTGTTCTTATATATGTTTTGACCGACCAAGGTATTTTTTTTAATGACTTATTAAGCGACCTGCGAAGACTCTCGTCATACTTTGTAGATACTAAAGGCTGACCTGAGTCTTCGCAGACAAGAAAATGCATTTTTGAAAATCATAACCTGAAACTCAAAATGGACTAACCCAATTTTATTGTTTTAACTCAGAAGGATAACCTTTGCAAACAGTTTGATTCCAGATCAGCTCGACCAAATGGCGGGCGTGGTATGGATCCAAAATGTTTGAAACAGCATGTACCATTAATTCCGAATTAAAATTGAATTGAATTTCTCAAGTTCAGGGTTTTTCGAGGACTGATCTGAGTCTCAGAAGTTAGGGGATTGGGTAATATCGTTATATGTAGATTAATAAGCAAACTCTATATTAAAATCTCCCGAATTCAGCATTCAAAGACTGACTTTCTCAGGAAAGTTAGCCTCAAAGTCCTGAATCCAGGAATATTCCTGAAAACTTACGCCAATGCAGATGCGCAGACTGATCTGAGTCCCAGGGGCTAGGGGGATGGGGGTAATATCGTTATACGTCGATAAATTAGCTAACTTTTTTAAAATCTTTAAAGTCAGATTCAAAGTCCTGAATTCAGGAATGCTCCTGAAAACTTACACAAATGTAGATGCTTATTATGTCATTATCTAGTAACCTTTCCAAACAGTTTCATTCCAGATCAGGTCAGACCAAATGGCGGGCTTGGTCTGGATCCAAAATGTTTGAAACAGCTTCTTACATATATTTATAAATTAAGATTTAAAATTGAATTGATTTTCTTAAGTTCAGGATTTTTTCGAAGACTGATCTGAGTCCCAAAGGTTAGGGGGATGGGGGTAATACCGTAATGCCTAGATAAATAAGAAACCCTATTAAAATCTCCCGAATTCAGCACTCAGAGGCTGACTGTCTAAGGAAAGTCAGCCTGTGTTCATTTAAACCGTTTACCGACAACGGTGGCAATTCACACCTATTAACAATTAAAGAAGATAATAGTCATCACACCTGGTGACCGTGTCGGTAGTAATCAAGGATCAATGGATTATCGGTTGTCTTTAATGCCTTACCGCCGCGAACAATTCAATGCGTCCATCTATCCATCCGTCCGCCCGCCCGTCCATCCATCCATCCATCAATCCATCCGTCTTTTCATTCATTCATTCATTCATTCATTCATTCAGTAACGTCATAATAAAATTTAAAATTTTATACTCAGTTCCAAGGAGCACGGAAAACAAAAACACGTTTGATCATGAAAAATGAAGTAAATGGGTCTTTAGCCGAAATCCATTATTCTACAGAAATGTTCTACAAAAAATATAGTATTTAAATGCATTACGGAAAATGGCATTTTACCGATGCTCGCAACTTTTTTTTATACTCTGATTTCGTCTTAGCGACGACTTCGCGGTTTACTGACTCGTAAGGTAATTCTTGTTGATGTGTCACCCTTCAATTCTAATATTTTATAATAAAAATTTGAGCACATAAATATAGACTTCTGTAAAATGAATTGTGTTTATGTCGCTAAAATTGGTTCCGATAGGCTAATTTCTTCAGATAAACGTGATGATTTTGAGGCAACGGATTTTAGCCTAAACTTCTCTCCATCATCGAAAAATTGGTCCAAAAGAGTTCCAATTTCCATGAAAAGTGGGAAACATAGGTATTTAGATATACGGTAAAGTAATAATGAAACCCCTCACCAAAAATATTTGTTTTGTTAAGTCTATCTTCTTAAAAGAAATTGATTTCGCAGTAGGCATATTACAAGGTAATATCCGCATCTGAAGGGAAATTTACATAGGACAAAATCAAACCCAAACTTAATATTATATTATTGATAATTGTTAAAATGCTACATACATACACATCAAATCATATGGTAAAGCAAAGTATCAGTTTACAACAAAAACTTGGTTTTTATAGCCTGATTTCGGCGAAGACATTTGATACCGCGATATTACGGAGTTCTATTGGTACCAGAAGGGATATATTGGACAAAATCAAGCTTTAACTTTAATATTTTCGCGTGAATTTTTGCATGCTACTGTAAAAACATTGGTTTAATCATATGGTAAATCAAAAAAATCATTTTCTTTCCTTTGAATGGGTATTATAGGCTGATTTCGGCATAGCACTGAATTTAGGGCGATATGATGGATTTTTATTTTATGTTATCATATAGCCCTGATTTTTTAAGCCTCTATCTTTTCCCTTACTGTTAGCGTGGACGTAAACCAAGTTGAAAACACATTTCCAAACCGTGTCTTCCTCTAACACTACTCCATTTTGTATGTTTATAGGTTTATCTATATGTTGCTATTTGGTTTGCCGCTGATGCATACCTGATTAGTTCTAAAAAGATAGAATACTCCTGTACACACAGAATGTTTACACTATTTGTTTTCAAAACATGGCGTCATTTTTGTCTTCTGAGCTGAAGAGCATGCTTTTTCTGTGGGAAACTAAAGTCACGCACGAATTTGTTTTGGTATTTTATGTTCCGACAATGACCCGTTCACTTTCCGTTTTCTGTATACACAGATGTTTTAACAACATTAAATACCAAAATCAGACTTATATAATGTTTTCTTTTACCTTCCTTATTATCATAATTGGCCAAAAATTGTCCGAGGAGTTCTTAATGGCAGTGGATGGGATCCTTTTTTGTGCATACAGGTTGATTTTTATGGTGACCTCTCTCACCATTTGTAATAGGTTTTCTTTTAATATCTGATGAATGTCAACGAATAAAGGTCAATCTTCAACCTAGTATGCAAATTTTTCACCCTTGTTCTGTATTCCGACGGATGTCACTGGATAGAAAATTGACTATTTTCAGATAAGGAATTCCCCCACTTCCACTAACAGGAAATACATAGAAAAAAAATGCCAAATGATTTTGCATATTCAAATAATGACACCATTCTACAATTTTAATCTTAAACCATTGCGCACATGTTCAAAAAGAAGGTCAAAACACCCAATGTCTCTATATAAGATTCACGTGGCGCCTTAAAAACGATGGACACCAATTGTGTGTATTGACTGATAGCCTAATTGAACATAAGCGTGTGCTAGTAAAGCTATTCAGCTTGCAGCAAGGTTAGCCATGATATAAAAAATATTTTCCTTCACTAATATCTTACTGATCACTGTTCAAAAGTAATTTGATTCAGATCTTTCCAATCCATCGCTTCTTGTCGTAAACAAGCTGACCCCCTCTCGGTTCAGAGGTCAATGTACTCTTGCGTTAGCTTGCTACTTTTGGCGGGAAACTTGTCACGTGAGCACATGATCAGAATAACAATTGTCCGCCATGTTGGAAAAGTCCATTTTCAGTCTGATTATGACATTTTGGGACATGATAAAGCTTCCTTTCCGAAAATTGGATTTATATAGTGTAATATGGGTGGGGTATGTGATTGTTAAGGATTTCTGTAAAGTAAGCATCTCATTTTCTTTGGCATGCTATATTAGATTGAAATCAAACCATTCTTGGAAATCGACTTTTATTTTCTGAAATAGGTCATTACTCAATATAAATTAATAGAAAATAGGGGGCGCTACAATGCACAATAATACAGAAACGAGACTGCTGCGAGCGTATCAACATTGAGTAAGTTAACAGAATCGATAACTTTAACAATTTTGCGTTGATTTTCAAAATTCAAACACCTACTTGTCTCTTATATTGTCCTAAATCCACTGTTAATGTTATTCTTAAAATGTACTGAGTTTTTGAAAAAGCGCTGACATCCCTTACCTATGATGGGGAGTATAACCAGTACCGGGTTTTATTATAATATATTCTCAACGTTTTAATAAGTTCGTCTCATCAATTTAACATCCGAAATTTATCGCAAAAACGTCATCACCCCTAGCTCGTGAAAAGCATGCAAAATGGCTGCGATGAGCCGAAAAACAACAACAACAACATAATATTACAGATTGCATAGTTCGTGTCACAAAAACGAAGTCAATGGTAACATTTTTATAACTTTGGTTGTGTATGTAAAACACATGAAGAAGTCTGAATGGTTAGATTGTCAAAGAAAGGAGTTTTTCCCAAAACAAAAGGGGTTTCCATCACCTGGTCAAGATAGAGCACAAAAACACTGCGACTTTAGATTCAGCCAGATCGAAAAAAAATCTAAAGTCGCAGTTCTGCAACTAATTTCGGCAAAGAAATTTGTTACCACGATAGTACGGAGTTATATAGATCAGTGCCCCAAGTGAAACAATAGACAAAATCAACCCTAAAATTTAATATTTTTGCATGAATTTTCGCATACTACTGCAAAAACACATATTAAATCATATGATAGAAAGAAATTATGCACTTGCCCCCAAAAAACGGTTTTATAGGCTGATTTCGAAATAAAAAGTTGATTTCGCGAAATCAACTTGATTACTCCGATTAGTCATACCGTCATTATGGGAATTCCTAAAACCTCCTATAATAACGGCCCCAGAACACTGCCCAATCTGAACGTATTTTCAAACCAAAACCCATGTTCAAACAGCTGTTGAATATTATGATTTTAATATGGACTTTTATCCATTGGACAATGACTTCGAACAGCTTTGCGTAACAAATTTTATGTAAGAATGAGAATGACTGATTCTGATGACCACCGACTGTTCATTGTCACCGATTGCTCAGTGTTTTCAAGCGTTGAAAAATCTCAAAAACGTAAATATGAGATTAGCTGTTTTCTTTACCTCTCATTTGAATGCCGAATTCGATTGTGTCTGTAGGCTCTGTCTCTAGATGCTGCTGCTGACATGGTTTTGCCAAAAAATAAAAAAAGCTCGGTGTTACAGTTTCACTTTATTGATCAATATCTTTCCGCCGACATTATAATTCGCGCCAAGTTACTCCGCATGCGCAAGTATTTAGTTTCTAATTTTAGATTTGAAACGTCTATTCCTACGATTGCCGTGTACATGGTTTTCCTAACTCCCTGAAGGTCACAGGAGGTCACAGACCTGTAATTGTAAAACGGGCCGTGATTGGCTCAAAAGGTGGGTGGGAAGTTCAGCACAATATTTTCTGGGGCGAACTTATTGATAAATACAAAGATATAAATGCGAATTCAAAGACAGTATTCACAGACTACGCAATGCTCAAATTAGTACATATAGTCCCCATATATTTCTAAAATTCTGTCAATCAAAGGTGGGCGTGGTTAAAAAATTCTTCTCAACTCAGAAAACTTGGACCTAGCTGGTACCTATTACCATATAGATACAAGGCATGCTGGAAACCAGCTAAATCGAAGCGAGAGATTTACGTGACTAATATCGGACACTGTCAATTCTTCATATATATATATTTCCCGTATACTAAAGTTTCAAAGCTAAATTGTAATCAAATAACAAAAATAACTTGTGAAAAATAGTGATGCAGTGACTGGACAGATTGATAGAATATGCGTTATATTGGGTAAATTTAGTAACCGTGGATAGATCTATAAATAGAAAGATGCTGAATAAGCGATAACAAATTATTATACCTTTACGAATACAGTGACATACAGATGGCCATACCATGTCGCACAGCTATACTTTTGCATTTAAATGGTCGCAGGTTCGAATCCACAAGGCTTCGTTATTTTTTTTTTCATTTATCCCATGTAAGCTAATTTTTAGCAGTATTCTCCTACTATTGATATGCATCGGAAAATGAGAATATTGGGATAGTTTCTATCTCTTTTATTGTAATTCATATATGAGTTCATTTTAAATCCAGCACACCTTATTCTGCTAATTATATGTCCTTAAGATTGCATTTACTGGGTGTCCAGGTCCATCTGACATAGAAAATCTCTGACAACGTTTCTTTAGTCCCGAACTTATTTTACAGAATGCCAATGGTTTATTTCAAAGAAAATTATATTTTTTCAAGGTTTCAGAGGGGCTCCAACATTTGCCCCTCCCCCCTCTGGATCTGCGCATGCAATGTTTGGATGGACTGGATGCTGTGACAAAAGTTAGATTTGAGAAAAAGTTGTCAATTTCGAACCTACCTGGGTATCCCTATATGTATACAACAACCATAGTGGCCCGACCAGGATCCAAATTGTTTTTCACGTCAGAACTCTTTAGGTAACTCTTTAGGTTCTGACAACTCTGGATCAAATCCATTGTATTTTACCTTTTGCATTAAAATATCTGACATGTCATCAGCCGATAACATTTGCAAACAGTTTTGACCCAGATCAGGCCCCACATTCTGTCCGGACCTGATAGGGGCCCAAACTGTTTGACACTTTAGAGGTTATGACAAGTTGAAGTTGAACTGATGTATTTTAACTTTGCGTTAAACCTTTACATGACATTGTCATCTGCTGATAACCCTTTCAAACAATTTGGAGTCAGATCAGCCCCGCGGCATTCTAATTTGGGTCATCAAAGTTTCACATGTGATCGAAAGCCTTTCCTGTACAACATTTTAAGTGCGATAAGCCACTTTATTAAACAAAATTAATTTGACACAAGATTTTGACGCGATAAGCCACTTTTTTAAACAAAATTAATTTGACACAAGATTTTGACACTATCGTATCAGCGATGTGGGTCTCGCATACTAGTCGTGCGTGCGTGTGTGTGTGTGAGGCTGACTGGCAACCAGGCTGTCATGGGGTTCGCTCTTCCAGTCCAGCACCATTCCAAAGTTGAAATTGGCCATGAAATATTTTCTACAGTCATTCTCATTCCTTCTTATTCAAAGAAGTGCAGTTGTCGTTACTGGCAAAACCTCACTCTACGCCATTTTGTAGATCTAACAATCAAACAATTGGTAGATGGGAGCATTTAGGAATGATCTCACTACCTTCGCCTCCTATCAACTGGGCAATACTCTAAATGCGGGCGCAGTTGAGTAACGATATTGTTAGCTAACCCAAGCCGAATATTAGTGGGAGGAATAAGAATACCAATGGTCAAACTTTCGTTATCTCATCTTCCGTTCATGTTTTCAAAAGACCATTTTTAGTCAAATTAAATATAACGCATCGTCAGGTTACTGGTAATGAAGGGGAAAGGTCCAATGTGGTTTTTGGGTTAACTGGATTCGATCTCTGGCATATACACCTCCCATAGAATTATAATGGGAAAACACAGTCATTCCTACATCCATGCTACTGGTGTCTAAACTAGCCATGCCACAGGAGTCATTAGCTTCCATTAATGGGGAGATACTTAAAAATCTTCTCCTCTGAAACCATGATACCCACAGCTTGTAGTCCCATACATAAATACTGCAAGCACTGCCTCTTGGGTTCAAATTTACCAAATACTGATGATCACTTCCATCTCGGATACTGGGTCCGAGCTTCCATATGGCATAATGGAGATTTTTTTTAAAATCTTCTGTCCACAGCTAATACTTTTAATATGTAGCAAAGTTTAGTGTTTTCTAAACGAATGATCACTATCTCGGGACATTTGCTTTTTTAAACAGAAGAAAAAGACAAATCTTTTCTTAAACAAGGGGAGCGATTAAGACTAATTTAGTCACTTGCTTATAGTGTGCTATTAGTGTTGTAATATATTGACTGTCGGTATCCATCTATCAAGCACCCCAGTCATGTATATGCCTGGCAAAACGCCGTCATTTTAACCGAAAATAGTAGTAACGCATCATTGAGACCGTTCTTTTGAGCACCAACCCTCAACCCCTCTGTACGCAAATTATATGTTGTCTGAGTGCTTTTGCAGTAACTTCAAGGATCAATCTATTTTTAAATCAAGAAAAAATCTAAATATGTAGCCTACTTATATGTGTTAGAAACCATCCAAATTGCTTCTCAAGTGAATACAAAAACAACAACAACAACAAGAAAAAACAAACAAAAGACAATACATATACACTACGTGGATATCTAATGCCCTCTAAACTGGGTGAAACGTTAATGAGCCACTTAAAACGCCCCAGTATAACATGATATTTTATGTTATAGTTTTTCTTGTTAAGTTGTAAGGTATTTCATGATTGGTCAATAATAAAACTAGGAAATATATTGTATTTATTAGAGGGGAATATATTTGCTGTACTTTTTGAAACAACATCTTATTGCTTTTGTTGATTAAGTTTACTGGTGTGGCTTAGTAAAAAGGACCTTGCATTCTGGTATTTTTTTCAGTAGAATTTTCCTCTCATGTAGGGTGCCAACCTTCAGAGGCCAAAAAGTGATAAACATGGTGGTCACCAGGGTATCTCATTCTAGTTTATTGACTGAACTAGGTCCAATCTGTAACTCTCAAGTGCGGAACTAGAGGGGGGGACAGGGGGTCCGGACCCCCCCCCCTGGAAAATCACAAGTTATATGGGTTTCTATAGGGAATAAGCAATTGGAACCCCCTGGAAAAAGTTGGACCCCCCTGGAAAATGTTGGACCCCTCTGGAAACTTGAAAAATGATATAATTTATTTAAATTGACCATTTGACTTCCGTAGAATTAGCTGAGGACTAAAAAAAAAAAAATGCTGTCATAGCTTTTTTTGTCAGACTGACCTGGACCCCCCGTGACGAAAATTCCTGGATCCGCGCATGACTCTGTGGTAGCCTCATTGTAATTGAAGAGTTGTCAGGGCCACAGCCTACTTAAAGGTTATAATGGAGGTCTATGGAAAAACAATTACAGGTCTGATCCCAGGATAGCAGTTATTGTAAAAAAATCCTTTTAAAGCGATAGTTTGCCCACTTTTCCTCATGAACTATTGCATGGGCTATAATCTCTAGGAAACCACCCAAGGTGCCGTATTCAAGTTTCAGTGGCGGAGGTGGGTGCTTCAGCACCCCCAGCTGAATCCATAGCAAAAAAAAAAATCTTAAACTACCTTTTTTCTTCTAAATGTACCTGTACCTTTTTGCATGTTCTGTAAGCCCGGTTTAAAAGTCAGCACCCTAGAGATTAAAATGGCTGTTTTGATAAATTGTCACACCTAATCATCAAATTAAGTTTTCCCAAGTAGTGGAGAGCAAATCAGCTGAACAACTGCATAACCAGGCAACCATGTGGTTACCTACCTCTAAATTGGGATAGCCTTATCTTCAAGTCAGTGCATTTCTAAACTCTGATACATTTTGTATAACTTTGAAAACAAGTCCTGGAACAGGCGAAATGCTTTCCTCAAATTATTTAATAATTAAAACGATAATCCCGCAAACCACTGAAAGAGAAGGATATGCTTAGCAGTCATGTCTTTTGAGTTTGACTATTTTTCATATGTAATGTATATTTTCATGCCTCATGGCCACTGACACAACATGCTCGGCCTGATAGAATACCCTTGGTCTGTTTTAAAATTTTTCGATCTCTTTGATAATGAATCATCCCTGGTGGACACACCACTGAGAAACATTACCAAACAGTCTGAACTCAGATCAGGCCCGAAATTTTGATAAGGTTTCAAACTGCTTGAAATTATGACGTATAGTCGTACTTGAACTCGGAAAAGGTCCGAGACATGAAAGGTATTTTTAAAAAGTAAATATTAAAAAGGTGCAGATAACAAACACCGTGATATATCAGTTAGCATGCAGGGTTCATAATCATATATATTGGACATAAATACTGGGTTTGCGACCAGGTAAGGGTCAATCGAGTTTGATCAGCTACAGCGACTAGCTGTAGTGTAGAAATTTACCTGAGGTACATTCTGGTTTATCCATTATAATTTCAACAGACAAATTAGCTGTTTTGACATCATCACAGTCTGATCTGTGCCTTGGTTGTTCGCTAGCAGCAAAATAAAGTTTTCTCACGAAGAGCTTTCTCCTATAGTATGAAATTTTCAAAGGATATAGTTTTACAACCGGACAGTAGAATTAGCTTTTTCCCAAACCACATTTTTCTTTTTTAATATCGCCGCAGACATTTATTTGCCTGGGTCAGGTGTGGTACTTAATTGTATCGATTCCTGATCTTTGCACCCTTACTTACTTTTACTACTCTTTCCATGGCCTGTTAGCAGTCTGCTGGGGTCTTCATGATGCGCTGACATACACAGGTGCATATTCTGATTTGGGTCATTGAAGAGAGAGCATTCACTGGGCAACATTGCGTGGGATAAGACGCTTTTATAAAAAAAAATGACCTATCAAACAAGGTTTTCCTCCGGTATTCAATTTTATTTACTGTTGAGCCCTTATCTTTGCTTTAGCTCCTTGGTATATCTTGATTTATATGGTCTAGGAGATGATGCATTGATAAGCTAGGGGTCTTTTATGCAAACCAAATATCTATGTGTCTCGATCCACATCTGAATTAAGGGTGAGGTTGGCGCCGTGAAACCGTTTTTTTTTTGTGTTTGATTTGATTCTTTACGTCCCATCAACAATCTTTCAGTTAAACAGGGACGGGTCTTCCTGGGTTGAACCAGTACTAAGCTAGGATAAATGTGTCTTGCTCAATGACTACAACACAGTGACGCCGGTGAGGATCGAACCCGCGGCCCCTCGGTCTCGAGTCAAGCACTCTACCACTGAGCCACTATGCTCCCAAGAAACCGGTTTAAGCCCTCCAGTAAAATATTTTACTGACTGTTCCAAGGCGGTACTTCTTTTGTGGATCTTTTATGTTTTTTTCTGTCTTGTGTTGGCTATGCATTTGTGCGTGTCTGTTTATATGCGCCTTGTGGTCACCTGCTGGGAAAGGGCTGACCTCTTGGCTCTCGCTTGTGGTGTCTAACTGTGAGTTTGTCACATTCCCATTTAATTGGTATCCTGGGTCAGGTGTGGTATTTGATTGTATCAATTCTTGATCATTGCACCCCTACTTTCTTTGTTACTTATTGTATTAGCAATGCGAGTGTGTTCATATCGTATGTGCGTGTACAGCAAAATCAGGTTCCCTCATCACAATTTCCCATAATGTGAAAATTTCAAAGGATATAGTTTTACTAAAATCGGAGAGTAGAATTAGTCATAAGCAAGGCGTTTTTCCCCCAACCACATTTTTCTTTTTAAAAATCGCCAGAAACATTTGCTTGCTGTAGTTTTCAATTTTTTGCTGACACACACGGATGCGCACTCAGATTCGGGTCATCAAAGTTTGAGCCTTCTCTGGACAACATTGCGTGCGATAAGACACTTTTTCAAACAAAATCGATTCACAGGTATCATACCGAATTCTTGGACGCGGATATTTTTCGACTAGTCTATTCGCGGGGAATAAATATACTGAAATTTAATTGAAGGTAGGGGCTCTCGTTTGAAATATTAAAAACTTATTTGCGAACACTTGTTAGAGTCGATTAAAAGCACATATGTTTTCTTGAATAGTCACCCTTATAACACATCATGGCTAAGGCATTACAGTACTTACAATATGCGAGTAAAATGCAAATACATGAACGAGTCCTTGAAATCGGGATACTTTGGGATTGATTGACAATTACACTTTTTTACAGAAATGGTTTCTAAATTTTTTGCATTTTTGATGAAACGACGTTTACATGTTTTTACCAGTAACTAATGATTTGGCTTAAATAAGCGCCAGTTGTTTATGAGAACGGAATTTCTGCCCCTACCCCTTCAACTGTTGCAAGTCTTAACCGCGGAGGTGCGTGAAAAAATGCTATAGCGTCTGCGGGGTTTTGTTATCTGGCCGCGGGGTAGGGCTTTTTAGAACCGTTTTTTCACACATTAATTAAAGCGGCAAGAACCAATTATAGGCTCAAAGGAACTTACATTTTGATAGTCTGTTGGTTTCTACCAACAGGGACAGCCGATACTGGTTCTATTGCGAGTTTGATGCTAATCTGAACCACGGGGTGAGAGCATGCTCCTAATCTTACCGCGGATGTGACCATTGTCGGCGTTGCTCATGGCCGCGGGGTTCTGCAATATGCTTTCTTTTCCGCGGAAATCCTAAAACTAAAAAAACTATCAGAATCATCTATGACAAAAGATAGGTAGGTGGTGTGCTGAAACCACTGGACCAATTACGGTTAAATCAGAATGAAACCATTGGGTTTCGCTCTTTTTATTTCTCTGAATGCTCATTTAGCGAAATAATCTAGTATTTACGGTAGTAAGATCGCCTGACCAAAGTGCCAAAGGTTGTGAGCAGCAAAGTCTAGCTGTTTGTTTGTCTGCCTGTTAAGCAGTCTGCCCGTCTGTATGCATTGGTTCTTTTACTTGTATGCTCGTTAAACCAGCTTACATGTGTCTAGTGGCTCAGGTGGTTATTATTTTTCTGACCGCCCCCCCCCCCCCCCAAAAAGAAAAAAAATAAATAAAAAAAATAAAAATTTTGAACCTCCAAAAGTGGACTGAACCTTCTTATTTATGATAATATTAGAGTACCCCCCCCCCCCCCCCGCCGAAAGCTGACCATTGTTTTTAGAGAAGTATGCACCACCAAAATATAGCTGTCTGTCTGCTTAATACTCAGTCAATCAATCAGTCAGCCAGCCATTCCGAACAACCGCGTAGACTGAACTACTTTGTAAAAGCGTATACTTGTTACATAAAAGTGGTTGCATGTCCCAGGGCTTGGGGGGGGGGGGGGTAACTCTCATTTTTTCTTCATACGTATGGTCAGGCCTAGCATCTACGGTTCATCCAAAAATCAAAAATTTCAAGTACCCCAAAAATATTTGAAAATTAGCAACCCCCAAAAATATCCCCCATTATGTACCTTGACCGAATGAAAAGACCCTAAAATGCATAGAAATGACCCTTAAATATAACCCAATTATGTGATAAACCCCAAAAATATCCACAAAATCTTCATACCCCCAAAAATATTCATTTCTTTGAAACCCCCAAAACATACTGAAATTGAAATTTTTAAACCCCTAAAAATTGCCTTAGCCTATGTGTTTATAAAAATATTAAAGTACCCCCCCCCCCCCCTCCTGAGCTGCGTGTCTTGTTCTTCGGAGTAAGTTACTGATAACAACAACATAATTTTTGGGGCATATTTGTTGCAAGTCATATGCATTGTAGACAACAGATGAATAGGCTACTGATCGCCCTACATGTGCGGTCCCAGACAGTTTTTGTCAGAGAGGGGTCCAACTATAACGGCTTTTTTCCTTTGCTTGTTTTTGAATGATGACAAGAGGTTGGATCCAGATACTACTATAAGCGGGCCATCGTCGGTCTGCCAGCGAAACGCCATTTGAATGGTGTCAAATGGCGTTTTGCTGGCGAGCAGATGCTGCTGGGCCATCATTGAATGCTAGGATGATAACTGATTTTTCAGGGGATCCGGACCAGATTGCTGAGAAACCCTACATTTTTGTGATATTTCGGGGCGGGGGAGGGGGGGGGGTCTGGATCCGCGGATGTCCTATGGCGGCGAATCTTTTGGCGTCCGTCCATTTTTTATTGTTGCTCCCATTGTATAAGGGGATTGCCTGTTGTCCTCAGTAGACGTAAGAGGACATCTCGGAGAAAAACCAGTTGCAGACAACATTTATATGTCAGGGGCGTCGCACTGTGTTGTGTCCTTGAGCATTGACACATTTATTCTTGTTTTAGTACTGGTTCAACCCAGGAAGACCCGTCCCGATATATCTGAAAAATTGTTGACTGGGAGGTTAAGAATCAAATCAAACAAAATAGGGGCGTAGTCAGAGGATTTTATCATGTTGAAATTACCAAAAAATGAAGAATTAAGATAGTTGACCTTGTTACTATCTTTTCAGCAATGATTGCGAATAACAAAGGCGCTGATCAGACTGCGCGAAAGACCAGTGCCTTTATTGTTCTTAGAGATTTCTCGCATCGAGGCCCATGTGATGTTGAAGCCCAGTCATCCTTGCTTCTGCCTTGCTGCGCGCCTTTATCTTGAAATAAATACTGGGGCCCCCAGGGGTTTGGGGGAGCTGGGGAGAAGGGCTATATATTTTCAGGGAGCTGGGCTGCACTGGTAATTATTTCAGGGATTTGAGGAGCAAACTTATATTTTTGGGGATTTTGGGAGCCCTGCAAAAAAGTAAAAATTAATTTATGAACTCTTACCTTAAAGGAAAAGACATCATTTCATTTGATTTATTTTAATTCTTCCGCTTCTGAGAGGAAGCCCCAATACCCCCACCCCCTCCCTTGGAAAATCTAAATATATTTACTTTCGAGCTGTAACATGCTACTCTGCCTTGGTATTGGTGAAAGGTATGGCGAATAATTTTTACTATTGCTAATTTTATTATCCTTAACATTGTTAATTTCTAGGTTGATAATAATGTATTTTGGAACACTCAGAATATGCCAGCTTGCACCATTTTAATAAAAAAAAAATCGGGGAGTTACCCCCGGACCCCCCTAGCACGAATCTGAATCGACATCATTACATGGAAAAGAAAAGCATCCATTTTTTACATTTCCTTGGCTTTCGGGGGCTATTGCTCCAGGCCCCCTATGTAATATGTGATTGTATTCATTTTTTTGTGCTAACGTGCGCATCTGGATTAATCTTGGAGAAAAATATGGCTCAAAATTTGGGGTGTTGTTGATTTATTATATCCTAAAAATTGTTGAGTTTTGGGTTGATAATAACATACTTTGGAACACCCAGAATGCACCAGATCGCACCATTTTTCCCGGGGGAGCATGTGCCCCGAACCCCCTAGCACAAATGTTTATTTCATTAAACTAATTACATATCATGTAATATTTGTATTCTTTGGCTAAGCCTTATCTTTACATGTATATACGTAAATATATTAAGTGAATATTTAGTCATTCGCTCGTGTATAGCTTCATTGTTTAGGCATGTGAATTTAATACTATGGAAAGAAAAATGCATTTTAGGAGGGAATTGGCTTATATTTTTCGGGATTTGGGGAGAAGCTGAATTAATTTTAAGGATTTGGGGAGCAAAGGAAAAATACTTTCAGGGAGCTGAGGCATTTTGGGAGATCAGTGCATAATTTTCAGGGATCAAGGGAGCATAGACCCCCTGGGGGCCTCAATACTATATGAGCCGCGGCATGAGATTTCCACCAATGTGGCATTTTGACATGTGTAGACTCGGACGAGCCTCTGCAGCCTCCTTTTAAGCTTAGAATCTCCAAATGGTGTTGTTGTTGTTGGAAATCTCATGCACTGGCTCATATTTGTTATGCTTTGGTGTGTTTAGCAGACGATACATTCACGAGGCCCTCCCAAAGCGGTGGGGGTAAATGTCCCCATGTTCTCCTGAAATAAAGGGGCGTGTTCCCCTGCCCCCCCCCCCCATCGAAAATTCGTTATCTTATGTTCCCTGTTCCCCATTATTATCTTTATTCTTCTGTTTTGATCAAAAGTTGGCCTTACTTTCCCCTTTCTCGTGAAATAAATGCCATTTTCCCTGTCCCCAAAACACCTGCAATTACTTTTTCTAGATCACAATATTGCTTATTGAAAAGAAACACAAACGCAGTAGATCTAATGTATTGTATGACGACTCATCCGGGAGTAGCTCAAAACAGGAAAAAAGATCAAAGGTCCTCTATCTTTTGTGAGAGAAAGCAGTGTCTATCTAACTCCCCAGAAATAAGTGGGATCACATTTATTTTATTATTCTATTTTATTATCATGTTTTTGAAAGTCTTTTTAACAGGAGCTTATCCCGATTCTATTCTACTTACATTTACTATAATAACAGAAGTTCTTGCGTGAATTATGTTTTGATTATTTCAATGTGGTATGTGCGACCAGCAAAGCCACAGATGAGCCTGCGCATATGCGCAGTCTGATCAGAGCCTTTGCTAGTCGCTTGAAAAATTTCACCCTGCGGTAGCCTTTCTTTGCCTCAATCAGTGCAGAGTCAGGGAAACGAGAATGGTCTTTAGTTACTTGACGTTCCTCTGAAACAGTAACCGCCCATCCTCAGCATTCGTTGTCATTACATTCCCAGTACGTCCTCTCTTCTCATGTAAGCTTAAAAAACATATGCTTTGGTTGAGAAATAAGAAAGTTATGTTACTGTTACAAATGTACACAATCTTAACTGAAGGCCTGTTATGTTCAAAACAATATTAAGACCAACATAAGGGATGCGTGATGGGAACTCCATTTGTATTAAATTGATTATAGAAATCAAATTATAGTGTTGCGAACCTAAATCTTTGACTTTATTCTCCAACATGGAGCAACAACAAGCACAAATATATTGTTTGGCCATATTTTCAAACATTTAGGGGAAAGACCGGGATACTGACAAAACATTTTATTTTGATTTGATTCTTTTATTTAATTCAAGTAAATTTCAGTCTAAATTCAGCAAATATATGATACCTATATGGGCTTACGCTTTTCAGTATATCATTGCATACTTATTTTAAATAAAACGTGCCAGAACGCTGGAAAAGTTACGCACATCAAATGCGAGTATGTAATGATATACTGAAAAACGTATGTCCATAAAGGTATCATATATTTGCTGAATTTAGACTGAGGTTTGCTTGACTAAATAAAAGAATTAATTTTGCCCCTTTTCAAAAGCGGAAATTCTCTTAAAGGAAAGACTGATTTGCTCCCAGAGGGAGCGAATTCTTTCCTTTATGAGCAGTTCCTTATAGTATGAAAAATCACTATTACCACATTAGGTGACCTCCCTTGAATGTTACTATTTTTATTACGCACGTGCGTAACTGCGTAATGGTAGCTATCTCAATGATGTTGATTCAGATTATTGCATTTTAAGCAATTTATCTATTACAACTTCGAGGACAGTACTAGGATTCAACACCGTATCATCCGCGTTTCAGTATTAGCATTTTCTGTAAGTAATCACCTCGGTTAGACTAGCAGACTCTTGGTGTGCCCCGCGGACAGGTACACCAACGTCCGCGGATAAGATCAACATTTTTGAGCATAGGCACCATGTTTATATGACATTATCTAGTAAATGCTAAGAGCAATTACTATACTATTTTTTGCAAAATCGCTACCGATAACCTGGCTTTTAAGATATCAATGTTAAATGAAATGTTATTTTAGGATTTTCTCAGTTCGATCGACTGAAAGCAATTTTTGCCTTTCAAAATAATTTCCACTGTTTTAAACCGTAATTTGTGGTCCAACAGTAGAGTTTGCAAGGTTTGCGATATTCTAAGCACATAGACGAGTGTTTGGTTGTGTTGTTACAATAGATTTGAGTTGGATATAGATAATAAAAATATATTTTTTTACCCTTTTACGGAACCAACCCTCCCCTCCACCATAAAAGAAACGACCCCCGAGACAAGACTAGCCGCTAATTCTCCGCAGTCAGAAAACGGTATGATACCTGTGCGATTGGAGCTAACACACAAGATTTTGACACTATCGTATCAGCGATGCCAGTCTTTGCATATCGTGCGTGCGCGTGTCAACTCTGTGGGATGTGGTTCTGACTAGCGATTAGGCTGTCAGGGGTTCGCTCCTCCAGTCCAGCACCACTCTAATGTTGAAATTGTCCATGATTTTTTTCCACAGTCATTCCCATTCCTTCTTATTAACAGAAGGACAGTTGTCATTTATGGGCAAAACCCCACTCCAGACACTTTTGTATCTAACAATCACACAATGGTTGGCGAGAGATTTTAGGAATTATTGTACTACCTTCGCCTCCTTCTATCAACTGGGCAATAATCTAAATGTGGATCCAGATGAGTATCGCTATTGTTAGCTCACTTAAGCCAAAAACTCGTGAGATTTTAGTCCAATGTTCCAATGTTCGTCATCACAAAGAAGTATAATAGCGGACCGATTTTAGTCAAATTATATATAAAGTATCATCAGGTATGGAAGGGTTAAGGTCGCATGTGATTTTTGGACTGACTGGATTGGAACTCTGACATATATATATAGACTTGTAATGGGAAAAACTTTAAAATCTCCTCTGAACGACAAGACCCACATCTTATAGATTTATGTCTTGTAGTCCCCTACATAAATCCTATCATATTTGCTCCTGGTGTCTATACTAGCCATGGAGTCATTAGCTTTTATTGACTTAAAATGGTGAAATACTTTTTAAAAAATCTTCTTTGAAACCATGAGACCCACAGCTTGTAGTCCCATGCATAAATACTGCCAACTATGCGTCTTTGGCCCAAATTTACCAAATACTGATGCTCATTAGGCTATATAGCTAATTTCATACCGAGTTTTTACGACATGTTCCGATTAGCTCCGAGCTATCCCGATTAGAAAAATATCTGGCCAATCAAAAAAACTTCCCAACAACGTGACATATATTTAAATAAGCATTGCAGATACCCAATGTCGACAAGTGAAAACGTGCGAAATTATGTAGTTTTCGGTTATATTAGGAATTTCTATCGCTAGATTGACTTGATAGCTGGATGCCACTTTACAAATGATGTTTTTGACGATATTTTGAGTCATTCTTCAAATGGTGAAATGTTTACATAAACGCCGACCGGTGCTGTGACATACTAAATACTGACGTCATCAGCCTGTAAACAACCACGGGTGCTGTTTCAAAAACATAAAATTGGGTTTCGAGATACCAATAAACATACAAAGCGGCTCTAAGTGTCCCCTTACAACTAATCCTCACTTCGTATGCGTTATATACAAGCCTGTTTGCTTAAAAAACAGAATATCTTTTAGTGTTTTGATGCTGGCCTAAGCACATGGCAGCTCGGTCTCGTGGTAATGGAACAAATTTCGATTGACTGAGAAAATCATGTGATATAGGTACATGTGACTTGAGTCCCGATGGAAATCCAGAAATTACGGAAGGCCTATGAAATCAGCTTCCATAATCATATAATGGGGAAAAACTACTGTCCACAGCTAATACTTTAATACGTAGCAAAGTTTAGTGTTCTCTTTACGTAAACCCTGTCAACCACGCACCTGTGGTAAGAATTGATCACTCATTTCATAAAATGAAAAATTCTCCCTGAAACCAAAAGGCCAAATGCTCAGGGGTGCGGTATAGGCTAATTGAGTATTGACACAGTTCTATATGTAAATTTATTTGCAACATTTAAAGTGTCTGTAATATAATGACTGTCGGTGTCCTTTTATCAAGCGCCCCAGGCATTAGTTGTCCTGGACCCGCCACTGAGTTTTGATCAATTTTAACCTCAGACGGGTCAAAAGTGAGATTAGTACATGAAGTAACACATAAAATTGAAAGATGGGTGATGTATCAGTTTTCTGTTCACAGTCAATCACACATTAAGTAGCCAGCCATTCGAATTAAAATAACCATTACCATCTGAGTAACTGTTCACATGCTGCTAATTAGACTTGTCCAACTTTGAATCGTCTGAGGCCAAACTTTACCTTTAGATGCATTAAATGCGCATGTATTCTTATCTGATAGGAGAGATTATGACCCCTACGTGGGTGGGGGTGGGGGGGGGGGTGGGGCTTCAAGCCATGCTTACTGAAAGCTCAGTAACTACCATTGACCAAAATACACATTTGGTGTAAACTGGCACACAGAAGTAGTGCTTGGTAAGGTGAAGTTTTATATTTTACTACCAGATCTACTCTATTAACTGGTCTGATATGATACCAGTCTAGGAATACTTATCACAAGCTAAAACATATTTTAAACTTCACAGCTCAGATCAGAGTAGGTATCTGTGTAGTACTTTGTCATTCAATATAAGATAAGGGGAGTACAGTGGCTCATGTAAGAATGATCAACTTGAGATCATTGGGTTGGTGGTTCAAGCATCACCAGAGATAATCCTACAGTGTTGTGTGCCTTACTAATCTACTTTGCTTGGTACTGATTCAACTCAAGAGACAGTCATATATGATTGAAAAAAATGAACTGCGAAGAGAACAGATTAAAACATTTATATGAATAAGCACAAAACTGCACAGACTGGGTCATGAATGTGCATCCTAAGAAGTGCTTGAGTTCCAAAAATATGAAAATCCAAAATAATTCCAATGAAATTAAAATAATTTCACAGAAATGTTCCTAATAATGCCCTCTACCAACGTTAGAAGGAAGGTAAAGATCGTGAATCGATACAATCAAGTACCACACCTGACCTAGGACACTGAATGGGAAAGTGATAAAACTTAAGAAAACATCACACACAGAAGAGGCAAGAGATCATCCCTTTCCCATCAGATGAGCACAAATCTGACAATATGCAATATGAAGTTCTACAAAAGAAGTACAGCCTTGGAAAAGTACTGGAGGGCTTAAACTAGTTTCAAAATTTCACAAACTTTTCCCCTCGACTGAACAAAACAGCTGACAACGCTTAAAATAAAAATCTCCTGAACCACTGTTCCAAATTCAATGTAATTACGGACAGAAATCCTCTATCAAAATTAGACAATTGGGACTGGGGCGAGTGCTCCTATCCTGAAATATTGATATATCTAAAAATCTCATATTCTCTTTAAGTTATCATTAAAATTTCACTTCCTTGCAGCCTCAGAAGGTACAGTAATTCTGTTACAGTATGAGGATTTTCTCTGAGATATCAATGTTTCAGGACTGGGGCCAGATTACATTAAAATTATAAATGACACCATAAATAGCTTGTGATATACCAGTTTCACATCTAGTTACGCATCTATGAATTGTAAAAGCATTCAAGTAACACAATACAAATACTATCTATAGGCAGCTACAAACAATCCTTTGTTTAATTATAATTTACTATATGCACTCTGTGGTAGCTCAGTGGTTTGCACACTTGCCTCGGGTCCTAGAGGTACCAGGTTCGATCCCCGCTCGCGGCGAAGAAAATTTTGGTGTCCCAACACGCTTTCTCTAGTGTCATTTGCAGGGATGACACTAGATAAGTGCATCATTTGTCGGATTGGGACAATAACTGGATGTCCCCTGTGCACGGAAAGTCACCCCTTGTGCAGGTTAAAGAATCCTAAGGTAATTTAGATATGTTTTTGTTTGTTTTATTTTTTACGTCCCAGTCAACATTTTTTCAGTTATGTCAGGACGGGTCTTCCTGTGTTGAACCAGTACTAAGCAAGGATTAATGTGTCTTGTTCAAGGACACAATGCATTGACGCCGGTGAGCGAAATGCAGAAAAATACTTTTATAATTCTCCATCAATAATCTTGCCCAGCTCTTGTATTTGCTGGGTATTTTTTCATGATTTTTGTCGTCTGCTGACTTAAAAATCCAAACATTCTTCAGGAACACTATCAGAGTGTCAAACAGTTTGGATCCAAATCAGGACCTACATTTTGTCAAGCCTCATCCAAACGGTTATGAAAAGAATATAATCAGACGACAGCAGCATTTCATCAGGGTCTGTAGTATTTGTTAAGACAGAAATATCCCTCAGAGAAAGAAATATATTATTTGAAAGTTGGTATCCTTTGTCAGGTGTGGTACTTGATTGTATCGATTACTGATCTTTGCAACCTTACTTACTTATAACCTGTGACCCCTTAATATGCATGGTGAACTATCTCAAAAACAGTGTCTGATCAGACATGGATGAGATGGTCAACTATTCGTTGTCAGGCAACTCGGTCAACTGCATATCTATGTCAGCCATTTAGATTGGCATTAACCACCAACTGATCCTGGTCCAATAGTCAGTATCATAGGTGTTCTGACAGACACCGCAAAAACATGCAATAGACAACATTTAGTTTTTCTGTCAAATGCAGATGACAAATATAACAAAATATGTCTGATGCAAACTTCTTATCCAGCATGCAAAGAGTTACAGCTACTAGCAGGTAAAGGGTTAGGTGTTGCATCAGACTAGCCAGACCAGATGCTAGCGGTTTCATTCACTGTTGGCCAGCCTGTTGGCACTTTAAAAGGGTAAGTTTTGCCTCAAAAATAAAAAGTGAGTGTGATTCCAGTTTCGACTTAAAGACTTAAAGATCATTTTGCATAGGTTTACCTTTCAGTTGATCTATATCTATAAACACACATACATAGTTGGCATAAAAATACCATATGTCCCAATTTAAAGGCAGTAGTGGGTATATAAGGAAGAATATAAGTAAGTAATGGTGCAAAGATCAGGAATCGATACAATCAAGTACCACACCTGACCCAGGATACCAATGGGAAAGTGACAAACTCACAGAAGACACCACAAACGAGAGCCAAGAGGTCAGCCCTTTCCCAGCAGGTGACCAAAAAGCACATATAAACAGACGCGCACAAAACATAGCAAACACAAGACAGAACAAAAACATAAAAGATCCACAAAAGAAGTACCGCCTTGGAACGGTCAGTAAAATATTTTACTGGAGGGCTGGTACTTTCTGACTTGCACTCAAGCTGTGAACATCTCTAGGAGCTCTTAAGGCTGATCTCTAATTTGATTGGCTATTCTAATAAACTGTGAAAATGATTGACACCTCTTATCAGCTCAGTAGCCATATGGTTTTTGTCATATGGAGTATTCTACAAACACTACAAAAAAAAACAATTACCAATTATTAGGAAATTCAGTCAAAACCTTAGCAATATACTTTGATTTTGAAAGAATTTATTTTCGATATTTTTCTATATATAGAAATTGTAGAAAAGCAGATCAGTGCTATGAATCATTTAGTAGAAAATAAATAAATAATTTGATAACAATCTATTAGTTTTACCTATATTTTGCTGCTAGAACAACACTGGTATAAATCATTTAGTAGCAAAATACAAATAAAAAAATAGATTGTTTTTTTTTATTTTCATTTTACTCTTAAATGTTTTATCATAAACATTAAGTAAAATATAAATAAAATTCTGATAAAATCTCATTTATTTTACATTTTTCTTATTACTGATCCAAACTAAGATAATCACATACATGTAATGATACTTTATAAATTATGTACTGCGATTGAAAACAAATGAGGCCTGTTTGTTTGGTGTCCATACGTTTACAATTACTCTGTAATTACTCAAAGATAAGTGGCATTTAGCTTATCGTGATCCTACAAGTCCCAAAGATCACAAAACAAACTTTTATACATCAATTACATGTACCATCAATTCCATGGATCCACAGTCACCTTTTGTTTTCTTATTATAGATTTATATTTGCTAAATTATATTTGCAAAGCAATAAAAGTAAGTTTGGGATAGATCTTACAAAGTTTTATTTTGAAAACGGTGAAGGTCCAGATCAGCTGTGCTGATCAGAACTCAAACTGCATCTTAGCTAAAATGCTGCAAAATATTTATAATTTATCAAACTCGGCAGGGATGAGGTGCATACAATATCCAGCGTGATTGATAATTTTTTTGCCAAAATATAAAAATTGTATGAATATTAATATAAAAAATATTCGAATATTATCTGTTATCTGCTAGACCATATTAGGAAAGGTCTTATCTGGTCAATAGCTTAGCTCCGTCCACTGACCATCACATACAGGTAATAATTTCTCTGTCGGGGGTGGGTACAGAATCCCTGCCTTTTACGACATGAACATTGTATCTTTCGAACCGTCTTGTCGGTGAACTGTCTATGAAAGCATGTTAGCTCAGTGGTTAGGCACTTGCCTCTGGTGCTAGAGGTCCCAGGTTTGATCCCCGCTCACGGCGAGGAAAATTTCGGTGTCCGAACATGCTTTCAGGGATGACACTAGATAAGTGCATCGTCCTTTCGGATCGGACGTTAACTGGATGTCCCCTGTGCAGGGAGAGTCACCCCCTGTGCAGGTTAAAGAACCCTACGGTGATTTAGATATGGTTACTTGTAGACTTTCATCCTGCAACCCGGAGTGTACAAAGTACACCTGCCGATAATACTCGAAAGGGGGTCTGGCAGTATATAGAGAAAGAAAGAAAAAGCACGGAGACCGTGACAACAGTTAAATCTATTTTTAGATATGGAAATCCATTTTTTCCCTTTTAGCTGGTTTCTGGTTTTACCTTAAAATTAGATAATGTGAAACGGAAAGCAAAGAACCAGCACAACGCCACTTTTTGATAATTTGCTCAAGATAATTGTTTTAAACTCGTTTTTAATTATAATTATAAGTTTTATACGTTTCAGTGTTTCTAATTTTTTCTAGCATGTTTATTTCATTTTATTCTTACCACTTCCTGTTCCTGCATGTTGCAGAAGATCTCAGCTGATTGGCCAATAGCAAGTTGTTATTCAAACACAGTGGCGGTGTTTCCTGTGCCAGATTGAAAATCATATCAAACAAAAACAATCAAAACAATGGGACTTTCAGTAAGATGAGTGTGCGATTTTATTCCTGGGCTACGATCGGTAACGTCTTTGGTCCGTCTGATGTTTGGAGTGGTGAGAGTGCAGTCACTACCGTGGCATGTGCTTAAATTCCAGGTTGTGCCGGAACGCTTTCTTCGTTGTTATCTACCAGAGGACCAGACAAGTGACAACTGGAATCATTTGGCGATTGAAATGCTTTGATGATTTAATAATTTCTGCTGTTGATCATTTACAATATCAATCAAAACATGTCCACTGAATTTGGAAAGCACCACAAGCCACTGGCATTGAGAACACTTGCAACCAGCAACTCATTGCATCTATCTCGATATGGAACAGTTAGCTCACCAGTGACGAACTTGACATTGAACCTCAGTGAACTCAGCACAGGAAGGTAACCAACTGTATTTGATGTGGTCTTGTGAGCATTCAGCAAACAGATTTATAGTTTTTTCCCTAAATGCATCTCATGCACCAGTCATTTGTAACTACTGCAACCCCCATTGACCCCACCTCTACACACTGGGATGGCCAGGTGATAGCAATGATAATGTAGAGTCTGCAGATGGTGTACCAGTGGTTAGGACAGGACCACCCACGTAGGGTGATATTTACCGGGCCGCGTAGCGCAGTCGGTAACGTGTCTGGCTACAGATGCGTGTCTGACTGCAGATCCAGGGGTCGCGAGTTCGATCCCGGCCCGTCCCATACTTTCGTGGAGATTGATCATGAAATAATTTCTACGGTCATTCCCTTCCGCTGATTCATTCAAGAAGGGTTGTTGTCAGTTACAAGCGAAAGTATGTGCACAAATTACTGGTTAACCGCTTGCTCAAGCCTGCCCAGGAAAAAGTGTGGTTAAGTGAACTGACCTTCCCGCAATGACCATAGCTGTTGACATGGGACGTAAAGCAACAAAAACAAACAAACAATGTAGGGGGATAAGAGCACCCGACTAGTATTTTTCCGGGTGTCGTGGGTTCAAGTACAACATAGGGCGGCATTTTTTCACACTGGTTTCTCTCTCGGTGACCAATATAAGAGTGACTGGAAACTCCATTTATCAGGTCTGGGGAATCTCGGAAACACGCGATCGTAAATTATCCCGTAAATGTGCGATAGCCGACTGCCCATGTAAAGGGAAATCAATCTAAACGTCATTAGGGGAAATAAGTTGGTGGTCAACTTCCGTTTTGTTGGCATTCATATATTGCGCATTCCCGCGACGTCCATCATCACATGTCTCGCCTTTTGCGAGTTGGTGCCCTCGATTCAGAAACTTTACAACACACAAATAAAAGATTACAAATAAATATTTAACCATCAGAACCTCGGCCACAAATCAATGATAAAATTGATGTGAAAATGGTAAGAAAAAAAATTACGGGTTTCTGTCAGAAGAGGGTTCAATTTGGTGATTTTTTCCCGGAAAATTTCGTTTGTTTACCGTTTAGCTTCTCACCCCTTGGTGCGAATGCATCCTAAAAAAGATTGATAGAATCAGGGGAAACAGGCCAAAATGATAAACCAATAATCGAATTTCTATTGCTCAGAACCGCGACGCAGTTGTAGGATAACTACCTCTGTTAGCAAGTCTGCCAATCTCAAGCGTGGTTGCGCATTTGAGCGATAATTTTGATCGCGTGTTTCCGAGATTCCCCAGACCTGTTTATCAGCCAGACAAGAACATCGGGCCGTGTGTCACGTGACTTACACCTGGCGCGTCATTCATGGTATACACAAAATGGCGACACAGCCGTGAGAACCCGCTGCATTTATATGAACATTAAAGCGTGTACTTCGTCTTTTAAGAATATTGCTCCTGGGATCGATTTGGGCCATGCCATTGTGCATAGAAAATCCTTATGGTGCACACAAAAATGTTGTTTGCGACGATTCGGCACATGAAATTTCTGTGTTGCTCATATTTTTCCGTGTCAGGGCCTGGCGGTATTTCCGTTTTTAAAATCCGCTTCTTGTTTCTAAAAGAGGCAACCCAAACTACTTTTGCTTCTAAGGGAGACTACCTAAACACTCTGTATTGATAAATGCATGTGTATTTGTTACCGTTTATTCACACAGAACAAACATGTCCGCCAAAAATTGCTGACAATAGTCTACGAAAAAAACCTTTTTTACGCAGAACACCGACAGTTCAGAATCGACTGTGCCATCAACAGCCGATACACAAATCCCCAACCAAGCTGATGATAATCAGCCTTGTGAAACTACTGAAATCAGAAAATTTCAGCAGCGACAAATGACTCGCGTTTGATAACAATAAAAACAAAATGTTTTGCAAGTCGTGCATTGATGCAGGGCTCAGCAATGCTTATATGTCTGGGTATAACAATGGCTGTTCTCTAGAACCTGTTTATGGAGTACCACAGGGAGGAGTTCCCAAATTTAATAATCCTGGCAACATTAGCACTGAGTCATCCTGTGCACACATCCGATTGTGAAAGGGCATTTAGCTCACAAAACCTGGTCACAACACCCTTGAGAGACCGTCTTGCCCCTACAACCTGTGACAAACTAATGAGGATAAAGATTGAAGGCCCAAATCTGCTTGACTTTGGTTTTACTAAAGCTCTGTTGAGATTGAGAAAATTAAAGAGACAGGGTCATTTTTAGAAAACCAGAGGCTGTCTCTTAATTTTCAACATTCTAAGCTGTGAAATCAAATTTACGTTGAACAGGGCCTTTGTAACCTTCAACTTACTTGGGGTAAGGTAAAAAAAATAAAGTTTAAAATCTGCCTTTTGTTGTTATGATAGTATATTGATGAGAAAACAGCTCAAATACATGAAAAGAAAAGCGGATTTGTTTCAGGAGAGACCACCTAAGGGGTCCTTAAATACTCAAATTCATTTTCAGGGCCACCACACCAGGGCGTTGCTCCTGGACCTCACTGGGTGCCTCGGCAGACCCACGTCCCACTTATGGCCCCTAGAAATTAAGTTTGATTGGCCAAGGGCCCATCAAGCTAATTTCCTGGCAAAATCCCTGTCGCTCATTGCTATATTTAGGTAATGGTTCATGGCAATCAAAATAAGATATATTAAATTTATACTGACACTCATTATAGCAGCAAAATTATTTACAACGTCAGTAGTATTTGCATAAATGTACCAGTTAAGCTTGAATTAGGAAAAAGGATATATTAATTTCTTACCAAAATCGGTCTATTGTGCGTCCATTCGTCCGTCACATTTCTTGTAAATGTATCTCCTAAACTCTTAGACGTAGCAACTTCAAACTTTGTAGCTGGATAGGACACATGATGTTGAGGGTACTGTGCAACAGTTTGTGTGACCTTGACCCCAAGATCAAAGGTCAGATACTGTATGTTCTTCTAACTGTATCTCCTCCTAAACCTTTAGACGTAGCAACATCAAACTTTGTAGCTGAATAGGTCTCATGATGTAGAGGGCAGGGTTCATCCTAGCCCAAAATGATGATGGGCCCTTAAAATGGGCTGATGGCCCATATCCCATTTAAATGCATGCAAATTTCCAAATTTTAATGGGCCATTCGAAATTTTTGTGGGCCCTTTGCAAAATTTGATGGGCCCAAGAATCCTTAATATCTACATTAGAGCACAATTGAAATGAGATTTGAATAGCTTGTATATGGGGCTCAACCAAAAATAAAGTCCATTTTAGCAAAATATTAATAGTTTTCTCACAAAATGGATCGGGCCCATCCTAGGATGAACCCTGAGAGGGTACTGGGCAACATTTTGTGTGACCTTGGCCTTAAGGTCAAAGGTCAACTAATGAATTTTCTTGTAAATGCATCTCCTCCTAAACCTTTTGACGTAGTGACTTCAAACTCTGTAGGTTAATAGGTCACATGATGTAGAGGACTTGGCAACATTTCGTGTGACCTTGACCCTGGTCAAATAATGTATTTTCTTTTAAATGCATCTTCTTAACCGTAAGATATAGCAACATCAAACTTTGCTGGAGCATAGGTCACATGATGTCGAGGGTACTGGGCAACATTTCGTGTGACCTTTAGGGCTGCCACGTTTACGAAATTTGGTAAACGTTCACACGAGTTCCAGAAACCGAAACGGTACCGTTTTAACGTAACTTCCAGATTAATTTTTTTCATTATGCAGATCGGTAAAATCGCCGATATTTTCCCTAAAAAAACCTTTGAAAAATGTGCCTTGTGCGAATATTCGAAATAATTTTCTAGTTGGGTGTTGCGATAGAACTTATTTCAAGTAATTGGAAAGTGATTGCAACATGCGCAGACTCGTACATTACGGACATTTCTTCAGTTGCAAGCGTGTAATTAATGAGTGGACACACACAAGGCATAACTGCGAATCATCACGTACGCATCAATACATACGCCGACAGGAAGTAAACAAAAAAAATTACATCTTCTTCTTCCAATATACAAATGTAGTGCATGGCCTTCTCTGAAGCATTGTCGCATGCGTCTCTTCTTTGCCTTTACATAAATAACTGTTAAAATGCAGGAAAATAATTGTTCCAAGCAGTGACTGAGTGAGACAATATTCGGGACATTTATATGGCCCGTAAAGCGGTGACCCTAAAATTCGTAAAGGACTTCTTTTCGCGTAAAGGACTCCTTTTCGCGAAAAGGACTTTTATTTTTGCGAAAAGGACTTTTATTATGGCTAAAACTATTTATTAGGGTTATGTTTGATATTTAATATTATAAAACTGAAGCTAAACGACATTAATCTATCAATATATGCAGTAGAAATCGTTTTTGAAAAGATATTTCACGGAATTGGCAGAAATAGTGACTTGCGAAAAGGAGTTTCATTATTAAGAAAAGGACTTTGTATCTGATTTATTTTTTATTTATTTATTTATTTATTTATTTAAGTATTTATTTACTTGATTTGAATAATAGTATGTAAGCAGATATCAAGTGTTCAAAAAATAATATAATCCAAAAAAGCACCTGTGTACGATACATTATATAGCCTTGCGAAAAGGACTGTCGATACCGTCTGAGACTATGTTTGAATACCCATGTCCGTTTGCATGCTATTATTTTTAAGGAATAGTGATACAGTAGAAATTAGTATTGTCTGAATAAATCAAACCCCGAGATGTCAAATATTGAGTATTTGAGAGAATTGCACCATAAAAAAAATGAATTTGAAAAGGGCTCAATTCCGCGTAAAGGAGTTTTATTCTTAAGAAAAAGACCTCGTTTTTCGGTTTTGCGTAAAGGACTTGATCTTCATATATTACGTTCACGAAAAGAGCCTGGACTTTGGACGATTTATAATGCCTGGTTATAAATTACTTCTTAAATTTATAGATGACCTTAATAGGTTAGCTTTTTGTGAAAATGAAGCATAACTTGAACACATCGAGATATTGATACGTTTGGCATAGTAGAGCAACAAAGACTCTGATGAACCTGCTCAACGGCGCAGGCCCAGAAGATGGGTAATTTTGATTTTATACGCGTCTTTTTGAGGTTAAATACTAATTACAGAAAGAAAATATATCACTATTTCTGAACGCTTTAAATAACCAAAATGCAACTGTGCGTCGATAATGCATGATTACTGTTATGATGTCTTTGTTAAATTAGGGTTTAGATATAGGTTAATATAGTAGAAGACAAATAAAAAAGGCCAAGTTTAATTACACGAATCTTCAATCACCATGCATACAGTCGATCCTGTATAAATGCGCATTCTCGCAAGAGCATTCACTGCTGGTGGCATGTACATGCATTTGAAAAAAACATTTTATGCGTCTAGCCCTACTAGCTAGCTGTGCAATCTTTTCATGGTTAATTTCAATTTTATCATATCGCACGCGTGTCCCCAATTAAAGTCCATCTGTTCCAAATCAATCAGAATAAACGGATTATCACATTCTTTGACACATTGACAACAAACATGGCCAATTAACATATTAACCTAACCAGGTATATAAGGGATGGAAAGAGCCGCTTATTTGGTTGCTGACTACTATTTTGTCGTCTGTTGCTGTGCTTGTGTCAAACATGAGTTATCTAGATCAGACCTGACATTTTATCTGGGCTCAAACGTATTGTAAATGCTACCAGCAGACGACATTAGAACAGGCCTTTTGTTAAGAGAGCGTATCGAAAAATGATTTTCTTATTTCTCAACCAAAACTTATATTGTGGGTACTCAAAAGAACCGTCTCAATGAGACGTTTCTTTTGAGCACCCAAAATATAACATTTATCCTCTCGAGCAGGGAAGGCTCATATGAGTCTGTGCATGGGCACATTCTCGTGTAGAACCCTCACTGCTTTAAAACGGGATAGAAATGGGCTTCCTTATAACATGTAACAAAATACAAATATTTTTCACCATATTTGAAACATGAAGTATTTTCCTGCGTGCAAAGGGCAAGAAGCCATGCTAGTGGGGTCCGGGGACATGCCCCCCCCCCCCTCGGATTTTTTTTGAAAAAAAATGGTATAATTTGGTGCATCTAGGGCACATTTTAGCCTTAAAAACTTTGGTATTTTTAGGTTAAAATAAAAAATATGTTGCCTTTGCATACAAGTCAGAAAAAAGAAAGAGAACGAACCTTAAATGTGATTTAATGGTTTTAAAAGCGGTCCTGACTTCAGTAAGGTCCGTACGTATACTGTTCTTGCTTCGAATAAAAAAATAATTTGGCATATTTTATTTGTCTTTTGCTATATTTACCCTTATCTAATCCCTAAATTTTACAAAGACATCATCAGACCGAGAGGCAGTGGGTTCGAGCCTCACTAACGTCACTGCGTTGTGTCCTTGAACAAGAACATTAATCCTAGCTCAGTACTGGTTCAGCACAGGAAGACCTGTCCCTTTATAACTGAAAGATTGTTGATGGGAGGTAACAAAGACATCATAACAGTAATCATGCATGATTATTGACGCACAGTTGCATTTCGGTAATTTAAAGCTTTCCGAAATAGTGATATATTTTGTTTCTGTAATTAGTATTTAACCTCAAACTGAGGCGGGAACACCAATCTTCTGGGCCTGCGCCGTTGAGCAGGTTCGTCATATTAAGATCATTTATAAATATAACTCAGAGAAGTAATTTATTACCAGGCATTATAAATCGTTCAAAGTCCAGACTCTTTTCGTGAACGTAATATATGAAGATCAAGTCCATTACGCACCCAAAACGAGGTCCTTTTCGTAAGAATAAAACTCCTTTACGCGGCATTGAGCCCTTTTCAAATTCAACCTTTATACGGTGCAATTGTCTCAAATACGTAATATTCGACATCTGGAGGTTTGATTAATTCAGACAATACTTATTTCTACTGTATTCCTTAAAAAATAATAGCATGCAAACGGACATGGATATTCAAACTAATTAGTCTCAGACGGTATCGACAGTCCTTTTCGCAAGGCTATATAATGTTTCGTACACAGGTGCTTTTTTGGGGTTATATTTTTGAACACTAGATATCTGTTTGCTTACTTTTATTCAAATTAATTAATTAATCAATTAATTAATTAAATATTAAATAAATAAATAAATAAGAAAAAAATATATTAGATACAAAGTCCTTTTCTTAATAATGAAACTCCTTTTCGTAAGTCATATTTCTGCCATTTCCGTGAAATATCGTTTCAAAAACGATTTCTACTGCATATATTGATAAATTTATATCGTTTAGCTTCAGTTTTATAACATTAAAGATCAAACATAATCCTAATAAATAGTTTTAGCCGTTAAAAAAGTCCTTTTCGCAAAAATAAAACTCCTTTTCGCGAAAAGGAGTCCTTTACGCGAAAAGGAGTCCTTTACGCATTTTAGGGTCACCCCCCGTAAAGCATGTCCGCCATAATTTCTAATTGCAGTAGATACTTTATCAAATACAGCGGAATCTGAGAAAACAAGCAATCTGATTGATGATCCAGATTGAGAGGTGACGTATCACTGTTTAAGAGAATATTTTTTCATTAGGAAATGCTATTAATAAACCACAACGCTTGTCACGTGACAAAGTTCGTGTAAACGGTAGGTCAATTTTGTAAACGTTTATTGCAGAAACACGAAACGGTGCCGTTTACACGTGTAAACGTGGCAGCCCTAGTGACCTTGGGTCAAATAATGTTTTTTTTCTTGTAAATGCATCTCCTAAACCATTGGCCGTAGCAACTTCAAACTTTGCAGGTACATAGGTCACATAATGTAGAGGGCAATGCTTCATGTGACCTTTATCCTGGGTCAAGGTCAAATGAAATATTTTTTGTTAATGCATTTCCTCCTAAACCATTGGACATAGCAACTTCAAACTTTGCAGGTGCATAGGTCATATGATATAGAGGATACTGGGCAACTTTTCGTGTTTGTCCTTGACCTAAGATCAAGGTCAAAGGTGAAATAATGTACTTTCTTGTAAATGCATCTCCTCCTAAACCGTTGGACGTAGCATCTTCAAACTTTGCAGATGCTTTGGTTAGATAAAAAGCAGGTATTTGCGATGGTGTACCATCCACTGAAGTCTAGTTACAACAGAAATTCAGTTTAACGCCAAATTATTTGGGGACAAACACTGTTGTTGTAAAGAGGGTTGACTGTATATACAAATGACATGTTTCTTCAATGTTAAGACTAATCCTATGTAGTTATGACCATGTAAATATCGGCTGATTTTATTAACAATTTTGAGGAATTCGACAAATATGGCTTCAGCAACACCTCTTTCACTGCAACAAATAAAGCTTCAAATATAGCTATGCTATGTCTGTGTCTTTATTTATTAATTTTCAAGAACTAAGACGCCTTGTCATTTATAATTATCAAAATTTATTCAATTTTGGCACGGATGTAAACTACCTGGATTAGGCACATATCATTTTTCACCAATATTACATACATGTGATACCTCCCGGATCATGCGGGAGGCTCCCAAATTTGAACCCTATCTCCCGCACTCCTGTGCGGGCAACGCAATCTCCCGCATTTTGAATTTTGCTATAATGATATTTTCGCAAGCGACCATTTTTACGGCGATCGGCACACACTTTTAACAGCTGTCGGCAATTGAACGCTACTGGTAACGGTCAGATAATCATAATATACATGGTGTCATACTGTGCATGAAATAAACACAATAATCTCTCAAGTAGGGCACTCGTATGGCACGCTTATCACCATGACGTCCTTGCATATATATTGTAGACTCTGAACATTTTGAAAGATCGCCGGCCGCAAAGAAGAAAAAATACAAGTCTCCCTTTCAAGCTGACTTTCCATCAAGCGTAGTGAGAAAGGGGACAGAGTGCAATTCGTCCTTCAGCATCACTCACCAGACATTACAGCTCGGATCCAGTATAAATGATTAGTGGGTCCGGGATTACAGGCATGAGAAAGGATCCGCGCAGGAGACGCAAGTCAAAGCCAAAGATTGCTTCTCTCTCCAAACAGATTGACGCACGCTGATGTGCCTTTCTCTGCATTCTCAGACATCTAAATCTATCATTTTTTAAACAGAAACCTTTTATTTATAAGGTATTTTTATGATGTGATGGCTCACTGAAGTTTATTTTGTCAGAAAAAAAAAATATCCGTAAAAAACAAGAAGCATTTTCAGGGTAACTATGCAATGACGTTTTTGAGTTAGCTCCCTTGTTGCAATATATTTTAGCAAATTCTTGAATTTCAAGGTTTTAATATATATTTTTCCAAATTTCAACATTTTTAATTAAAGTATTTTTTAATTATATATTCTATCGAGTATGACATCGACTGCAAGCTTTTAATCACTATAAAAACTAGTATTTAAACTCGTAAGTAAAAAGCTTATATAATTTTAAAATTGGCGTCATATATACTATCTATTGTTGTACAACCAATTAATGCTGAAAAAAATACCCTAACGTTAGGGATTTTCCACTGAATGGAGGAATTCCATGTATGGAAAGGTTGACTACCTACCAGATTTGAACCAATAAACATACACTAAAGTCCGATCATTATCAGCCCTGTTTAAACATTTTATGTGCAAAATACAATAACTAACACAAGCCTGTATTACTTTGGTAAATTTTAGTTGTCTAGGTACTGGTAAACAGTAGTAGTAAACCGGTACTTTGGCAAACAGTGAAGACCCAAACAGTGGCATTTCATCAGTGACTGCACTGTTTATTAAGATGGGCAAGTTTAAAAAAAATGTGACCGTTCAATTTTTTTATCCCCATGCTCTTAATATGGAATATTTTTATTTAAATTTATCCCTCAAAGGTGTGTTTTGATACCCATTTATTTGTTGCCAAATTTGAAATAAATCAAATGACAAATAAAAAAGATATGTCATTAAAACCACCCCAAAATGTCAGGAGTGTAACGCTTTTTGTGTGACATTTTTTCACCATGTGAATGTTCTAAGGAATATATTGGTAAACATAGTGATATTAAACCAGTTTAAGCTTTTGTATATCATAAATTGACATGTTGTAGATAAAATACATAAAGCAGGGCTCTTTATATAATCTACCTATTGATATAACATGTCATTTTGGAGATATGCCCTTCAAAATTTACATGAGGTAAAAAAACAATGCTTCTTCCAATATTAACTGCTACAAGTTGACTATACATGCTACATGTATGTAACTTGGTCACACCATAAACAGACATGTGTAACATCAACTGAAGCTCGGATTTTGATCCTAACTTCACTTTACATGGGTATGCGTTTCTTCAAATTTAACAACCCACTGATGTCAGGAGTGTAACACATTGTGTTTACCTTCTCCTCATCATTCTGTATGCTGCCCAATACCTATATTTTTCTGTTTTCCAGGAACACATCCCCACTCCAGATAATCAGCAAAATTTACTTGCTGCATCAGAGGATTGAATTTCCTCACAGAGCCTGATTTATGATGTCAGGAGTGTAACACCTGTAATTTTGTTGCATGTTCTTCGGTGTAGGTGATGAAATACATAATTTTAGCTCAAAGCAACCAAATATTATGGTAATGCAGACATTGTCCTAGCAGTGGAAACTTGTTTCTTTCCTTCTATTATGAAAAGTGCAAGTTATTTTTTGTAAAAAAGCCAATTTTTAATATAACAGCCATTTTGTAGGTATAAAAAATATGCATAAATAGAAAGATAGAGGTCAGTGTTTTTTTCTCTATGAGATTATTCCTTTGTCTTACAAATGAAACCATCAAATAATGATAAAAATTTCTTAATAATGTATTTACATGTTGATAATGATAATGCATACAAATTGTTACACTCCTGACATTTTTATATGTAATAGAGATATATCTTTTCTAACCCTTCTAATCTAAGAGGCCTTTCAATGAATGACCTCGGCATCAATTAGAAATAGGAAAGCCAGTTATAAAACTTTCTTGTATCAGGAAATCAATGAGAAAACTTAAGGGGGTAGGGGATTTTCTCGGCTCAAGACCAAGGAACCAAGAAATCCGCTTCAGAAAGAGTAAAGAAATATATAGGGAAAAGGTAAAATCTAATCTACATGTAGTTGAGATGACAAAATAGAAAATATCATCATATGAGACTGTCATGTAAAGTGATGAGAAAAGTTCATGGATCAAGATAAATACTTCTGTCTTTTCATGTCAGGAGTGTAACAACTTTCAATTTTGTTCATTTGATAGTTTGAAGTCTGTTTTTGTTTGTTAAAATCCTTTAGCAGTATTTTTTTTTAATATTTTAAACTAAAAGTGTACACAATGTTCTAAGTAGTAGGGAGGCTCTACATTTTGATTGAATATTCTATCAAGACAAGCTTTTTAGTGCTGATGATCTTGAGTATTTCAAGATAAGCAGCATTAAGTTATCAACTTTCATCAAAAGCACTATATAATGCTGTGAAAAATAGTATACCATCACACTATTTGTTACCAAAATGAGCCTGTAATTTCAGAAATATATAGTATGTATGAAATATAGACTGTCTATATCGACATACTTGTACCAGTCAGGGGTGTAACAATTCAGATAGTTTTATACTTGTGTTACTTCAGACTGCTTTTTCTGAAGTTTATTTTTCATTTTTGGTCTTTTAAAGCAGTTCATAAACAACATTTTACAGCATTTAAATCATGCTGTTGTCACCTTATTATCTCATAATAGCTGAAGAGAATACTGGGTGAATTCTTTGTCTGGTAAATATTTTCTGACCCAACCATTAAAATGGCTTTAATAGTGGTATCCACCACCTGTATGTCATTTGGGTGTCATATGAAACCCCCAAATCATATGAGATCATTTTAAGTAGTTGCTTGGTAACAGAAGAAATGATATTTTTCTCTTTGAAATAAATAAATAGCAATGAATGTCAGGAGCGTAACATTTTCTTTCATAACACAGTGCTTTTAAAATGTCCAGCATTAGAAAGCTAGACATCCAGACCCAAAAAGACTAATGTTTTCTTCTTCTATAGATCCTAACGTCTGCAAATCAATGAGTTTTCTTTTAATGCGGGCTTTAATATCAAAGATTTAAAAACTTTAAGCTCAAGGTGCTGGAAAATCCTCGCCAAATTTTATAAAAAGTATCATTAATTTCACTAACATGTTTTAAACATGGCAGTTTTTATGCCAAATATGGTTTATAATATCCATTTCATCATATTAGGTCAAAATTTCAGGACTTAATCATTTACTTGAAGTTTTTATGACCTTGAATAGAATAGATAAATTTTGGTAAAAAATCTCTTAATAATCTTAATCAAGAGGTTGATAAAAGAAAACTATAAATACTATTTACAAAAAACTTAAAATTTGTCAAAATTCAGTATATAAGGAAACTTATGTAACAAAAAAGAAAGCTCTGACATAATGTTTATTTTTGAACCCCAATGTCACACTTTGGTCACATTTTTTTTAAACTTGCCCAGATATGAAAAATATACATCATTTTAAATAATTTTGCCTGTCAAAACAACAAAATGGACTATTCCATACTTATTATATCATTGTGTATAGGATAATCCACCAGAATGAAGGGGGTTAAAGACTTAAATAAGTTGTTTAAGTACACCTTTCCGTAACTTCGAAAAATCTCCCTCATTGAAACCATGATCTCCCTCATCTGAACATCAAATCTCCCTCATGGCCATCATCAGGTTATCACATGTATGATATTATTGCCTACGCGTAAATCGGGTACAATCTGCCATCTTGAAAATGGTGGAAATCAGAATTTTACAGAGGCATTTGTCACTTTAATTGTGACAATGTAAAGAGTTCAATGAGTGTAATTCTTTGAATTCCTGAACGTTAATATAGTTGTCCTTAATTGGTACTTTGTAGAATATCGTTATATTGCGAACTTAGGTTGCAGAGATGATATGAAAAAGAGGTAAAATGATAAACATCCGATTTTACCACCGAAACTGTCGGTTCTAAAGCTAATTAATGTGAATAATTTGGATATACTTGACACTTGATACATGAAGTGCACATATTTCCTAACTGGATTATCAAATTTTTTAGCAAAAACAAAATAAAACCATGCAGTTAAGATGCTGGCAAATTCGTCTTTTTTTTTCGTATTTTCACATAAAAAATGGCGGAAATGTCAGAAACCTAAACATTGCCTCTAGAATTTAAACACATTGCAGAGTTTAAAAGCGTGAAAACCTCTAATAAACGATGCTTTGTCAATCATAGATACACTTCATTTAATTCCCTTAAGTGTTTGTTTAACAATTAACTAGGGAGTTGCTAGGGTGTCTATGAGCAGTAATTATTTCCGCAACTGCCAAACCGTCTAATTTTTAATTGAGACAATAAATTAATAGCCAATTAACAGGAAAGCTAAGTAGAGATAAGACTGTGTAGACATACTTTATGAAGCAGAGACAATAAATTTATTTAAAAATCTTTCTGTGAATTTAACTGGATAATGTTTATATGAAAAGAAAGATCTTTAAACAAGGATTATGGATATCCAACTTTGATCATAGGATAATGTTTCATTTATGAAATAATTTGGATTTATTAAACCAGATACATTGTGCTATATTGGAACCCCTGTGGATACACACAGTAATGATGGCTGATAACTCACAGAACTCTAGCAGTTTGATGGATTGTACAAATTCTACTATATATAGATTGAATGGATCTGAATTTGTAAACTCAGGTGCTTTGAATGAATCAACAAATTCAGCGGACTTCTCTAGTGGTAGTAGTGTTATAGTGACAGACAACAGCCATTCCCTAGGTGATTTTTCAGGATATTCACAGGGTGACATATCTCCAGATTCAGATATAAAGGATCCTTTTAATGCCATATTTTATCATGTGTCACCACTAAAGGACAGCACAAACATTACATTCTACAACAGACCCCTGTATGAGAATATTATTCAAGTACTGGGTAAGGAATTTGAAAACTTTCCATCCAAAAGTGCTAAGACATTTCGCATAAAAACACATGTGAATCACCAGCAATGTTTCCTTACCATAGACAGGAGTGTTCTGTCCTTATGTGCCAGCGGGCCTGGTCACACACTCTGGAGGGAGAAGAAATTCAAAAAGCTCTCAGAAAATATGTACAAAAGCTTTGTTAGAGAGACCAACTCTGTGCTTAACACAAGTTTGCTGGATCAAGACAATGCAAGCTTATCTGGTGCTCAGGTTTCTACACAGCATAATCAGTCAGGATTAATTATTAACATATTAGAAGAGACTGCTGAGAAAGAGACCCCTGGAGTGATAAGACAGGAGCTACCTAGTACAAATACTGACCCACAAGACACACCTGTCATGAGAAAGATATCTGTTTTGATGGAAATGATCCATTCACTGCAAGGTGACGTCAGGTTGATACAGAGCAATATTATGACACTCACGAAGGAAGTGACTGAATTAGCAAGCCAAGCCCTATATCAAACAGTTGATGAGACTCACATTGATAATACATCACCAGGTACTGTGATTGAGTTAGTAAATGAGACAGAACTGTCTAAACACAATGACAGCAAAGGGCCAGCACCATCTCCCAAACAGAATAATAGGCCTTACTCGGAAGTTGTCCAGCAACAAGGCTTGACTACAGTTCCAAACCAGCAGGATGCTAACAGACCAGCGGCCGTGACTCCAATAAATAGTTTAGATGGCCTCCAAAGAACGAGTACACCGAAAGCATCACATCAGCAACATACCGAAAGGCCTCATACAACTGCTAAGGTTGATCAGCAGCCTAGACCAGTCAATCACTCAGAGCCAAGATCTCAGCCTTCTAAACCAAGGAGGAATTCAGCCAAGAAGGTTCTACTGATGGGTGACTCTGTGATTTCACCTGTTAATACAAGAGGTTTGAAGAAGGAAGTTTTCAAGCACTCTATTCCAGGAGCAGGAATCGATCACATATTTGATCAGTCGAATATGTTCAACATGAGCCAGTTCTCTGAAATTATTCTCTTTGTTGGAGGAAATGATGCTTCAAATGGGACAGACATCGAATATTTCGAAGAACTCTATGAGCAGGTTATTCTCAACCTTAAGAAAGCTAATAATACCTGTCGGATATATCTATGCAATATGAGCCCCAGAAGTGATACTGATGTAAGCGAGGTGAATCAAGCTATTCACAGACTCTGTCAGGAACACAACCTAACCATGGTGGACATTAACAAGTCTTTCTACGACAGACAAGGAAGGATCATAGAAAGATACTATGGGGATGATTTGATTCACCTGTCAACCTCAGGAGTAAAGAGGTTGCTTGGTGAAATAAACAAGGAGTTTGACTTTGTAGAAAAATTTGAAAACTGTTCATTTAAAAGCAGAAATCAAAAGAAAAGCCGTAATCATCATAGATCTAAAACAAACAATCAAAGATCAAACAATGGACGTAGGAGTGGTAGACCCACTAAAAATAGGGTAGCTAGCAGTATAAACAGTGGACTGGCATGTTACAAATGTGGGGAAACCAATCATGAGACTAGCCAGTGTAAATTCCAGGAGCAGCTAAAGTGTCACTACTGTGGGTTTTGGGGACACAAATCAGGACGATGCCAAAACCAATAGGAACTCGGCAATGATGCCATTTCATTTGAATCTGTTCCTATTTTCAACAGATATTCCACTTTAGATACTTTATGTAGTGAATGTGATTTCAATGATTGCTTTTGTTCTAGTGTCAGTAAAGATACACACTCACAATCAGATTATGTTTTGAACTGTGAAAGTGGAGATAATTCATCTAAAAGTGACCAGCTGACTGTCACTGGCTCATTACAAAGTTCAATTTCACTTACTACACATATAAATGTGCATGTTAGTTCCTTCCAGCAGAGGCCCTCTCATATTTGTGATTATGTTGATATACATGTCTTGAACACTTCAAATGATAAGTATTATAATGATCATGTTACTTGTATGTATGATAATATGGTTTCTCAACATTTCGATAGCAGCCAGGCTAATGAGAGATCACACATTTCAAGCACATTTCCTGATGAGAGCCTTCTTTGTTCAACACAACAGGCTCAGCAGGTGTCTGTTAGACAGGTTACTGCACCAGAGGTACAATTACTCAGTGCTTCTTCCAACATATCTGTTGAAGACTTCCAGCATGAATCAATTAGCTTGCCTGATAGCCAAGATCATAATGCACTTAATTTAGGCCTGAAAGATAAGGGTTTTAGAATAGGGCATCTCAATATTCAGGGTTTAACAAACAAAATAGACCAATTAAAGTTACTACTCCAGTTTAAAAATAATCTTATTCACATTTTAGGTATTAGTGAAACAAAGCTAACCCAAAATCATCCTGATGCATTATTCCACATTGATGGCTATCAAAAACCTTTCAGGCGTGACAGAACTGAAAATGCTGGAGGAGGCTTGCTAGTCTATGTAAAAGATGGTGTCTGTTGCAAAAGAAGAGCAGATTTAGAACACCAAATGCTTGAATGTATATGGGTAGAAATTAAACCCAAAAATAATTGCCCTTTCCTTGTTGGTCACATATATAGACCACCCAATTCATCTATTCAGTGGAATGAATTCTTTGAAGACTGTATAGAGAAGGTATTGCAAGAAGAAAAAGAAATATATTTATTAGGGGATATAAACAGAGACCTTTTAAATAACCAGATATGCAGTGTTTGGAATGATTATGTTGAACCTTTTGGGCTCACTCAGGTGGTCACTGAGCCCACAAGGGTGACATCTAACAGTAAAACATTAATTGATCATATATATTGTAATTGTCCTGAAAATGTCAAATCTGTAAGTGTGCCTAAATTAGGACTGAGTGATCATTTTCCAATTTTTGTAACAAGAAAAATGCACAGTCACATTCCAAAAGGAAAACATCATTATACTATATCTTACAGGTCCTTTAAGAATTTTGATGAAAATAGATTTATAAGTGATCTTCAGGCAGTACCCTGGGATCTTATCAAATTATTTGATGATACAGATGATATTCTTGAAGCCTGGACTGATCTATTCTTACAAGTGGTTGACAAAAACATTCCCATTAAACAGCACAGGGTAAAGCGAAAAACCCAGCCGGATTGGCTATCATCAGATATCTTAGATGCCATGAAAACAAGAGATAGGCATAAGTCACTAGGTAACGAAAACGAATATAAATCATGGCGAAATAAAGTAAACAAATTGATAAAACAGAGCAAAAAAGATCAATATCAGACATTTATTGAGAATAATAACAAGAAATATCTTGAAAAAAGATATTCGGCGGCTCTCAAATACTGACGATAAACGCAACCAAATTCGCTGGTTAAGGCGAAATTCCAATCTACCCCTAAGGCCTTTGCATGCTGGAATCTAAAACCAGCGAAGTTGTGGTCCTGTTTCTGTTTCTCTTTTGCTTGGTTTTGTGCACATCTAACTCTTCTAGCTGAGCGATATGCATCTGAATCTTTTTTTTTTAATTTTAGGCATTCACCAGCAAGGGTTTGGGAACAATGTTTTAAGTCCTAAGTTTTTAGGAAAATGGGAGGTGTTGACAATAAATCAATGTAAAATTAAACGTTCACTGAAACAAACCGAACACCAGAAAAGAACATAGCCAGGATCGAGGAATAAATACATGTAGGATTCATAACTGATCGACACCCAGTAAGCACGTACAATCGGGCCATTATCGGCCTGCTACTGAAACGCCATCCGAATGACATTTTGCTGGCAGGCCGATAGTGGCCCGAGTTTGGATGCTGGCTGACCCATGCGCGGATCCATGACTTTTTGCCAGGGTTGTCCAGGCCCGACTGCCAGAAAACAGCTCTGACAACGGTTTTTGTCTTTCTTTTGTCCTCAATTTTTACAGTTTTACAGTGGCTTATCAATGGTTTATTTCTAAGAAAACTATAATTTTACAAGGTTTCGGGGGGAGGGGGGGAGGGGGGTCCAACCTATTCCGGGGTCCAAATGCAAATTCTAGAAACCCATAGAACTTTTGATTTTCCAGGAGGGGGTGCGGACCCTCTATCGCCCCTCTGGATCCGCACATGTGACCATTTAAGAGGGTCTGGATGGGGGGGGGGGGTCTGGTATTCACTATTCATTAAAAATTTAGCCCATCATTCATCTCATTAAAATTGTGGGTTATTCATTAAAATAAGACCAATTATTCATTAAAAGCAAGAAAGGTGGCAAAGAAATCTGATTATTCACTATTCATTAGTTTTTTCTTCAATTAATTAAAAATATAGGAATATTCATTATTTTTTAGGCATCCGGAGAACAAGTTTTAATTGATTGTTGTACTTACAGGGGAAATTACCTGTTGAAGCAAAGAAGTAAACCACGGCTGATATGCCGATCGTTAGAGGGCACAACACCCTTGGGCCCTTATAATGCAACGAGAGGATTTATATCGTAGTAGCACGACTGATATGCCGATAGTCAGCTCGAAATGTCCGAATCCAAATAAACAAACAATCTTAAACACAATTTTCTCGAAAAAAAAAACGATGATTTTTTCTTTGATATTTTCCGACTTGAAATTGGGATTTTTTCATCCTAACATAGGAGAAAAGAAACTTTTTGACATTGGGAATACAACCGTATAACGGCCAAAAAAGACTATTGTCGAAATATATGAAACAGACTATAATCATGTCCTGGGAATTGGAAAAGTTACAAATATTTTATTTAAATAGCGTGATGTTACTGTAAAGTCCTTTCGGATTTAGTGGATTATTTTATAATGCACTTCTTTACTGTGTGCAAGGCATGTAAACCATGATAGTGACAGCAATTTACAAATACTGTACATCGGGGGTTGACCTATATTCGATATTTGGTCGTTTATACATTTGCATTTTTAGACCCAGTGCACAGACGGGTTCTCTGCCATTTACATGTATGTAATCAAGTTTAGTTTCATGTTTAGTAAGATTGTATGGACATTCTGAATATCAACCAATGAGAGCATCTTTTTCCAGTCGGTGTGATGAATATTACAATTTAAAAATGCTTCTGATTGGTGAATAATTTAGAGCTAAAGCGATTTTAGAACGGCGGCCTTTTGGCCGCCGTAAAAATAATCCAGGAAGCATCTATAAGCTTTTTCAAGAAGTTGGTGCAGGAAAAGGGTCTAGAAAGTCATCTAACATTTCTTCTGTCAATCAGAATGGGGTGCATATCGAAGACCCCACGGAGATGGCCAATACTTTTAATAGTTTCTTTGCTAATATTGCAGCGAAGGTTAAAGGGCCAGTTACACACTCAAATCATAGCAAACTTAAAGATTTCTGTGATTCCAGGCTGCCAGACAATATCCAATTCAATATAAGTAATATTGAAAAAGATAAAGTTTTAAAATATCTTTCATCAATGGACTCATGCAAGGCAACTGGTACTGATAATATTGGGCCTAGACTGCTGAAATTTGCAGCCCCATATATAGCTGATGATATTTCATACATTTGTAACCATAGCATCAACTCGGCTACTTTCCCCAGAAAATGGAAGGAAGCCAAGGTTCTCCACTTCATAAAAATGGACCCCATGATGATGTGAATAATTACCGTCCTATATCAATTCTACCTGTTTTGTCTAAAGTCCTTGAAAAGCATGTGCATGACTGTTTATCAGCTTATCTTAAGGAGTATAATCTACTGCACAAGACCCAGTCTGGATTTCGGTCACAACATTCCTGTGAGACTGCTTTAGTTCAGATGATTGATACATGGTTAAATGCAATGGATAATGGAAAAATGATAGGAGTTGTCCTTGTTGATTTTAAAAAGGCTTTTGATCTTGTTGACCATCAAATTCTTCTCTCTAAATTAAAACTATATGGCATAGCTAGAGAAGCTCTTAATTGGTTTAGCACATACCTAGCACACAGACGACAGCAGGTGTCTATAAATGATAACAAATCTGACTTTGAAACAGTTACTTTTGGGGTTCCTCAGGGATCCATTTTAGGACCACTTTTGTTTTTGCTTTTTATTAATGACTTACCACTTTATGTGAATAATGTTTCTGCTGACCTTTATGCAGACGACACTACCCTTTATGATGTCCAAAACTCTGTTGAAATGATCGAACATAACCTCCAGACAGGCTTAAATCAGCTTCACATCTGGTGTAAAAGCAATGGAATGGTTTTGAATTCAGCAAAAACAAAAGTAATGTTGATAACTACCTGTCAGAAACGACAGAGGTTAGCTAGTTCTAATCTTCACCTTAAATATAGTGATGAATCATTGAAAATGATATCCAATGATAAGATTTTGGGAGTTTTTGTTGACAACAATCTAATCTGGTCAGACCATGTAAAACACATTTGTAAAAAAATATCTTCATATATTTGGTTGCTTTCAAAAATGAAATACTTTTTGTCACAAGAGCACCGTGTACAATTTTATAAATCTTATATACAACCTCACATTGACTTTTGCAATATTGTCTGGGCCAACTCATCTGAGTCAAATAAAATGAAAATTTTTAAGATGCAAAAACGTGCATGTAGAGTAATTTTAGATTATAATGTTGATGATTCCCTTGAAGCTTTTCGTTCCTTAAAAATTCTATCTGTTTATGATCGCTTATTCCTTCGCAAAGCAAAATTTATGTACAAGGTATACCATGGATTAACACCCCAATATATTTCGGAAAATTTTGTCCTCAGAAATGAAATGGATATGTCGGTTCACTTAAGGTCAACAGCAGCAGGATGTTTTGTTCCACCACTTCCAAAGAAGGAATGCTTTAAGCAAAGTATGAGATATTCAGGATGTCTTATATGGAATAGTTTACCTAGTAATGTGCACAGACAGCGGAAACTTTCCATAATAGATGTCTAAAATGGTTGGTACAGTAACTTGCCAAATACTCAAATATCACGAAAATGATCACTCAGTCCATCTTGTTTTTCTTGCTTCTCATTGTGAATTACCTTGAGCAGGAGTTGTATTCTGAACAGTAAATATATGTAGATAATTTAAATAGTAAACTCAAGAAATTGATTACCATATTCATTCCTAAAATTCCCCTCCAGTAGGATGCTCCAGCAAAGTTATCCTGTTGAAGGGGTATGATCTAATGTTGTGGGGATGCCTTCACAACACTTTTATATTATTCACCCACATTATGCTTTAAGAATGCTTTTTGTTGGGCCCATGAATTGCAGTTCCACAGATCTTTGATGAGTAAATATGGTAGTCTTTTTCTTAACATTTTAGTGTATATATTTTGTGTTATCTGTATAAATTATATATTATTCACTGAGGGCCTTCTGGAAGATTAGTCTTTGTATACTAAATGTTGTCACCCTCATAAAATAAAGTCTTTACTTACTTACTTACTTACTAGATTTATGTCAGAAGAATTCAACAAAAGATGCCAAATTTCTATTTAAATCACACTATTAAACCCATTTACGCACAATAGAATTTCCCACTCCAGTCAATTGGGTTAGGTGGCATTTTTCATTTTTATTTCGAATTTTCATAGAACATTCTGAAAGCAAACAGTGGATACCCTGGTCAGACGCCATGTTCTGCTGTGTCTGATCTGGGTCTGCACGGTTTGCCTATGTCTCACAAAAAGGACGCTAGACTTATATGAAAAGAAGTTTTGCCTTCTTCCTTACTTTGTTTTCCATGTCCGCGTAGTGTAGAAAAGCCTGATGCGTGTTATTGGGTATTTTTTCTCGAGAACACTAGCTTGTTTGGTATCAAATTGTAGCTGGAAGAATTCTCAGTTTATTGGCATTAAATTCACTGTACTACCGTTTCCCCCAAGTTGCTGGAACATTAGGAAAAAGTATCCCATCACGTATGGATCTCGATATTTGTAAAGTGGTCAGTCAAATTATCGGATTTACCTGTATTTCGACGCGGCAATCATCGGGAAACAATTAGTAGCAAATCTATAGCAGTTTCCTATCCAGGTAGTATACATCCGTGATTTTGGTTGTGTTTGTAAATGTGTTACAAGTTTTGGTAAACAATCAAGAAATTACACTGTGTATTCCAAAACCGCGATAAAAACAAATCATGTAGATAATAAATGAAATTGGTTTCTCCCAATTAACCTGTGTAAGACGCCCGACCAAGCTGCTTTGGTAAAGAATCGATATTTCATTGAAGTTACCAGTCAGTGCAGTCACTCTATTAACAAGGTAGCCATTCAGTGGTTCACGGACTTAACGAACCAGTAATTATAATCAGAAATCATAGGTAAGGAAAATTGTAAAATCCTTCGTGACTTTCGTTATACTAAGTTGAATTTCATGCGGTAAAGTGCAAAAGCTCCCTCATATTTTTTCTGCACAAGACTGTAAAAGTTTCTCCTGGTTCGCTGCAGTTTTCCAGATTACCTCGAACAACTGAAGTGTCACTGTATGTATCCAATCATGGAGAATTTATTGTTTTTTTCTTCAGTTGATTGATGTTATCCGGGAAACTACAGCAAACCCAGGAGATACTTTGACACAGTCTTATGCAGAAAAAAATGAGGGGGTTATTGCACTTTACGGCATGAAATTTGACTTAGTATTACAAAATTTATGAACAATTTTACTGGTTCATGAAATCTGTGAACCCAATCATGCTGACCACGTGATAGACCACCTTGATTAACATACGGTATGTCAGTTTCTCTACAATGGTGTCAGAATTGTTGGTTGACGGGTCCATGCGATCGAAAAGGTCATCCTGAGAGCTGAGTGCCATCAGGCGGAGCTCTGATAGCTACAGAGTAAAAGAGAAAAGGGGGAGGAGTGTAGAGTCTGTACTCTGTAGGTGGTGGTTGCAACAGGACCGTCTGGGCAGCTCAGGTGGCAAGAGCACCGGACTAGTGCTCCTGGTGGTCGTCGGTTCAAGCTAGTAGTCGAGCCTCATCTCGGGAGGCAATTTTCCGTCGTGTCCACTCTTTAACTTGAAAACAGTTAGAGGTATTTCAACGAAACTTCATACATTTGTAATGCACATTCAGACACGTGTTATACACAAGAACCATATCTCTTTCATGTATATTTTTCAAATTATTCCCCTTGTAACATAACTAAATGCAATTTTGTGATTTTTTTATTCTTAAAAGGGGTAGACATCTGTTGTTTTTTTTCTTAGCAAAACAATTCTAGTCCCCTTTAATTTGATATGCAACGTGGCTATGTTCAGAAAATTTAATTTTTGACCCCCCAGCACCCCCAAGTCCCACCCATGGGGCATGACCCAGGCAACTTAATGAAAATCCCGTCTAATATGTTGAAATTGTGAGAAGACCAACAAAGTTTGGTTAAAAAATCTTTGTAATTGACTTTGTAATTGAAATGTTATGACATTATGACAATTGTGCCATTGCATGTGCCATCCATGTGAGTAACTCACACAAACCAAATTTGTTTGAATTTTTGAAAAAATTTTGACCCCTCCAACTATTCATTTGGGCCTAAATTGAAATTTTATTTGTTTCCCCTTACCCGATCGACGCTGAAAAAAAGGCCCTACTCCAAAAATTTATTTCAATTTCAGTCAAGAATTTTTTTTTAAATCTCATTGCAAACTTAGAGAATTGTCCGATGTAAACAGTGTTATCTTTGCAAATTGTTTATTTAATTTTATTGCCTATAGTAGGACTATACAGTAAAACCTGCCTAAAACAGCTACTCAAAGATATACACAAGAAAGGTCTTTAAGACAAATGGGCGCTAAATGCAGGTCGAAAGTATTGCGCATTCTGCAATACTTTGACCTGCATTATGCGATAATCGGTCTTGAAAAAAACAACATTTTTTGTCGTTTTTGGGTGGCCACTTAAGACAGGTTTTACTGTATACAATTAAGTTTAATGGGTATCCAATTTGAGAAGTTAAAAAAAAAAATTTCAGACCGACCAACCCATACCGGTAAAACAGGGTCGGGTAAGGGGAAACAAAAATATTTTTAAGGTTGGCCTTGAGTAACTCACACACGAAATTTGGTTGAATTTCGAAACCAATTTTTGACCCCTCCACTCCAATGGGTTACCAACTATGCCATTGGCTGACATCAGATGGCACAATGTGAGCCATTATTTTAAGGCCAAATAAAAAAATAAGTGTGTTTCAGGTAATGGGTCTAAAAATTTTAGGTAGGGTAGGCACACATATTTTTTTGTAATTTTTTTTTTCTGGATTTTATGCATTCAAATTTTTGAAAGGCATTTCTCCTTTCAAAATGCATAAAAGCATTTTTTTCCCAGAAAACCTGAATTTTTTTACCATTTACCAGTAAATTTAGGTAGGCTCGGGTTACCCTAAACACAGGTATTTTTTTAATTTGGTCTAATATTGAAAATAATGACACATACTGCTGAAAATATTAAAGATGCATACTCTGTAACTTTGAACATTTTTCGAAAAAAATTCTTTTCTTTTTAAATCATTTGTAAAAATAGAGTTAAGATATGTTTTCACAATAAACAGGTTCAGTACAGCTGAAAACTGCATGGACAAGTGAATAATCTTATAAAACAGGTGCTTTTTTCTCTTGTAAGTAATTATTTGCGTCCCTCCAATAATTCTAGACAGTTGATTTTTAACATAAATGCTCTTGTTTTGATCGTGATAATTTGTTAAGATTTACGAAAATGGTAAAATCTTTACGTGAATTTGAGTATTTTTACTGTATTCTTGAAAAATAGAAACTTTACTTCAAAAATTAAAACATCAAAAGTTACAGACTATGCAGCTTTAAGGATCATCATTGGCTACCAATGGCACCATTTGAAGTGTGTGTGTCTTATGCAGTAAGGTGTGACACTGCTATCAAAACAAAAGGGTCCATAGCATCTTCAATTAGGTGTTAAGTTTTAATCTCTTAAAGGTGTGGCCTTTATATTAATCCTTGTCCTGCTGACCCATAAATGTAATCTGTTATGAAAACAGTGACTGGCTTCTGAAGTAGCTAATAGATCACTGTTTTTCTTGTACATGTAGCTGGCCCATGCTTAAATATTTTTTTTCATGATGACTTGGATATAATAATACACAGTGACACTTGTGTCCGGAGCAATCCCCTATAATGTTTGAGATAGAAATCCGAAATATGGTGTGTGGGTTTATTACATATTATTCCCTTATATTCTTTATTGCATAAACTTTTAAAGGATGCAGGACGAGTGAAAATTATAAGTCACTCGTCCTGCAGGACAAGTGCAATAATTAAATATTTTTGTCCCCTGTGAAATAATTTCTGCGGCCATTTTCCTCCCTTCTGCGGATTCAAGAAGGGTTGTTTCTGTAGGATCTCTCAACACATCTGCAGAGGGCTTCTTGGAATTCTGCAAACCGAAAATTATTAACATTTCTTTCTAACGCAAAAGTCTTGAATCTGTCATGATTGTTTTAATAGTGATCTGTCATATTGTAATATTAGTGATGATCTGCAAAATTCTGACAGTGTTATGGCTCTTATTAGACTTTTTTTTGTTGTTGTTGGATTCAGATACTGTTTCCACTCAATGAATAACTTCGAACAGATGCATTGATTTTATTCAAAGCTTGCAAAAGAGTGTATTATAAAATACAGGTCACATTATATATTGGTAGTCATCGGCACAAATTTGGCACAGTTATGGTTCTTTTTATCACCCGCCAAAATATTTTAGTCCTGTACATTTATTGACCTCAGCAATATTTAACGGGAATAGAATACTAGTGTTTCACCCAGCCCCAAAAAAGGGCATGGTAAAGTTTCCAAGAAAAGGGCACTTTAAGCGCACGACAACAGGCAAAGAGGGCACTTTTGAATGTGCGGTGAAAGGCTAAGAGGGCACTTTTAAGTCCAAGTTCAAAATTGAATGTGGTATTGTCTTATACAAATTTATGTCCCTCAGCATAATGCAATAATTATCTGTCCTTTTTAAATGTAAATATACTAATTCAATTATTATTTAAGAATTTTCAAACCAGTTTTGGGACTCCTATTTGAGCAAACACTCATTATATTATCATTGTTTTTTTGTTTTTAATTCTTAAAATTTATCAGAAGCATTATTATGGGAATCATTTTTTTTCAATTGCCAAGATCACTTCCAAAGTTTTTAACCAGACTGCCTTTCTTTCCAGTACTTGTTTTGAGAATCTTACTTGAACCTGGTTCAGATTCACACTTCATTTTAAATAATTGCTAATTGGGGTATTGTCATCAAAGTGATGTGTAAAAATTGCCTCAGGTAATTAGTGACCATTGTAAAAAGGATTAACACTGAGTAAAATATGGTAACAGCATGTGTCTTCCCTGCTTCTTTTTGGCTGCAAACTGAAAAAACTGTAACATATTTAGTTTTTGTCAGATTTTCATGATTTATTTACCAAAATGTAGGGCATTTAATGCACTTTTAGACAAAGGGTATGGCGCTGGGAAAAAGGGCATGGCACTAGAGAAAAAAGGCATGGCGCGACGCCATGCTAAAACTGGCAACGGGAAACACTAAATACTGTGCATAGAATGGACAAGTTAACCATATTCATTTTGAATGCAAAATGAGTAAATCTTGTCAGGATTATTTTTCTCAAAAGTTGGATAAAATTTTTGCTGAAAATGTCCAGTAATAATAAGATTATCAGATAACAAAACCACAAAACCCTTTGTTCACATGACCTTATGTTCAATGTTGGAATGTGTATAAGAGGGTCTTCACAATGGCCCCATTTATGGATTGCACCTGTCAATGATAGAGGAAGTTACTGCAGAAAATGGACTTTATAACATTTTAGCCCTCATAGTTCGGGATACCTGCAAACAGGTACTTTGGCAAACAGTGAAGACCCAGATGAAATGCCACATAATGCGGCATTTCATCAGGGTCTGTACTGTTTGAGAAAAAAAATCTTTAGGGACATAAATGCAGCCGGAAAGGTGTCTGACTCCAGATACGTGCCTGACTGGAGATCTAGGGGTTGCCAGTTCGATCCCAGCTTGGGACAATACTTTCGTGGAGGTTGATCATGAAATAATATCTATGGCCATTCTCCTCCCTTCCGTTGATTCAAGAAGGGTTACAAGCGAAAGTGACAATGTGAATGAAGTACTGGTAAACCGCTAAGTCAAACTTGCCCAGGAAAAAAATATGGTTAGGTGAACTGACCGTCCCGATATGACCATAGCTGTTGACTGGGACGTAAAGAACCAACCAACCAACCAAAATACATCATTATTTAGAAAATTCGACCTGTGACCTTTTTTAAAGGGGCCCCGAAGTAGGGTTTCCGACTGCAGATTCAGAGGTCGTGAGTTCAATTCAGGCTCGGTAGCATACTTTTGTCAGGGTTGATTATGAATTAACTTCTACGGTCATCACCCGATTTTGGGGCCGAAATTCTGCAAAAAAAATATTTTTTGACATTTGGAATGGAGCCAAATTTATGGGGCCGAATTTCGGCCCCAAAATTTGGCCCCATTCCCAATGTCAGATAGTATGTTTTTTTCTCGATTTTAGACACAAAAATTCCCAATTTGACAAAACAAAAATTGTTTTTTTTTTTTTTTTAGTCCTTTATCTTTATTTCATATAATACAAATACAGAACATTGTTACATATTTATAATTTCACAGAATAATAGAATATAATCACACTTGCTTCTTTCTCTCCCTTTTCTTATAGTACACTAAGGCAAGTTCAATTGCTGGAATCAATCTAGCAATGGAAACATCCATAAGGACGCTGTCAAATTTCTGAATTTTAGTCAAAACGCCACTAATCTTCCCAGTTTCATGGGCCCAGGCCCCATTTCCAAAAAGGGGTGTGAGAGCCCTGGTCATTCTTCTCCTACCTCTGATTCAAGGAGGGTTGTTGTCAGTATGTGCACATAGTATTGGTTAGCTTGCCCAGCAGGAAAAAAGTGGTTAAAGGTGAACTGACCGTCTCGACATGACCCTTAACTGTTGACTGAGAGGTAAAACCTAAAACCAAACAAACAAGCAAAATATTTTTCTATCAACATGCATGGGAAAATCCATCAGAATTTAAAAGGTTGCGTAAACTACACTATTTAAGAAATGAATTCAATTTTTGGAATGTTCTTGGAATCATGAATACTTCGGGTCTCTTGCAAAGTAAGTGAAGCCCATAGGGCTTCACATTGACTTTGCAAGAGACAGGAAGTATTCATGATTCCATGAAGATTCCAAAAATTGAAATTATTGCTTATATTCACATTTTATTATAAATATCTAAAGTATAAAAATTATTTTTGTTTTAGTAATTAAAACAGTTTTGTATTTAAAATATAATCATATTAACGGTTTAGTCGGAGTGAAAACTGGAAAAGCGGAACAGCCAGCTTGAACATGGACAACCAATGGAGCAAACAAGAGGCTTGTTTTGCATGTGCGACTCAGGTGTAGTTTGCTGTCAATCACAACACCAGTATCACTTCTGGGGAATGAGTTCGATGTTCAAAGCGTATTGCAAGGGCAAGTGATCTTGGCAGCTGTCAATTAAATTGTGTATTCATGAGGCTATGAATGGTTACAAAAATCTAAAAATTCATTTAAGTATTGCAAATGAAAATGTAAATATTCGACCTTATACATGTATGTGGGAAACACGGGGTTTCATGCTATGTCATCTGACTCCATGTCATTATTATATTCAACCTAATAAACCCATCGGGAAGTCCATAAATTTAAATTCTAAACCATGTTTTGTAAACGGTGTTGCTTCAGACCACCCGACTCCATCAGAAACCTTCTGATCATGATCCACACTGTTTTTTATCCACATGATGAAACCACATTAATCATGGAATTTAATCACTTGAATGACTTTATCGACAATTAATAAAACAATTTAACACACACTTAAAAAACCTTATTTACCCTTTAAGATATGATTGATAGCATTATTACTCTTAAGAAAAATGGCAAACAAAAGATTGCACAGAAATTGGATATTTTGTCACAAGTTTGGTCATTTTATTATACATGAGTCATTGTCAAATTTCGTCAAAATTCTTGTCCGTTTCATATCATATGAAAACCGCTGATGTGATCATGAATTTTTCTTCTTCACACAATACTACTAGTCATACTTAATAAGGCTAGCTGATAAAACTGAAAAATTTTGGTGTGCACATATATTTTTTATTGGATTAAAACCCCATTTTTTGGCATTTTTGCCCGTCCAGCGAAAAAAATGGAACTTTCGACAAGAATTATTAAAAATACTGTTATTTTCTCAGGAATTTTAACTGGCTGTATTGATAAAAGCATTATCAAAGTAAATGTAGGAGGTTTCAATATGTGATTTTTCATTACGTTTTTTGCATTTTTTTGCCAAAAAACCTCTGTCCTAAGCGTTTATGTCAATACCATAACACTTGATAAATTGCAAAAATAATACTGGATCCCTAATGGTGCTGAATCTGGTTTTCTGTCATACTAATTTGACACTTCCTGTTTACTAAGAATACATGTGTTCTGTAAAGCATCTACAGAACTGGCAAAAGAAAATACTGTTTCGGTGAGTGAAATTGTTATAGTATATTTTTTTTGTGTCAAATGACCGTAACACAAAAATGGACAATGGAATTTGATAACAAATTTCTGGTTTTAACATCTTGACCAAATAAAATTTCTCAACAAAAAATCACTCTTGTTGCAATGTTTTAGGGGGTAATCATTATTTTAGGTAAAAAAATATGTAGAATATATCAATACCGTAACAGTCAATACCGTAACGATGAAAATGTTGCTGTATAGACACATCTTGTTACGGTTTTGACATATGCTGTCAAAAAAGTACAGTTTTGAATGCAAAGATATTAGTTTTTAGTCAAGTTTATTAGTGAATTTATGATAAGAATGCTTTATCAAATTTAACCAGAAGCATAAAACACAAATTGAATGATGAATTTGAGTGAACAGTTTGTTACAGTATTGACATATTGTTTTGTTTTCAGGCAGGGTTTGTCAATACCGTAACGGTTTTGTCAAACCCGTAACAATATTTTGAAATAAATACAATCTACCATATATTCCAAAATTCTTTCTGTGCACATGTGTCAAGAGTATTAACATTGCAACCTGGTCAACAGTGCACTACACCAAATCTTAAACAGAAGGATTACGCTAGCATATATTCTTTAAAGGTCAATACCGTAACATTTTTGTCAAGTACCGTAACAGTGATATTTTTGGGAAAAAAGTATATCAGACAGAGACAACATGTAAATTTTAAGTACCTGATCAATTCCTTTGGTTGATTACAATCATACCAAAGCATTGTAATTTTCTAGAAATGTGGTTTTAAACAAAATACTGAGAAAATAGTATGCAAAATTACTTAAAAGATAAAAAAATGTATTTTACGTTTGCTCATTGTCATAAATAATCATTTTGTTCAAATTTTACCTTTGACACAATTAAACACATGATTTATTGAACTTATCCAATGCAACAAAATAAATATCCATGACGAGATTTGAAGAAAAAACAGGAATTAAAGTTTGTTACGGTATTGACATTTTATCTGGTCATGTGATCTTTGAAACTTAATTATAAGGATCTGATTGGCTGTTAAGGTTTCTTTTCCCTTTTCATAGTATTTTCAGAAACAACTTGTTACTTTCATGAAAAAAGAGTATCATTTTATGTAATTCGTATTTTTCCTTTTACTTCTTACGAATTTTGACATTGACTCATATATTCATGTAGTAAAATAGTTTATTGATGACTCAGTCATTTCAAAGACAGTTTTCCAGACATATGAAACTATACATGAGCCGTGACATGAGATTTCCAACAATGTGGTATGTGCGAGCTTTGCTTGTTGCTTAAATACAGTCAAACCTGTCTTAAGCAAGCGGTCAAGGGATAACCCAAAATCGCTTGCTTAAGACAGGTGGCTGCTTAATAGAGGTTCAGCTAATATGGCCATATGATCGAGGATACCCATATAATAAAGTTAAAAATTAAGAAGAATAAGGGTACACTGGTGCAGTTATTGCATTTCTTCATAAAATATATAAATGAAAGAAAAAAAACATATAACAAAAATATGAATTAAAACAAAATCATGTCCATTCAGTCTAAAGATTCCCATGTATGTCAAAAGAGTTTGCCTTTGGATTTAGAGACAACACTGCTAACCCTATTTTTTCTAGAAGCTAAAACTTGATTTTGATAAGCAAATGCATGTTTAATGGCCATCGTATATTGAACATGAAGAGAATGTTGTTAGAATTGTAAATTTATTCAGGTGAAAAAGATTCGAAAAATTGTTAAAATTTTGTCACTCAAAAATAACTTCTTTTTTTTTTCTCAAAAGCTATTGCTTGTTGACTCTTAGCAAACATTGCATCCTTGTGTAGTAAGTATGCATCCAGCAAAGAGTATTACTTTGCATTTTGATTTTCACACATTTACCGTTAAACATCTGTCACGGTATGGATGGATGCACTTTGGCAGCGGCAAAACGCTTTGAAGTCGACAAATTTATCGGCTGACTGGCTGTGATATTTATCTACGACTGGTTACCCGCTTGCAATAATGGTTACCCGCTTACAAAAAAACTCAACAAGTGGTGTTCGATTAGAATGTAGGACAAAACATCCCGGGACAAAACATCCCATGCCATTTTTTGACACCCCGGACAAAACATCCCGCATCAATTTGCCACCCCGGACAAAACATCCCATGCAGTTTTTGTCACCCCGGACAAAACATCCCATGCCATTTTTGCTGCCCCGGACAAAACATCCCATGCTACTTCTGCCACCCCGGACAAAACATCCCACACTCTGTTTAAAGCCTATGAAAGTGCATAAAACATCCCATTTAGTTAATTGTCACTATTATTATTGATATTCTTAATGTACCATACCTATTAAAATGATTGGAGATCAAAGGTAGATAGATAATTAGACTAATTAGACATATGTTTCTCAATTATAATAGTTTGTTTGACCCAAATTGTAAAATGATTTCTTTTACAATGTAATTGGCTTCTTAACACACAAATTTAGTTGTTTGTCACAAGAAGATAATTATCTTTTATTAAATTTTATTTACATTGTGAAACTGCCTTTCAATTAATTTAAGATCTAGTTTATATCATTTGGACAGTCTTACTAGGGCATTCACTGCTTGTACATGTAATAGTAGATGAAGGTCTCAAATGAGACTTACCCTGAAAGAGCAGTCTGAGTGTGGGATGTTTTGTCCGGGTTGGCAAAAATGGCATGGGATGTTTTGTCCGGGGTGACAAAAACAGCATGGGATGTTTTGTCCAGGGTGACAAAAACTGCATGGGATGTTTTGTCCGGGGTGGCAAATCTTTGTGGGATATTTTGTCCGGGGTGGCAAAAAATGGCATGGGATGTTTTGTCCCGGGATGTTTTGTCCGGCTCCCGTTCGATTAGCGTACCGGTAATCAGGTTTTCGGTTACTGTCGACGCTGTTTTTAATCCATATGTGCTGGTTTCCTGTACCATGCCATAGTGTTTGATTAGCGTAAACACTCAAACTTAGTTGAATTTGGCTGCGTGGCCGTTGTGGATCGATTGCCCCACAAACTTCCAAATAGTTGGGCCCAATAACCTCCGCATAGGGTAGCGGCCGTTGAAGAATTTATTCTGGGAGACACCACTGCTGGGGAGTGAAATTGCACCAAGCATATGACCGGTGCAAAAAAGTTAAAATCGATGAAATTTAATCAACCTGGCCGCTAACAAATGGCCGTTAAAGGACACACTTTCAGCGTTTTGGGGCGAATTTCGTTGACCGCTGGCCGCGTTGGACAGGTGCACGCTTAATAAAGGTGCATTTGCATTGAAAATCGTTCGGGGGGCTCTGAAATGGCCGCTTATGAGAGGGTCACGCTTAATAGAGGTGGCCGCAACATCAGGTTTGACTGTAGTTAAAGACTGCTAAGCTACTGACGAAAAACCATAAGGACTGTCTAAGCCTAAAAGGAGGCTGCACAGGCTTGTCTGAGGAAGCGCAGTGGCTCAGTGGTAGAGTGCTTGACTCGAGACCCAAGGGCCGCCGATTCGAGCCTCACCGTTGTCACTGAGTTGTGTCCTTGAGCAAGAACATTAATCCTAGCTTAGTACTGGTTCATCCCAGGAAGACCTGTCCCTATATAACTGAAAAGTTGTTGATGGGGCGTAAAGAATTAATTCAAACAAACAAACAAACAGGCTCGTCTGAGTATGCCACATTGTTGGAAATCACATGTCACGACTCACATCATCACAGTATTGAGTACACAAAGTCATGTATTTGGTCTGTACCACTGCACCTGAGTTTAAAGGTACGTAGAACCAGACTTATCAGCATGTGTCCAAAAAGTTACCATCTTTTAATAAATTAATATGTTAAAAAATAGCTCAAAAACTAATATTTTGAAAAAATGAACATGACCTCACCAGCCTTTTTAAATTAAAATTGAAAAATATGAGTTTTTAGCTCACCTTGAGCCGAAGGCTCAAGGTGAGCTAGTGTGATCGGTCTTTGTGCATCATCCGTCCGTAATTTTTTTCTTTAAACAACATCTCCTCCTAAGCCATTGGTCCAAATTTCATATAACTTCACATGAATGTTCTCAATGATGCCCTCTTTCAGAATTGCACAAATAGTTCTGCTCCACCGAACAGGAGGGCTGCCAGAGCTTCAGATAAGATATCTTTTAAATGACATCTCCTGAACCACTAGTCCAAATCCAAAATAATTTCACAGAATTGTTACTTTTGATGTCTTCTACCAAAATTGCACAAATGGTTCAGCTCCGCAGAACAAAAGGGACACCAGAGCTCTAGATAAGATATATCTTTAAATACCATTTTCTCCTGAGCCACGGGTCCAAAATCAAAATAATTTCACAGAAATGGCTCTCATGTTGCCCTCTACTAAAATTGATCAGATAGATCTCCTTTGCTGAACAACATGGCTACCAGAGCTTAAGGTAGAAATATTTTAAATTCTATCTCCTTAGCCACAGGCCAATACATAATCTATTTATATGCTAGGACTCAGGTAGCTAGGGCCCTAGGCCCCTCTTGTTTCGAGTTATTGCCCTTTGCAAATTTGGACACAGAAAACTTGTAATAAAGATATCTCGAAAACTACATATTTTACAGCTAGTAGCCTCAGATTTGGTCAGCTGATAGAGGACTGTGAGTAAATTACCTGGTGAAAACAATGGTGAGATCATCCTTATCGACATGCTAATGGTTGGGGGCATAGTGTTTCATAAACACAATTTCTAGTTCTTTTTTGCCTTTCTTAATAAATGGTTAAGATCAGAACAGGACAAAATGTTGGTTTTGAGGAACAGTACACAGAGTTGAGACCTATCACAGGTTTAGATAAACAATTTTTTAATTTAAAACTGTTAATATGTTCTTACCCATCAGTTTTAACATATGTTTTGGGCGCTGAAAAGAACCGTCTCATTGAGATGTTTTTTTTAAGTTACCACAACATATGTTTTGGTTGAGAAATAAGAAAATACCGGGCCGCGTAGTGCAGTCGGTAACGTGTCTGGAAACAGATGCGAGTCTGACTGCAGATCCAGGCCCAGTCCCATACTTTCATGGAGATTGATCATGAAATAATTTCTACATCATTCTCCTCCCTTCCAAAACAAACAAACAAACAAAAAAAATAAGAAAATTATTTTTTGTTACGCACTCTTAACTAAAGTCCTGCCTTTGTTCAGACTGTTCAAGATGCAATGTCAGGTGAGTGCCTCAAGAGGTAAGGTTGTTATTCCTCTTTTTTCATATATCAATTTAGTACCAAGTCTGTCCATGTGTCCGTCATTCCGTCTGTCCATGACGTTTCTTGTAATTGTATCTTCTCCTAACATGACGTTTCTTGTAATTGTATCTTCTCCTAAACCATTGGACATAGCAACTTTAAACTTGGTAGATGCCTAGATCACATGATTTAGAGGGTACTGGCAGGGGTGTAAAATTCCACTCGCCTGCTCGCAATTGTGAGTAAAATATTATGCAGGGCCTGGGTAAAAGCTTTTGACAATTTGTGTAGTACTTTTCCAATTTACAGCATCTCGGAGAAAAAATTGGTACATGAAGGGCTAGTAACTTATTTTGAAAATATAGGTATATATATATCATTTTCTGCAGCATAAGATATTAATTTGCCTGTTTCTATGAAAAATAATATAATCCTATTATTATGCATCTTTGAAACATCTGTAACTTAAATTTAGTACCAAAACATATTATGACCTCACTGTCGGAATCTCCTTGTTTAATTATACCATCAACTGCTGCTTTAGTTGTTTTTGAAAACAAAATAGTTAAGACCTGTGGATGTTAAGCAGGAGAATAAGACAGTAAAGACAATAAATATTTTGTTCTGATCTATTTTAGAGAAACACCTCGAAGAAAGCTATCATTGTCAGACATCGATACTCCAGACTCCAGCTATCATCCTACAACAGAAAGATCACTCTCCACAGAATCAGGTAATATTTCTTTTTAACTTTCAATCTTAAAGCAGGGGCTAAATATATGTGACTTTGGGGGAAAATAAATGAGACCACACATGAGTTTTTGGTATTAAACCTTAAAGCTGCATAGTCTGTAACTTTTGATCTTCTAATTTTAAAAATAATGTTTTTATTTTTCAAGAACACAGTAAAAATACTCAAATTCAGGTAAAAAATTTACCATTTTCGTAAATCTTAACAAGTTATCACTATCAAAACAACTGCATTTATGTTAAAATTCAACGCTCTAGAATTATTGGAGGGACGCAAATAATTACCAACAAGAGAAAAATACACCTATTTGATAAGATAATTCACTTTTCCATGCAGTTTTCAGCTGTACTGAACATTTTTATTGTGAAAACACAGCTTAATTCTACTTTTACAAATGATTTAAAAAGAAAATAAAAATTTTCGAAAAATTTTCAATAAGTCTTCTGCTGAAGTCGTCTGCTACAAATAATTGCCCAACATTACTGACGAATTAAGTATAGAGCAAACAGTGTGGACCACATCAGACTGCTCATAGGAGCAGTCTGATCTGGGTCCACACTGTTTGCCATAGAGGCTTCTCAAACATTTCAGCAGGCGAGAAAAGCAGACGACTTTTGTTGCAATTGGCGCATTAAGGGTTAATGAATTGCATTGACCAGCAATGAAGGCTGTGGGGAGCCTACTCTATAGAGCCTTCATGCTGGCATAAACAAAGGCCAGAATTTTATATGACCAATTGCTGCAGGACAGTTTATGCTAGAAAACATTACTCAACTATACATGAAGAATCTTTAGTGTACAGAGTATACATTGTCTGCAGTATGGTTCAGTGAGCTTTTGCCAGATTGGTCGAAAAACACTTAGGGTCCCAGGACCTTTTTAGAGGTCATGAAATTAAAAAGTCCATAGTAGCCAACACTCCAATGTTAGGCCAGTAAGATGAGGGGTATTGCTTGAAAATTGTTCTGTTGAATTTCACAAAATTGAGCGTTGAATTTCTTCAGTTAATTGAGATTTTAGCGTTTAATACCAGAACGTCCATACAACATGATGCAAAATCAATATCGTGTAAATTTAAAAAACATGGAAATATTTAAAAGAATTTCAAACATGTGTTACTTCTGCGGCTTAGAAATGGTAAGGTGCATAAATGGATATTAAAATTACCGACGCACCTTCATGTTCACTCTGACAATAATTGCGACTTCCTGAAAAAACAAGCTCTGTTCTGACTAAATCCTTCTTTTTATTGGCTTAACCCTTAAAGCGCTACCTATAATTTGCAGCAGACCACAATTTCAATTTTGCTGCTTTTTTAAAAATAACAAATAAGGCATGGTATTTCATGGGAATAGTCTGCTGGCAGATGATTCTCATGAAATATCATACCTTATTTTTTCGAATATTGAGAAGATGTCGCAAAATTTGTCGTCTGCCTCAGTTGTGATTGGCGCTTTAAGGGTTAAAACAGTTGGACCTATCGCTTAGCCGAAATAAAAAATAACAATCTATCGACAAAAATTTAAAGAATTCTGACAGAAATCCCAGAAAACAGCTCTGCTTTTGTGATGCCGAAATGCATGTCCCATGTCAAATATTGGAACATTATCATGCGTTTCAATTTTTTCAACCACCCTTATCCTAAATTGAATGCTTTGTTTCTTAAACAGTTTGTCTTTGAGACATAGTGTTAAAACCAAACCTAACTGATCGAGCTTTTGTTTAGGTGAACCAATTGACCTAGTGCATGCGCTCCGGCTAAGATATAATCAGCATAAAACACTGTAACGTTATAACTTATAAACTCAGTATATATGAAGACCAGATGTATTTGACAGCATTGGTAGTGTTAAATTTTGACCCAATAGGAATTTTTGATACGATTTTTAAAAATCAGTTTCTTCAAACATCTGCTATTACCTGAAATATTTGTTGACCTTAAACAATAGTAAATTGTTTTTCCTTCAGAATTATCTTGTAATAGATTTCCATCTCCAAAATCATACTATATTCTATGATTTCCATCTCCAAAATCATACTATATTCTATGATTATACAATGGGGCATGGTAGGAGCCCTATTTTTGGAACTCGGGATCTGTTCAATATCAGCTATTCTAGAGAGTTATATCTGTTTTTGAAATTTCTACACTTTGAAGAAATAGTTCGTGTTAAAATGGCTGTTTGCTTTGAAATGATAGTGAGTGAAACATAAACCACAGTGCAGTTTTTCAAAAATATGTCTTTTGTTGCCAATTTTCATTCGAAAGTTGAACTTTTACTGAGTTAATGGTGTTTTTGCGAACTGGGAAGCTCCCGTATCACTTTTTAACGGTTATTTGGTCATTTCAGGAACAGTAACTCTTATTTAATTGTTTTCTATGAATGGACACTGCACACCAGCGTGATGCGCGTATGAATATCGCTGTTAATCAGATCAACCACGCCACATAGTGTATTCCAATGAATGGAAATAAGCCGCTTCATGATAAAACCTGCCTTTCAGAATTTTAAAAGACTACTCTGTTTAATACAGGGGCTATAGTTAGTTCTCAGAAATTTGATGTCGCAAGTTGAGCTATCATACCTTGCATGTATAACCAACAGCAGTGTGCACGTGCTGGTCATTGCATGAGGATATATCTCAGTCACGCATACATGTCATAAACTGAATGACCTGGCGCTTTCACATCGTTCCTTGATTAGATTTCTTGTAAATGTTATAGTATTTGGGCCAGCTCATTTAATTTATCACACCCTTTAAACATGAAAGCGCAGCCATCCACTATATTTCGGTCTCTGTGTTCTTCCTGTGTGTACGCTGTTCATATAAACTTAAATGCGGCAGATACCGTAATGCATTTATTTGCTTATGTTAGTATAGAGGCAAACTCCAAGTGTTCAAGTGTTTAATAGAGTCGGATCTGGAATGCTCTCTTTTCAGTACATATTTTTGTCCACAAACATTATTTGCCCGATTGTTGTTAGTTATTTCCCTGTAAGTGTTCTTGCTAGTATGCATGCATGTGCAGTCGGTTCTTGAGCTTTCGGTACTCGGCCTGGGTAGTGTTTAATGCAGACGGATCTTTGGAAATTTATATAAAAAATAAATAAATAAAAGAAAGTCAGCACCTATTTGTGTACACAATAATTATTTCAGAAAAGAGCCCATTTTTGTTTGGTTATTTTGTACTAGTGAACGCTCTTGCGAGAATGCGCGCATGTATACGATATCGTGGAAAAATCAATGCAGTCGGAACTGGCAAGTTTATAAAACAATCAGATCCCATCATAATATGCCGAAACGACCCACCCTAAAACCAGGCTGAAAACAACCCAGCCGAAACTACAACACGGTCGGAAACCTATGTTTAATAAATGTGCTACATCCGCTTTCCAGCGTCAAGGCAGTGACAGATATATAGGTCACTGGTCATTGCTACCACGTCGTGCAACAGAATCCATAGCGGCTTCTTTGATCTTAAACATTGCTATCAGCGAGCCTCTGCTGATAACATAAGCAGAAAGCTTGGTCCCAGATCTGGTCCGACAAAGGGTTTAAAATTGATCAAACCTGACGGGTTTCCGGACTTCTTTTATCATACATTTGAATCTACATGTAAAAACAAAGGCGCCGATGGGACTGCGCGGGCGGTCAGGGTGGTCCCTGCTTTTAACAAAGTCGGGGTTCTCGCGGCTTTAAACATTATATAGGCGTCTGGTAAATAAAGCAAATTTCGATAATCTCAAGGTCTATTCTGTTTTCAAATACAGAGCAAAAAACCATGCTCTATAAGTTAAAGGCCTAATGCCATTCTGTCCGGTGCACGACTTTTCGTCGAAAACCCTTTCGTCGAATACGACTGTAAGTCGAATACGACACTTGGTCGAAAAAAACGACCAAAAGCGACACTTGGTCGAAGTTTTTTTATGAAAGAAGTAAGACACTTGGTCGAAAAAAATCGACCAAGTGTCGTACTTTTAGGCTTACTCGATTGGATACACTTTTGGAATGCGTTTCCCGTATTGCATGATGGGGCATTAATAATAGCTTGAATTCTGAGCTTGGTTTGATTATTAACTCAGAATCTGTCGTGATCAAGCGTTAACAAAAGGTTAAATAGGTAGGTACTTAGATGAAGGGAGTGATATCAGCTCGACCTTTCACGTTTTGTATTTACTCTTGTACCGCAGATTAGTTCAATTTCTTATCAGTGTTGTTCTGAAGATGGCTGAAGATTAATAATAGGGGTGCAAAGAACTTGCAGCTCATGGGCTTGATGTAATAAAATCATAATGTTCGATTCAATTGTGTTCATTTTTTTCAGACGCATGCACATTGCGCTTATTTGGTAAGATACTTTCATTTTCGAATTCTCATTTTTCGACCAATTTTCGACGAACTTTCGACGAATTTTCGACAGATTTACATTCGACGAATTGTCTTTCGACGTAATTTCGACGAATGGTCGCGTTCGACGTAATGTCGTATTCGACGATATGTCGCATTCGACGAAATGGTTTTCGACGAAAAGTCATGAACGCCATTCTGTCTTATAAGACTCCTTTTTTGAATAAATACCTGGAGATAGTTTCATCACGGAGGGAGGTTTCATTGTTGTTTATGTAAAAAAGATTGATTGATTGAGTGAATAATTGATTGATTGTGTTAGTGTACATCATTCGGTTTGTTGATACATGTACTCACATGTAGCTTGTGATGTAATGAAAGAACGAACTCTTTATCTGCTAAAGCCGAGTTCATTGATATGGCACTTAATGCCATATCTTTTCTTGTTAAGCCTATTTTAGAACATTCTAATGCTTTCCCACCTTCAGACACTATGTAAAACTGTATATCATATGTATTTATTAGAGGGCCTCTTGTTACTCTGGGTTAACAGTTTCATCATGTCAATCTGTAGAATATTTAGGGTAAATCCTGTTGTCAAAAATAAGTTAGTTTGTCTTCTGAAGCAAATATGATAATTCCGGGAAAGAATTTAACGGTACTTTTATGAGCATTTGTTTATCATGAATGTCAGGCCTCCAGATAAGAGCATGTATTGGAAAGCTATTTTCTTTATTTCTCATCCAAAACGTATGATGTGGGTACTCATAAGAACCGTCTTAATGAGACGGTTCTTTTGAGCACCCAAAACACATGTTAAATTTGATGGGAAAGAAAATAATTAAAATGTTACGCTCATAAAATTTCCTTGTCTTGATCTATGAATGTCACAGAAAGGCTGGGTAAGGACACCCGCTTGAACTCTTAGCATGCTGGCCATTAATTTTGCATGATTTTTTTGTCCGCTGATTTATTTTTAAAATTAATGTTTTCAAGATTTTTTTTCAGGAATACGGTCAGAGTGTCAAACAATTTGGATCCAGATCTCGACATTTTCAAATTTTTTCGGGCCTGATCGGGTTCCAAACTGGTTGTAAAGACTGGTTGTAGATGACGCATGCAGAAAGAGTTAATAGTCCATGAGGAAGGTGTGCTGTATCAGCATTTTAAAAGGGTTTAATTTCTGAATGAAAGTTACGCTTCATTTGAATTTCAATATGCCAGCTGTTGGGGACAATGCCTCTGGTCTCTCTCTGTTGTACCCGCCAAAGTCCAGGCCCCTAGATAAGGAGAGACACTTTATTCATCTAAAACTAGCAATGTTTTGTCTTATTTGTGAATGAGAAAATTCCTTGTGATACTCATTGGAAGCTTCTTCATGAGACGCTTCTAATGTGCATGCACAACATAATGAATGTGAAAAGAAATATGGATAAAAGCCATCCCGATACCCCACTTAACTAGGGCTATGATCCTCGGTGGGGGTGAGTGGGTATCATAAGTCCGGATAGATAAATCATTTTAGCATAAAATTGTGAATATTTTCTTACTCATCAGTCTAAACAGATGTTTTGGGTGCTCAAAAGAACCGTCTCATTGAGACGGTTCTTTTGAGTACCCACAACATATGTTTTGGTTGAGAAATAAGAAAACCATTTTTTGATTATGCACTCTTATCTGGGGGCATGTCAGAGAGTAAGCGGGTATCCATTGACTATGCGACAGCTGCTGGCGCGTGCCGTTTTCTAGTCTATTATTACCGTAAACACAGGATGTCACAGCGTCAAGATAAGGTGATAATTCAGCTGACTATTGAGGACATTTTGGCCTCTATTTTGCGCCAAAACCTAAATTGTGGGTACTCTATATGCAAGAAATTATTATTAATAACCATATACATGTATAGCAGCAGTACATATAGGTTTTGCTGCAAAAAACAACAAAATTTTTCTTCAAACATCTCTCCCCTAATCCTTAACTGGACATTTTCTGTACCCTTTCTTTGATCATTTTTTAATGTTTTTCCTGGGGTCCATAGGAATGAGCAATACTGCCTGCCCTCATGACAACAGGTGGTTACTGTCGGGACAAAGGAACGGCTAGTCACCTAGTTAACTTGTTGAATAGCAGTCATTTTGAAAACAGGTAATTTAATTATTTGAATTAAACAAGAAAAAATCTGCAAGGCTTAAACCCTCATATATGTGCTTCTGTCCAAATTTAATATTCATTTCCCACAAGAACACTTGCATTTACAGGTAATTTTATCAACACTTGAACAAATTTATGGGTTTTGTCTAATGTATGAGGTGTTGGTTAGGAATGTACTGTTGTAGTAGAAAGCTAATTTTTATACAACAGTGACCGGGAAAGAATTTTTTTCTATGCGACAATGGCCCTTCATAATCCAAAATCAATGTGACATTTTGAAAACCAATGTGACATTTTCAAACTCTAATGTGACATATCCCAAAATTACTAGAATTTGCACACAATTATAGTTCAAGTGACTTTATTTAAGTCTATAGACTAGTTTTAAACAAACAAACAAACAATAAAAATTAAAAATTAAGACAACTATCAACTTGTCAAGTAGTCAATGTAGGACTAAGTTAACCAGTCATAGTTCGGTATCAGTATGTCCTCTTATCATTCCTAACCTGATAATTAAAACACTTCTAATCAAACATGGTAAGAGGACATACTGATACAGAACTATGAGTCTGACATGGTCAAAACAAAAGTAAATAACTCTTGATCCGCGGTCGTTACAGCGCAGACGATGTTTACTATTTGCAGCCTTCGCACAGACCAATGACGTCATTAAAACATGTGTAGTTACTCGGGTGCTGTATTGTAAATGAAAAGCGTGAATCACAGCGTCTGTATTTATTTATTCGTACTCACCTATTTCGTACTCACCTATTTCGTACCGAAAATGATCGTAAAAATCGGAAAGAGACCTGGGCGCATCCATTGCAAAAAACGATGTGACATTTCCGTTTTTAATGGGACTATGGCGCATGGCGCATGCCTTTCCCGGTCACTGTACAATTTTCTTGAAACACATTTATAGATTAGCAGACAAATGAATTTGGGCATCAAATAAATTCAGATTGTGCTAATCATCACACATTTTCTCTGGAATAATTTCTATGGTCATTCTCCTACTTCCCATTGTTGTCAGTTACAAGCAAAAGTATGTGCTCAAAGTACATGTACTGGTTAACCTAGCCTGTCTTCAGGCCCTGTATTAAGACATCTAACTGAAAGTTTTATAACTACTACAGAGATAAATTTATGATACTTTGTTACTTCCCCATTGCTCAGACAGTCAGAGATTTTTTTCTGAGATGTATATGCTTGTATATGTATGTGCACATATTTTACTATTTTTTTTCTATTTACTGGTCTGATACCAGTCTATGGTTAACCCAGGGATCAAATTTAGCACTTGCTAACATTAACTTGCTAAATGCTAGTAGTTTTTCCAAAAAGGCAAGTTGAAATATGGTACTATCACTTGCTATTTTTAGCAAGTGAATACAAGACTCTCTTTCCAAATTAAAATGCTTTAAAACAGTGCGGATCCTGATCTGAAGAAGCTGGCTGATCTGGATCTACACTGTTTTCAAGATAACCAAAATGTGCTTTCAGAAAGGAGATAATAATAAATTTTTGGCTCACAATCTTGTCAACACATAATGCTAATTGAATTTGTTCTATTTTCCAATTAGCGAATTAAGCAAGTTGATTATCAACTTTAGCAAGTAAGAAATATGACCTTGCTCTTTTTTAGCAAGTGGTTAAAAATCTTAGTCCCTGTAGGCTGTAACCCCTCAGTCAAGCTTGCCCAGAAAAAAAGTGTTCTTAGGTGAACTGACCGTCTTGACATGACCATAGCTGTTAACTGGGAACGTAAAACCTCAAACCAAACAAAATCAAAACATCTTCTCCATTAGCAACATAAGTCCAAATATATATATTAACTCCTTAGTTATGGGAAACAAAAATCTTCACATACCCTTTCTTTGAAAAATCTGACTAGATCTTTCTTCAATACATGGTAATCTGTCTTCAAAACATTGAGTTTAACAAGAAGTGGTCATTCTTGAGTTTTTTTGAAACTTTTGAGATATGCAGGACTTTGAAAAACAAATTTTCTGATTTCTCAACCAAAACATATGTTGTGGGTACTCAAAAGAACCGTCTCAATGAGACGGTTCTTTTGAGCACCCAAAACATATGTTAAAACTGATGGGTAAGAAAATATTTTACAATTTTACGCTCAAAAACTTTGTTTATCTAAACCTGTGGATATGTGTTTAAGAACCAGTCTGAAAGTTTGCACTTACATGTACATGCAAAGGTAATTATTATGATTGACCAAACAACTTAATTAAATCAATTTAGACTGGAGTCTCACTCAATAAGTGGCTACTTAGTGATATAATCAGTTTATGATGAAAAGGCTTTTATTGCCCTTTCACAATGGCCCCTTGCATGTGTAACCTCAATTAGTGTAGGTGCTAAATATATCAATTATACACTTTTGCTCAGGCCACCTAATTTTGTGGACATAATTATGATGTCTTTGATTCTTTAAGGGGTGGGGTGGGTGTTGAGTAATCACAGCTTCTTTGAAGTTTTCATCACCTTGGCTTGGTTGGGAATATTTTTTGAAACACTAGTTTTAGTTGCTCGAGACTAGTGGATGTTAAATAAGCACAAAAAAGAATGGAGCTGGAATTTGAATTACCGTCAATTTTTAGTTTTGGTAAGAGTTTTCTTTGATTTTAACTTTTTGCCTACAAGTGTTGTCTGTTGATAACATTTGCAAACAGTTTGAACCCAGATCAGGCCCGACATTCTGTCGGGCTTGATCTGATTCAAACTGTTTGATGGGAGCACAGTTGCTCAGTGGTAGAGTGCTTGACTCGAGACCGAGGGGCCGCGGGTTGGAGCCTCACTGGCGTCACTGCGTTGTGGTCCTTGAGCAAGACACATTTATCCTAGCTTAGTACTGGTTCAACCCAGGAAGACCTGTCCCTGTTAAACTGAAAGATTGTTGATGGGATGTAAATAATCAAATCAAACAAAACAAACTGTTTGTCACTCTGATGGTATACCTGAAGTAATTTTTGGAAAAAGTTGATTTTGAAAAAATCAGCAGACAACAAAAAAGCATGCAAAATTACCCAGTAGTTAACGAGTTAATAAATTACCATATTCGACCCAATAAGGCCACAATGTCATGCTCCCGTAGATTTATGGGTTGTTTAACTTAAGTCTTTGTATGCTCCAGGTAATTTTTTACGCTTTTGTTGTCGTCTGCTGTCAGAGTTTTTCAAAATTTACTTTAAAAAATCTTTTTAGACACACTATCAGAGTGTCAAACGGTTCAGATCTAGATCAGGACCCACTGATCTGGGTCCAAACTGTTTGCAAAGGTTATCTGCAGATGACAAAAGTCGCCACAAGCAGGGAAAGAGTTAATGTAGTGTTTCTAATTTAAGCCCTCCAGTAATTTTTTTTTTACTGACCGTCCAAGGCAGTACTCCTTTTGTGGATGTTATTTGTGTTTCGGGTCTGTCATGCTGTCTTGTTTGTTCCTTGCAGCCTTGTAGCCAGCCACCTACTACCTCTTGGCTCTTTTGTGTGTGTTGTTATTTCAATTGTTTTTGTCACTTTCCCATATGGTGTCCTGTGTCAGGTGTGGTATTTGATTGCATCGATTCCTGATCGTTGCCTTTTTCCATGCTTTCATTATCAATATAGGGTCACCCTAATTACCGTCAAGAGCCGACAAGAACCGACAAGAGCCGACAAGAGCCGACAAGAGGCATTTTATTTATCAATTCACTAATTTGCAGTTTGAAAAATTGTTTTATAGGTTTTTAGATATCAATTATTTGTCAAAAATAGAACTCTGAAGCAGATATATACCAAATAACGGGCCAACTCAACAGTGACAGCTGGCCACATATTATCAACTACCTTCAAGAAAAAAATATTAAGAGCGGTCGTACATCGACAAGAAGCTTTTTACTCTATATATTGGAAGTATAAATGGTGGAAATTTTCTATATCTTATTATTTTGTATCCTAGAATTGCAAAAGTAGCGCTTTGACTCAGATTTATTCAGATTTTTCAGCCAAATCAACAGCGTCTGCTTTATTACCACACTACCGACAAGAAGTGTTTCAATCATCAAGATCGATCCAGAACTGACTAGAAGGCTATATAGGAGTATTAAAGGAATAGTTCAAAGTTTTAGTAGTACGTTTAGCTGTTAAAAGGTATTATGTAATGGCAAAACTAGAAATTGATTCAGATCTATGCAGTTTTTGGTATAACACTAACGTCCCTGTGACAGCCAATGCACACCGCCAAGACAACCTCACATAACTTCTTGTCGGTAGGTAGGGCAATTTGGAGTGTTGTAAATTCATTTTTTTTGGGGGCTGCAAAAGCAATCATATGGCTAATTTGGATATATAACGTATAAATATGGTCTAATAAGTATTCCTTAAGTGTATGAAAAAAAAATGTGTATCCTGATCAGCTGGCTTTATCAGAAGCCAGCTGATCTGTATCTTAACCGTTTTCAAAACTGAGTAGTATAGCATTTTGTAAAAGTTATGTATACTATGGCCATATTTGGATAAGTATACTGTTTCTTTTTTAATGCTCCCCAAAAGGGCAGCATATAGCTGCTGCTTTGTCTGTCCTTCCATCTGTCCGTGCATCCGTCAGTCAGTTCATTCGTCTGTTTGACCCAAAAAATCTTGTCTGCAATCATACGGTAAGTTCTGGACCCAAAACTCACCATTTGAAAATTATGCACTTTTCTGCTAAAAACAATATTTTGCATTTTCCGACGGCACCGTCTAGTGAGTGATTTTCCTAAAAAGCTGTAGCCCACTGCAGTTTCAATTACCACTGAAAATTTAGCAGAATTTGAAGAAAAATGTCTGAAGATATCGTGTACCAAATGGGTGCATTGTACCCTATAAACATTTTATAGTGATGCTTATCAAAATTTGAGTTGTTATAAGTATATTTTGGGTTGACATTTGCTCTTTGACTTAGGACCTTAGGGTTCAATGATCCAGGGTGGGCCTTAAGTGGTCAAAATCTAGTTTAATATGAGAATAGTAAGAGAATCAGCAGGGGGTATACATGTCTCTAGTTTAATATTGTCCGGCAAATTTTGAACAACTGCTGACCGGATTTCATGGGAACCAGGCAGTGGTATCTCCCCCTGCCCCCGCCGAAAAAAGATCTTGTTTTGAAAAAGGTCAGATATATTGTAAAAGGTCCAGTAGGTCCCTTTGTCCGTCAGTCAGCTTTGCTCGTAACACAAACTTGAGACTCCTTCATTTTTGGACTGAGGGTGTTCATATTTGGCACAAAGATAATAATTAAGTCTCGCAATGAAGTGGTGAGACTTATTGTTTTTGCTCGGTTTCTTCTTCCTTTTTTTCCGCTCCTTTTCTTTCCGCCCAAATTTTGTCTGGACGAGTTCTTGGTAACTACTGGACAGATTGTTCTGAAATTTGGGTATATAGTAGATTTGGATGTTAAGTTGTGCAAGAGGGTTTCAAAGTTCAAAATGTTGGACTCTAAGGCTGGCCCACGGGTGCCTCCAAAACCACAGAAATTTTGGCCGGACTTTCTCACTAACCACAGAAGTGATTGTTCTGAATTTTTTTTTTTTGATATGATAAATATTGATATATAGTTTTGCAAGAAAGTTTGAAATTTGGAATCCCCCACCCAAGGGCTGACCCAGAGGCATGGCTTATGCACATGCACAACCAATCCTGAAAGTCTTATCTCAGAAACCATTCAGATCCACACCCCTTAGCCTTATATACGAATGTTTCTTATGTTAAGAAGCATTCAGTAACACTGACCAGGAAGTCCCCCGAGGCATGCCTGAGCATGCCCCACCCCCTTCAGTTCACAAAAGGCTAAATATCTAGGGAAACCGTTCAGATCCCCATCCCTAAGCCATATATATTCATGTTTCTTATGATAAAACACTTTCTATAACTGGCAGAGAAGTCTCCCAGGGCATGTCGGGGTTGCCCCACCCCGTTCACATCATAAACTGCTTATCTCGAAAACTGTTCAAATCCCCACCCCTAAACCATATATATTCATGAATCTTATGACATGACCCATTTAATAGCACTGACCATGGAAACCTGAGGGGTTCCCCGAGATGCCCCCACCCTGTTAACTTCATAAAACTTTTAAAGGCTCGATATCTGGGAAACCGTTTTGATCCCCATCCCTTAACCATATACATTCAATAACACTGACCATGATGTACCCTAGGAATTGGGGGCTGGTTTGGGATACTTTATAATCAGTAGATTATAATCATTATCCCCACGCTTTTTTTAAAAAAGCGAAGGGGATATTGTTATTGCCTCCCTCCGTCCGTCCGTTATGCTATCTCCTCCTAAACCAGTGGACGGAATTCAACCAAATTTGGTGTGTGAGTTACTCACATGAATGGGGCGCGCAACCTAAAATTTTTTTGGCCCCGCACCCTGGGGCCCTGGGGAGGGGTCAAAAGGTCAAATATCATTTAATGTCAGTTTCAAAGATTTTTATTCCAAACTTTGTGTGTATTCTCACAAATGAAAGATACAAAACATATCAGACGGGTTTTTTATTCTGTCGCCCGGGTCATGCCCTAGGGGTGGGACTTGGGGGTACTTAGGGGCCAAAATCAAATTACGTCCTGCTGTCTGTCCGTTATGCTATCTCCTCCTAAACCATTGGACGAAATTCAACCAAATTTGATGTGTGAGTTACTCACATAAATGGGGCGTGCAACGTAAAAAAATATTTGGCCCAGCCCTCTGGGGCCCTGGGGAGGGGTGAAAAGGTCAAATATCATTTAATTTCAATTACAAAGTCAATTTTAAAGATTTTTGATTCCGAACTTTGTGTGTGTTCATACAAATGAAAGATACAAAACATTTCAGACGGGTTTTTACCTGCGTCGCTTTAGCGAAAGCAGGTCTAGTAGTGGGTCCACTCCGTCCGTCCGGTCGTCTGTCCGTCCCTCTGTCTGTCCGTCCGTCCGTCCGAAACACTTTAGGGTGCCAAGTTTGTGTAATCTGTAACTCCAAAAGTTTTCATTCTTTTGTATTCAAACTTTGCCTAATGATTGTTCACATATTGAAGATGTGCACCTCCTATTTTGTGCATGTTTCATAATTTTTTCTCATTTTTGAGGGATGTTGAACTTAGACATTTTTTCCATCCGCAATGCTTAGGGGGTGCCTAGTTTGTGTAATCTGTAACTCCAACAGTATTCATTCCTTTATATTCAAACTTTTCACAATGATTGTTCACACATTGAAGATGTGCACCAGTATTTTGTGCACGTTTCATAAATTTTTACTCATTTTTGAGGGGTGTTGAACTTAGACATTTTTTCCATCCGCAATGCTTAGGGGGTGCCTAGTTTGTGTAATCTGTAACTCCAACAGTATTCATTCCTTTATATTCAAACTTTCCACAATGATTGTTCACACATTGAAGATGTGCACCTCTTATTTTGTACACTTTTTAATATTTTTTTCTCATATTTACGGGTGTTGAACTTAGACATTTTTTCCATCTGAAATACTAAGGGGGTGCCTAGTTTGTGTAATCTGTAACTCCAATAGTATTCATTCCTTTATATTCAAACTTTGCATAATGATTGTTCACACACTGAAGATGTGCACCTCCTATTTTGTGAAAACGTTTCATTGTTTTTTCTCATTTTTGATGGGTGTTGAACCTAGACATTTTTCCCATCTGTCCGTCCGTCCGCAACATTTTAGGGGTGCCAAGTTTGTGTAATCTGTAACTCCAAAAGTTTTCATTTCTTTTTATTCAAACTTTTCCTAATGATTGTTCACATATTGAAGATGTGCACCTCTTATATTGAGCACGTTTCAAGGGAAAAAAAAATCATTTTTGGCGGGTGATGAATTTAGACATTTTTCCATCTGAAATGCTTACTGTAGAATACATTGCAAAATTTGGCTGTAATCTGATTTCATTCCTGTTTATTTATTTATTTTAACTTTGCATATCGACTTTTTACACATTGACGATACACTCCCGCGACGCAGGTCCAGAGCAGAGTTTGGTCTTGTTTATTCTGTCGCCTGGGTCATGCCCTAGGGGTGGGACTTGGGGGTACTTAGGGGCCAAAATCAAATTCCGTCCTGCTGTCTGTCCGTTATGCTATCTCCTCCCAAACCATTGGACGAAAATCAATCAAATTTGGTGTGTGAGTTACTCACATGAATGGGGCGCGCAACGTCAAATTTTTTTTGGCCCCGCCTCCTGGGGCCCTGAGGATTGGTCAAAATGTCAAATACCATTTAATTTCAATTACAAAGTCAATTTCAAAGATTTTTACTCCAAACTTTGTGTGTGTTATTACAAATGAAAGATACAGAACAATTCAGACGGAATTTTCATTATGTAGCCTGGGTCAAGCTCCCGGGGTGGGACTTTGGGGCGCTGGGGTGCCCATGTGGTCAAAAAAAGTAATTTTCAAACATGGTCATGTGGCATATCAAATCGACGAGGATGACGTGCAGAACAGAATGCAAGTAAAATTTTCATCCTAGGGTCAAACTGGTGACCTTGGGGTGAGGTCAAAGGTCAAATATCATTAAATTCAGGTTAACGTGTCAATTTCCAAGATTTTTATACCAAACTTTGTGTGTGTTCTCACAAATGAAAGATACAAAACATATCAGACAGGATTTTTATGCTGTCGCCTGGGTCATGCTCCAGGGGTGGGACTTGTGGGTGCTTCGGGGAGTCAAAAACTTTAGCGTGGGGATTTGCGATGGCGCCCCATCGACTGCGCGCTCTAGTTTCTTGTTATCATTGTCTATAGTGAATGATTGACAATAATGTGTAGATTTCAGCATGGGTTTTAGATCACCAATATAACCATGGAGTCAAAGGTCAAGGTCACGTATTATATACTAAAAATAAAAATCAATTAACATTTGTAACATGAATGTTCATTTTTTGATTGTGTTTAACACTGTTACAATGATTACCTATGGTGTGCAATTTTTTTTATGGAGTGTGTTCAATACTGTTCATATTTAGCAAATGATTGCTTATGTTGTGTAGATTACAAGGATGGTTTCAGATAACCAATATGACCATGCTTGGCTTGGAGCTTAAGTTCAAGGTCATATATGTTATGCTTCCCAATGGCAGAGCATACAGTTTCCACTTTGTCTATTTATCCTAACAGTCAAGGGACAAGATGCCCCTGTACTTTAAAACAATCACTGCAGTAAAATTACATATATCAACACTCTGTCAGATTTGCTTTCAAAATAAACAGCCTTGATACAATCTGTAAGCTTGCCGTATCTCCATGCATGTAAAACGTGAGGCCAGTGATTAATTAGCTTTGGATACAAGTAAACTTCATTTAACAGTGAAGACCCAGATGTAATGCTACATCTGGCGACATTTGATCAGTGTCTGCACTGTTACCCATTGAAGGGCCAGCAAAACACATCTGAAAATGTCCTCTGCTAAAGTTGTTTGCTGTATATTTAGTGCTAGTTAACATCCCATGTAGATTGAAGATTCAATTGGAACATGAACGGGCAATAGACTTTAATACCTCTTTTTATTTATGTGGCTGTTTGTCGCATACTTTGCTGTTTTTATACAGTAGGAACTTATTAAAATTAAGTTAGTTTCTGGAACAGTCTAGTCTGGGTTTTGATAGATAAAATAGATTCAACAAAAACAAGGCAATGATAAATACAGTATGTTTTGCTGTATGCATGGAGCTAACTTATGATAGAGTAATTTCGAAATTCAGATGCTGAACCCACTTAAAATAAACAATTAATCTCAGAGTGTTGATAACACAATTACAGGCGAAATTTATGGACTCGGATCTGATTTCCTAAAAAGCGCTTGTCCCTAGAGTGCTAAACCACTTGACTTGGTGGATTGTCACCAAACTTCACAGGAATCATCCTTGGGTGATCCCCTTTCAAAGTTGTTCAAAGAATTAAATTCCATGCCATGGCAACGAAAAGGAAAAAATTGAAAATCTTCTTGTCAATGACTATTAGTCCGATTTCAAAATAATTTGGTACAAATCACGCCTACCAAACGCTCGAATGCTCAACATCTGGTTGAATATAAAAAACTATTCCTCCAGGAAGAGAATAAAAAATCGGGGAATGTCATGCAACAGACTATGCTTTCCTACGTTTGTGGTATAAATTTGAGGTCAGAAAGTTCTCTCGTTTTATCAGATTTACATTTCGCGTAAAATAGGTGTACCAGAATTTGACAGGAACGTGTTTGTCGCGCGAAAAGTAAATATGGCCTTATGAGAATACTTTCTGAGCTCGTATTTATACCACAAGCATGACATTCCCGATTTTTGATTTTCTTCATAGAGCAGTTGTTTTTAATATTCAAACAGATGTTGAGCATTCGAGCGTTTGGTAGGCGTGACAAATGGAAATGGTCCATTGGTGACCTGTTTTAACTTTAAAAATCTTCTTGTCAAAAACTACTGGTTGAATTTCAAAATGTCGGCCCGGTCCCATACTTTCCTGAAGATTGATCATGAAATAATTAATACGGTCATTCTCCTCCCTTCCGCTGAATCATTCAAGACGGGTTGTTGTCAGTTACAATTAAGCGAAAGTATGTGCACAAAGTACTGGTTAACTGCTTGTTCAAGCTTGCCCAGGATTAAAAGTGTGGTTAGGTGAACTGACCGTCCCTCCATGACCTTAGCTGTTGACTTGGGACGTAAAGCAACAAAACAAACAAACAAACAAAATTTCAAATTGATTTGGTACAAATAAGTTAGTAAGTAAGTAAGTAAGTAAAGGCTTTATTTAACGAGGGTGACTGCATTTAGTGTATACAAATAATGACAAATGTAATAACTAATCTTCCATGAGGCCCTCAAAATATACATTATATACATATTTATAAAATACAAGCAGATCACAAACTATATATAAATCAAGATGTAAATACCAGATGTGTTAACATAATGTTAGCGATGGTTTTTTATTACCAGGGAAAAGAAGGCTCTGGACAGCCAACACATTCATTCTGAAGCTGGCTGATCAAGACCTTCTGTTGTTCCCCAAATCAAAAGATTTTTTTTACGGCGGCCAAAAGGCCGCCGTTCTAATATCGCTTTAGACCTACAATTTATGCAAATTTTCACCAATCAGAAGTATTCTTAAATTGTAATATACATCACACTAGATAAAAAACAATGCCCTCATTGGTTAATACTCAGACTGACCACGCGATGCAATTTAACTTGAAAATTTCCATGTAAATGGCCGAGAACCAGTCTGTGCACTAGTCCTAATAATGAACATTGATCATGAATATAGGTCAACTCCCGCTGTACAGCATTTCTAATTTGCTTTACTACCATTCTTTGCATGCCTTGCTTAATTGCACATAGTAAATAAGTGCAATATAAGATAACTCACTATATCCTAAAGGACTTTAACAGCATTATATAAAGCAAATCTTTGTATTTTTTATTCAAGCCATTATGGTTTCCCGTATCAAATGCGCGTTACACGATTATAGTCTGTTTCATAAATTTCGACAATATGCAGTGATTTTTTTTACCTGCGCGTCCTGGGTCTCAGACGCATGCTTCTCACAAAGGACGCATGATTTTAAACCATGAGAGTCCTGCAGGATGCATTAAAATTGTGGCGAAAAGTCTGCATTTAGTATTTGCAACTTTCGTTTTGAGTGTGTTTTTTTTATATAACTTGCGCATTGTGTCTTGAATAATATTGGTAAAAACCGGTACTGAAAAAAACTCCCCAACAGTATAGCGATCATTACTTCCCTTGGGAAACACGTGTTTTCAGATATGACCCGCTTTAGGGGAGTTTACCGGTAAAAGCCAGTACCGGACTACTGGTAAAAACCAGTGCCGATAAACCAGTACTGATCCAATACTACCAACCCGAAATGAAACATTTGAATAATGCGTTTTACCCGCAAGTTTAAACACCTTGCTTCGAGCAAATACCAATAGAATGGTTAAAGTATTACTGCAGGCTCATGAAGTACGGAGACTGGACTGTGCACAGATGATAAAAGAAAAATTAATATGGTATGTCCAAAGGCTCAAATGCAGTAACTTCCAGCACTACACTTGTAGGCATGCAGAGTTAGATGAACACGGGCTAATGACCTGGGCTATAAAAAATATATGAAAACTGCGAGACAAAAGTCTGACTTTTGGCAAAAGATGATAATATGATTAAATTAAGGAAATATACTGTCTGCACCTGAACTTTTTATTAATAAGAAAGTCAGGTAGGTTTTTATATCTTTATTATTTTACTTGACAAAGTAAATTAAGTTTTATCTTTATTATAGTATAAATAAGTATGCCAGTGTTTTGCTTCCCAAATTGGCTTCTATGAATGGCCGGATTCGTATGGATACACAAAATTTATAATTCAAAGTGGACGTCGTATGGGATGCAGAACTTCGAGTTTGGGATGCAAAGACTTTTGGCCCAGTGAGTCCCAGGACTCATAGAAACAAATTTGTAAAAAAAATCACTGAAATTTATTAGGTCTAGTCTATTTCTAAAACAAATATAACAAGTGTATTTAATGCATTACATTATATACAAGGGCGTAAAATTCATCGCGAATTAGAGAGTAACCTCGGGGTTCAGGCGAGTAAATACGTGCAAAGCTTGCTCTGACCGGCAAATGCATGTTTTTACAAGGACAGTGTAGCTATCGGCAGAGTCTCTCTTTAATCAGACAACATGGTGCGTTATAAATAGACAGCCAAAAAGCCCACGTTATAATGTCTATTAATAGCGCTTAACAAGATACATCTTTGTGAAAAAAGATGTATCTTAAAAAAAGAGGTTATAATGGGGATGGATATTTAACGGTAAATAATGGCACATAATTTCCTACAATTTGAATGTGCCTGCAACCCACAATCCTACACTTAGACTTAGATCAACCTCCGCAGCTGTACATGTATCAGCGTATTTTGCTATTTCCTTTAGGAAGATGACAAGCACAAGCTCTAGTTTCTTTAACTACATGTATGTCAGACGAACATGTATCATATAAGGCTAACTTCCCGGGGCTAACTTGCAAACAGCCAGCACCAAATCTCGGGCCACTATGGGCCCGCCAGCAAAACGCTTTTCGGGTGGTGTTTTTCTGGCAGGCCGAGAGTAGTCGGATTTTACGTGCTTACTGGGAGCTAGTCGATCAGTTTTTGAGTATACATGTATTTATTCCACGACCCCGGCTATGGCGAGGTGCCACAGGAAATAGAAAGGTTAAAGGAGTTAGTTCCACACAAAAGTGATTTGGTATATCAGTATTTTTCTGTAAATAGAGACATTCATAATATGTAAATAGAGTGGTGAAAGTGTAAACCATTTAAGATCCAAGTTGAGATCTGAGACAGGCAGAATCTAGCCTATGTGACAACAACAACAACAATATGGCATGTTTTTTCCGGGTTTTCAGTTTGTTTCAGTACATACATTTATCGTCAAAATCTCCCGTTTTCTTAAAAACATTAGGACTAATAACATTGTTCCCTAGCCTTTGCTGGTGAAGTGCCTAAAATTTGGAACGATTCAGATGCATATCGCTCAGCGAAAAGAGCACCAAGCAAAAGAGAGACCAGAAACATAGCACAACTTCCAAATTCGCTGGTTTTAGACGGAACATCCTTTTCCAGCATGCAAAGACAGGGAGTATAAGGGGATTTCGTCACTTAGTTGTGTTAAAATTGTAAGTATTTGAGAGCCGCTGAATATCTTTTTTAAAGATATTTCTTGTTTTACATAGTTGTTATTGGCTTCCAACCTAGCTTATATTGCTTTGTATTCTGACAGATCTTCACAGGTAGACAGCAAATTGTGAGTACACTTTCATTTGCAAAATAAATAATTGGCTTATTTATTTGCACCCAGCAGCCAGCCATAGACGCTAACACGCTAATGAAAAATTGGATTTTATGAATTTCCTATTCTCTTTGTGCAGTTTGATCTGTTAAGCAGGAATTTGACAGAGAGAAGTGAGTGACTTGCAGAAAGTGGAAAAAAGCAGAGATCCAACCAATTTTCTTGTCATTTCGTCTTTTAAACTTCAAATATCATGATTCTTTTACTATATACCATAAGTACTGTCCTTGAAACTCACCCTCTAGTCCTGAAAGCATAGAGAAACTGTCTTGGATGATGATATACGAGATTCAAAATATCGGCCTTGATATCGTGTAGACCATGGCTTGTTTCTATGGTGTATCGTGTAGACACAAGCATTTTTTTGTGAATTATGCGATAGTGTAGACACAGTTTCAGGATACCGTGTAGATCTATAAAACTGGCCATCATGAAGCATTTTGTCTGATTTAAGCTACTATTTGTATTTGTCAGACTCGGTGATTGCAAACCATAATAGACTGGGTTACCTCTCATACTGATCTGGGCCTTCACTGCATGCATGTTATATTTTAGCTTACATACTTTGGCCATATGCTCAAAATGAATATGAATTAACGGCTGGATTTTGACCAAACTTGACAAAAATGATTATTATAGTGTCCCTTCATAAGTTGTTTGTATGGTTACAGTCAGTTGCATGTCTCGGTCACATAAAATTAAAAGAAATCTTTAAAAAACTAGATAGCTCTTATATTTGGGCATCTAGCATTACCTTGTGTACCTCTGCAATGTTTGTTCAATTTGTGGATATGGAACAAAAAGTTGCCCAATCTGGGGGTCATGTGCTCTACATAGGCTTATATAGGGAAACATAAACACATATTTTATCTGAAACCTCAAGATCTAGAGCTTTGATATTTGGTATATAGCTTCTGCCAGTGGACCTCTACCAAGTTATTGAAACTATGGCCATGTGACCAAAGAGGCCACACCCAACAATCTATACATTGGCTGTCATCTAGACCACTACATGCAAAGAGCCTTAATATTTTATATGTATTATCATTGAGTACACCTTTACCAAGTTTATCAAATGTCGCCTTGTTCAAATATGGCCCCACCCTTGGTTCACATGTTTTACACAGGTTTATGTAGGCAAAACATAAAAAGAATCTCTTGATTCAAACTGCTAAGCATAGAATTTTTATATTAGGTACATTTGTGTAGCATCACGTAGTGGTACTTTATCAAGTTTGTTAATATTTTGACCCTGGGGCTACAGGTACACATCAGTGGTCACATATATTATATAGTTTTATTTAGAGAGCACTTTTAACATATCTTCCTGTCTGAAACAAACATGCCTTACAGCCTTGGTATTAGGTATGCAAAATACATACAAACCTGCGTTGTGGTACTCTTTCGAAATTGAGACGTTCTATACATGTAGAATGGTTACTCTAAATTTAGTCAAAATCCAGCTATTAGTTTATGTTCATTTTAGCCTCTGGTTAGGGTGTGTAAGCTAAAATGGAATATGCTAGCAGCAAAGGCTCAGATCAGTATGTAACCGAGTCTATAAGGGTTTGAATCTGCCAAAACTTACAATATTGGCTTTCTGAAACAATGGGTTGCTTACATGTAAATCAGACAAAATGCTTCATGATGATGATTGCCAGTTTTATGGATCTACACAGTATACATAACCTGTGTCTACACGGTATCCATAACCTGTGTCTACACTGTGGCATTATTCGCAAAAAGGTGCTTCTGTCTACAAGATACACCACGGAAAAGAGCCATGGTCTACACGATATCAAGGCCGATATTTTGAATCTCACATATCATCAACCAAGACAGTTTCTTCAGGCTTTCAGGACTAGCTAGTGAATTTCAAGGGCTGTACTTATGGTAATTTGTAAAAGAATCGCAATATTTGCTGTTAAAAAGACAAAATAACAAGAAAACCGGTCGGGTCTCCACTTCATTTCAACTTTCTGCAAGTCACTCATTTCTCTCTGTCAAATTCTTGCTTTACAGATCAAACTGCGCAAAGAGAATAGGAAAATCATAAAATCCATTTTTTCTTAGCATGTTAGCGTCTATGACTGGCCGTTGGGTGCAAATAAGCATGCCATATTTTGTAATTGAAAGTGTACTCATGATTTGCTGTCTCTCACGTCTGCCATCTTTGAAAATCTATACTAAAGCCAAAAAAGTCTACACGATATCACGTGTACGACTGTGTTATATAGGGAAAACAAACAGAAAAATCTTCTTGTCTGAAACCACTAGGCCTAGAGGCTTGATATTATGTTTGTAGCATCATCTAGTGAACCTCTACCAAGTTCGTTCAAATTATGCCTCTGGGGGCAAAAAAAGGCCCGATGCAGATGTCACATGTCTTACTTAGGGTTATAATTAAAAAGTAAAGTTGAGGTTCTACATCCTGTTAATTTTGTCAACATAACCCATGTCAAGTCTTAATGAAACTGCTGATCTATCAAAATTCATAGCTGGACTTTGAGAGGAGCTATGCTTTTCTATACCTTTAACAGTCATTCTCAGGTGAGCCACTGAGGTCTCTCTTGTTTATCTTCCCCATTGGTTGGTACGGGATATGTGAGAGAGAATAATCTCAAATGGGTTAAAACAGCGGAAATCTCCATCTGGTGTGCAAGAAAAAAGGAAGCCCCTATACTCACCCTTTGTATGGGGACAGAGGCCAAAAAGGGACTTTTCTGCTGTATATCAAGTTAAAAGGAATGAATAGTAGATGACAATGAAGTAGTTTATCCTCTGCTTAGTTCTGATTTAACCCAGGAAGACAGGAAATCATCCCACTGAAAATTGTTGACTGGCACAACATCATCCCTAGACTGGTATCGTACCAGTAAATCGAGCAATAGTAAAATATGTGCACAAAATTACACTACCTCTGTAAAATTTTTCATACTGTATTTTGGGCAATGGGGAAGTAATAAAGTATCGTATATTTATATCTGTAGTAGTTATAGAACTTGCAGATTAAATAGAATATACAGGGCCTGAAGACAGGCTACAGCAGACAAAAGAAACAAACAAAATGAAAGTACAAAATTAGTTTGATAATATAAGCGATTTGATACATTCACCTCACCTGTTAGAGGGGGCAAGGGTCAAAATATCAACTTTCTGAGACTCTGAGCAAAGTTGTTACATATTAAGTCAAAGAGAATTCAGAGTAGAATATCTCTATCTCTTACTCTTTCTCTGTCTCTTGATTTTGATATCAAATGATCCAGTGCATAAAATTTCCAACAATGTGGTATGTGCGACCAGCAAAGCCTCTGATCAGCCTGCGCATACACGCAGTCTGATCAGAGCCTTTGTTAGTCGCTTGAATTCTAGGAGTGTTTAGCAACTGACTGAACACCATTTGGAGTTTCTAAGCTTAACAGGAGGCTGCACAGGCTCATCTGAGTCTACACTTGTCAAAATGCCACATTGTTAGAAATCACATGTCATGGCTCAAATGATCTTTTTTTCCAGGATGTTTTGTAGACTCCCCCTCACCTGTGGACTCTCCTACATTGGACTCACTGGAAATGAGGTATGAGAAAAGTGCTACTCAGATGAACAGTACATTGTAATAATGTAGATAGACAAAGATTACAAGGAAATGTACAATAGGTTGCTAAATCTACTAGAATGAGATATCACTTTTCTGTTTTAAACAGAAAAGGGATATCTAATTCCAGTAGATTTAACAACCTATTGCAAATTTCCTTATCTTTTTATTTCTAGCCGGCTGTTATCTAAGACATTGAATCACAATTGGGTAGATGGCATCACATTCCACAGCAAATAATGTGCTGTCAAAACAACAACAGATCAACACACTTTGTTGAAGGGGTGGAATTTATTTAAATTCAAGACAAATTTGGACTTACATGTATTTAGATGGTCAAGTTGTAAACTATAGTCGGCCATCCAGAGCCTGAAAAAAAAATTCTGTTGGCACTTTTGAGTACATTTTGGCATCCATGCTCAAAGTGTATCTTGATGTGTTTTAAGAAGGATAGGGGTGGATGCCAAGTCTGGAAATGCCCAAAAGTCCCAGAATTAGGTCAAAGGTCAACTGAGTGCAAATTCTTGTATATACGTCAGATTTTAGCGTTTTTATCAATTAGCTATCCAAAATTATGATTAAAAGTAATGCAAAATCTCTTTTGGATAATACAGCCATGCTATATAAACAAACAGCATCATCAAGGCATGATGTGTGTTTGGATCAAAGGTCATTTAAGTGCAAAATCAGTGAAAATTGTAGCAATATTTTATGTATATAGGGGCAAAATTCAAATTTAAAGTTCCCTTCTACCCTAATGGAAGAATTTTTTATTGCTATCCTGCTAGGTGTCTGTCTATCATGTCTGGAAAGCAATGATTTACTAAGTTTCCCGCGGTCAAATATTCATAATATGCATGTAAAGTACGTTACTGTAAAAAATCAATTAAAATGTAATACAGCTAAGAATAACCATTTTATTTTAAAGTAATAATTTCTTTTGCTTAATGTTTTGTATGAATACGTCATTTTATGCAATTATCTATCCTTTTAAGCATAAGATGTGTTTAAGTTGTTACTTACGTTACATTTTACCATCTGAAATTGAGGCATTTCTCAAAGGTATATGTTCCTAGCTACAGCTTTCATGAAGGACTTGGCCATGATCTCATACTTATAGGACTAAAATATATTTCTTTTCTCATTTCACACATTTGTTGTGTTTGTTATCATCTATGAGTAATTTTAAAACACTTTTTACAAGGCCACTACCTGCTAATTGCATATACTAAGCATAGCTTCATGAAAACACAAAGACCAAGCCTATTTTCATAAAACATCAGGCGTCTTGAAACTATGATAGAATCTGGTAAATACCATATACTGGAAGGAATATATCCTCACATTGGTCTTCACATCTGCCTGTTAGTAGATGGCAACATACATAACATAAAGCTAATATACATGTACATTTCTAATAATGACGATCCAGTGAAAACATTGTTAACTTTATGTGGGGTATATCATGGAAGTAGCCCTGACATTTAGGGTAATCATCCATATAACTTTTAACATTTAATTGTAGGGGTGTCTTTCATTTGCACATGTTAATGAAATGATGTTGATTCAAAAGCAGCATTTCTTTGAAATCAGGCTACTTGTGTAAACGTATTCATCCATATATAGAAGCAGTATAGATATAATATTAAAGGTTACCTCTAATTTTAAGATACTATAAAATATATATCTATGTCTTTCACAGCGCATCTTTTTATACATCGTAATTGTTTCAGTATCGATAAATTCAATTCTGAGTATCAGTATTAAACATATTTTACTTAATATTATTTTTTGCAATGATGATAGAGATCAAATGCTTTGAGGTTATTGGCATGTGTTTCTTTATGTTATTCTTTTTAACTGTAAAATGACAATGCAAGTTTTATTCCAAATTAAATTTCCCCAAAACAGATGTCTGCTGACTTTTTGGGAACACAGTCATTCACCATATTGGAGCACCTGATGATTTGATTGTGTTCATAGTTTTCCAATATTTTGGGGTCATTTCTTAGTATTTTGAGTAAATGTGTCCTGAAATGGTTATCTAATATGTACATTTACTAGTATAATCAATTGGTTTAACATCTCCGATTTGCTTGATGTATATAAGATCCTAAGGTAGTTAACTCGCCTGATTTAGTGTAGAATCTATCTGTTAACCATATAATTTGCTAAGACAGGGATTGATTGCATATAGGGTAGGTGGCTTACATTAATGTATACATCTACCGCTCGTAGATACAAGTGCAATACATCAGATTGTATAGCACTTGTATCTGGTAACATACTCGAAATGTGTAGTTTTAATATGGCCTTACTCTTGAAATAAAACTGAACTACTTTCCTCTCACTATATACAAGAAAGTCCTCGAACAGTGTTAGTCTTTACAAATATCTACAAGGATATAGGTACAAGAGTGAGCAGGTTCATGCTTAAAATGCTTCCTGCAAGCTGTTGTCAGCAATGTTGTTTACATTTTCGATGGTTTTGCATATATTTAAGACTATCACAATAAGCCTAATTCAGTAACCTTTTAAAACCAACAAACAGACCATAACTCACCTTTCATAGGACATACATAAAACATGTACTAGGGTTACAAATAGCTCAACAAAAACAAATAGTGCATAAGCAGAACAAAAAACAAACTACCTTGTGAATAAGAAAAGCAAAGAAATCAGCTGCGAGTGACACTACTTTTTCAACATTCAGTTTAATCTATGAGTTTCAGAGATGCAAACCATATTAGTGACTTTTGGGAGTCATGTTTTTTGTTTTATGCTTCAGAAAAAACAGTCAACTGATCTTTAAAATAAAGTATCAATAACGTTCGAATGATTTGTTGTTTATGTTACCATGAAATATGTTCAGATGTTTTACAAGACTGCTACATGGCTCAGGTAACCTTACCCCAACCAACCTTAGTCTAAGATAATTAACAAGCAGAATAGTTTCTATCAGAATTGCTGAAGTATATAATAAGATAATCATCATTACAATATGATATGAAATCTAGTTCAACAAAACATAGAAGATTTTAATGGGGACAGATGATAAATTAATTCTATAATGTAACTGTCAACAGTGAAAATTAAAAGAATTCAGCATACAAGGAAAATCTTTAATACTAGATCTATGTAACACCCTATATTTGGACATAAACCATGCTGGTTCTGTACTTTAAAAGCTTTGATTGATGTTATATTTGCAATCTTCAAAAACCTATACCTGCTCAAGAAGACACTCAGCACTACCCCTAACTTAATTCCTGCCTTGCCACTAGATGTATGAAATATTGCTATGCTATTTCAATTAAATTATTGATATAAAGTCAATATTTAAATCAAGATGTAGATTGCATGTTTATTGTTATGTACCATTGGTAGAAATCTGAAAACTACAATATGAATGTAAAAGAGCCAAGCAAATTGCAAAAAGTAATTGAGTAAGACCAGGAAATGCCACATTCACATATTGCAGACCAACCTATGGCACTCTTTCAAATTAAGTCTTATATAGAATAAAATGTGTGTAGTATATGGAAGCGAATTGGGGAGAGCAGACCCAAATTTTATATATGCCTAACAACAATTTACTACCTTTATCCATTCATAGAAGGTACCTTTTGTTACCTACAGTACCTCACTAATATATGTGCAGCAATTTTAGATCCATTATTGTAAATATAGTTATATTTTGATTTCATTATGAAAGATATTTTGCCAATTCCAATGCAATGTAAACAGAAAAATGAATATATAAGCAGCTATGCATTACATGCTGGAGCCGGTACATATCACATACTAATTAGCATTATTAAATATTTGCTTGATTTCACTTCATTGCAAGTGAAAAGTTATAAACAAGTTCAAATATATGAAAATGAACATTTTCAATTAGAATATAGATCAACATCATGTATATTTCAGGTCAGGTATCATGGTTTATTCTAATACATGTAATTTGTAAAGTCATTATCTGCAATTTAGCATAAAATGTAACATAAGTATCGCTGACGAGCAGAAATACATATCACAGATGTATGTAATTGATTTTTATGTCTATTTTAAACATTTAATGCTTAAACTGTTTCACTAATACTATTAAGATAAATCAACATTAGCCTTGTATTGTGTGTACTGTTATTTTCAATGTCAGTAGGGTAACGTTGATTACAGGTGATTTATAGAAAAATGACCACAGAAAAGTTATAAAATTATAGGTTTCTAAGACCCCAAGTCATGTCTCAAACTGAAAATAGTTTTACTATCTGAGAGGTGCAGCAAACTCTCAAAGTAGCCCATATATCTCAGTTTGGCCCAAATGAGGGAGAATTTCCATCATAATTGCACAAAACTTACGATGTTTGTCTTTGTAAAATCCATAAAAGGATGCGCCCAAAGGGGTTCCTTTAATAATAAACATGTTAATTTAAGCCTTCTGAATGACTTCTACCCTTGTTAGAGTTTAAAAAACATCTTGTTGTTGGACCAGAGAAAAAAAGAAACCTGGCTTGTAAAAATGCTGCGATTATTGCACTTGATGACCTTTGACCCCATTTTAAAGCCGACATATAAACATTTAGTTAAAAAAAACATTTTCTCAATGTTTTTCAGACTTATAACTATAAGCATACAAAATTTGGCTTGAAATGAAATATGTTTACATATAAAAAGATAAAGTTTTACAGTAGTACTTATTTTCTCATTTTTGCACTCAATGACCTTTGACCTAATTTCTGGCCTTCATATGCAAATTCAGACTTGGCATCCACCCCTAAGGCTTTGTATACATGCTAAATATTATGTTAAAAGTGGTCTAACAAATGTACTCAAAAATGCCAACAAAACCAAAAATATGCATTTTTTTCGATTCGGATTGCCAACTACTAGGGTGTTAAGAAGGAAATAACAATTCATAACCCTGTTCAAGATTAAATGCTTCAGCTTCTCAGGATCTATATATATATATATATATATATATATATATATATATATATATATATATATATATATATATATATATATATATATATATATATATATATATATATATATATATATATATATATATATATATATATATATATATATATATATATATATATATATATATATATATATATATATATATATATATATATATTTAACTACAAAACAAATTTTGTATTTGGATGCTCAAGAATGAATGTCCTATGTGGAGTGATGGATAAGTTGTGAGCCTCATATCTAAAGCCACAGTAAGGGTTTGACTTTTGGTGGTCATATTGTATTATTATTCTCCAACTTTGTAAGCAATGTTAAAGGGCCTTAATGCCACTTTTAAAGAAGTCCTTTTTTTGAGCATTCAGAAAGGCCTCCACGTTGTGCAGAACCATAGACCCAGCTACGTAGACTCAAGGTCAAGGTCACACTTCAAGGTCATGTGGGTTTCTGCGGCGGGGAATTAGCTGTCTTTCAGACTGCTGTCTTGTTCATCTTTAAACTGGGCTCTGTTTCGAACAAACTATAAGTGACTGCATTGCTGTTTCTCAGAGTTTTTAAAAGTGCTCTTTAGAGCATTTTTAATCCCCAGCGGGAAGCGGATATATGGAGGGTTTTAGGAATACCCTTCGTCTGCTGTCTGTCCATCAGTCCATCCATAACACTTTAGTGTCCGCTCCATATCTCCTGAACCCTTTGATCGATTTTTATTGAACTTCACTCAAATGTTCCTCTCTGTGAGATGGTGTGCAGAGCAAATGACCCAGCTACCTAGACTCACAGGTCATGCCTTGAATTTCTTGTCTGCTCCATATCCTGAACCCTTTGGGCATTTTCATTAAACTTTACCCAAATGTTCCTCTCAGTGAGACGATGTGCAGAACCTATGACTCGGCTACACAGACTCAAGGTCAGGTCACACTTCAAGGTCATCATCATGTGATTATGTCCCCCAAACCAAAGGGAGGGGGCCATATTGTTTTTGGTGCGGACCCTGTCAGCGTCGGCGTCAGCCTAGCTTCTCTTCCGTGCATTATCATCTGGACCATTTGATGGATTTTGAGCAAACTTGCATAGATACATTGTTGGGAGTGGGGAATCAGTTGATTAGAATTTGGTGACCTTGACTTGATATTCAAGGTCACAGCGGCACTTTGAAATGTCCGAAATATGGTTTCCGTGCATTATCTTCTGAACTTGTGGATGGATTTTGACCAAACTTGCATATATACAATGTTGGGAAGAGGGGAAGAGTTGATTCGATTTTGGTGACCTTGACATACTTTTCAAGGTCACCATCTTATAAAGACTTATAAATGAGCAATTTCAACACTATCTTCTGAACCGCTGGTTCAATTTTAACCAAACTTGAATAGATATGTTGTAAGGAGAGGGTTAGATTTTGGTGACCTTGACCTAATTTTCAAGGTCACACCAGCACTTAGAAATGTCATATTTTGACCAAAATAGGGTGTTTGTATGATCATGATGTCTTGAATTGAACAATGGATTCTAGCTAAACTTTATGTATTGTATCGGTGTGGCAAAATGAAGAGTAAATATGATTTTGGTGACTGACCTAGTTTTCAAGGTCACCTCATTATCAAGGTCACCAACCTTTAAAAAAACAACTGTGAAATCAGCCTTTTCTGAGCTCTTTCTTCGTAACCAGTGGGTTTTTCTCTGTCAAACTTGCATTGTAACATTGTTTAGAGGCAGAAAAGAATTAGATTCCGATGACCTTGACCTTATATTGAAGGTTCAAAGTTACCAAAATTGTGTCGGTAGCGCTGTGGGTCAGTGGTAGAGTGCTTGACTCAAGACCGAGAGGCCGTGGGTTTGAACCTCACAGGCGTCACTGCGTTGTGGTCCTTGAGCAAGACCCATTTATCCTAGCTTAGTGCTGGTTCAACCCAGGAAGACCCGTCCCTGTTTAACTGAAAGATTGTTGATGGGACGTAAAGAATCAAATCAAACAAACAAAAACCAAAATTATGTTTGTGCATGCTCTCCCTTAAAATAATTGATGGATTTCTGCCTGTAACATTGTGACACAATAAAGAGCAGTAAGCATGCTTGCCGACTCAGGACATAGTTTTTTTCTGAAAACACTGCTTTAATTTACGCTTCGTGTCATTTGCTCATGGGATTTTCCCTTGAACTTTTGTGAACGTTCCTGAACCCTTCGTGCAATTTTCATTAAACTTCGCCCAAATGTTTCTCTCAGTGAGACAATGTGCAGAACCTATGACTCAGCTACACAGACTCAAGGTCAAGTGCTCTACTCTTCAGTTTGTGTCCACCCCATGTCTCCTGAGCCCTTTGAACGATTTTCCTTAAACTTCACCCAAATGTTCCTCTCAATGAGGCGGTGTGCAGAACTTATGACTCAGCTATGCAGACTCAAGGTCAAGGTCACACTTCAAGGTCATAGGATTCTGCGTCGGGAGATTATCCCGCATATGGCTGTCCTTCTGCTGTCTTGTTATCCTTAATATTTAAGCACTTTCACACTATTTCACAATATTTCATGCTCTTCATACAATCATCCACCGAAGTTGCTCATTTAAATTTGTTATTTACCCGCAACCAAAGGGGGGTACGTTCATATTGGTGTTGGTGCGGATCCCGTTGGCGTCGGCGTCCCATCAGAATAGCTTCGTTTCCATGTGTTATCTTCTGAACCAGTGGGTGGTTTTTGGCCAAAACTTGCATATATACATTGTTAGGAGGGTGCAAAGAGTTGATTAGATTTCTGTAACCTTGATCTTATTTCAAGGTCACACCAGCACTTTTTCAATTCACAATTTCAATTTTTGATGGTGTAACATCGTTTTGACGCTAAAGGCGTTACAAATATATGTAAACGTATGAGAAACAGTCCAACTGTTGCAGGATTTCTTCAGTGCAATGGCGGAAAGTTGGAAGAAGCTGAAGACTTCAAATGTGTTTTTGTGGTTTATTATGTGTCAAAATCGAAATAGTTCTGCTCTGGTGTGTAAATTGTTGAGTAATAATTCACTGTTTGACATTCAGTTTTACGAAGATAAATCACTTTAGCTGCGCTTGTGATTTGATCTTTTTTACAACTGACCTCCAAACAGTGAATTATTACTCAACAGTTCACTGCTAGAGCTGATCTGTTTCCTAATTGTGACTCAGTAATGAGCTGATTTGGGTAAGCTTGCATCACTAGTCAGTCAATTTACGGTTGGGGTGACATTATAAAGTTTTCCTCTGAAAACACTGCTTTAATTCTGCTTTTACAAAAGTACCTCCATAAGAATTCAGATGAGTGATCCAGGGCCATCGTGGCCTTCTTGTTTCAATGATGGAAATAGATGAAAGTCTGATGGAGCGAGATCAGGCCAACATTGTGAACATGGGCATTGTCCTGGGGAAACAAAACATCTTGACTGAGTTTTCTACGACACTTTAGTTAAATCTTTTCTCTTAACGGCCTAAGAAGTGATGCATAATATGCATGGGTGAAAGTTTTCAGGATTATTCCTGAATTCAGGACTTTGAGGCTGACTTTCCACAGAAAGTCAGCCTCAAAATCCTGAATAAGGCAGATTCTTATGGTTTCTTTGATTTAATTTCAGTTTATCTAAAGACAATTGACCATTTAAACTTGAAATTATTGATTTTGGTAGACATACTGCAAGTTTTAAGATATGATTTTCAAAAGTTCAGGATTTTGAAAATTTAGAGCTTTCACCCATAAATATGTGCCATTGATTGTTTGTCCTTTTGCAGAAAATCTACAATCAGAATACCAATAGCATCGCAGATAAACAAGGCCATGACCATTCCAGCTGATGGAACAGTCTTTGCCTTTCTTAGGCGGGGGTGAACCAGGGTGCTTCCATTGTTAGCTCACCTGAGCCAGAGGCTCATGGGTGAGCTCAGAGTATACCAATGACTCCAATGTCTGTCGGTCTGTCTCCATCGATCCTTCCATCAACATTTTCAAACATTTCCTCTAAAAAACATTGGGCCAATTTAACTAAAATTTAATATGGACACTCCTTAGGATGGGGCAGGAAAGTTTTTTTGAATGGTCCTTCCTGGTCACATGACCAAGATGGCAGCCATGCCCATATATGGTACAAACCCTTTAAAAATCTTCTCCTTATGGAAAATATCCGCGCTTGCACTAAATATTGCATAGTATGACATTTTTATGTCCCCCTCCAAAAGGAGTGTGCGGACATATTGTTTTTGGTATTGATCCCGTTGGTATTGGTCTTCAGGCGTCGGAATAGTTTTTTTGTCTGCACTCAAACTTATGAACCAATGACAGATATAGACCAAACTGGCACAGATGCATAATTGGGAGGACCTTAAGAATTGATTCGATTTTAGTGGCCTTGACCTAACATTCAAGGTCACCGGGCTCATATAACTATGAAAAAAAATTGTCTGCACTCTATCTTCTGAACCAATGGCCACATTTAGACCAAACTGTCACAGATACATAATTTGGAGGACCTTAAGAAATTATAAAATTTGGTGACCTTGACCTAATATTCAAGGTCACCAGACTCCTATAACTTTATGAAAATCCTTATCTGCACTCTCTTCCGAACCAATGACCATATTTAGACCAAACTTGCACAGATACATCATTGGGAGGACCGTAAGAAATTACTAAATTTTAGTGACCTTGACCTAATGTTCAATGTCACCAGGCTATAAAAAAAAGCTTGTCTGCACTCTCAATAATCTTCTGAACAAAAGGCCAGATTTAGACCAAACTGTCACAGGTACATCATTGGGAGGAACTTAAGGAATTATTTAAGAAATAAATTTGATTTTTTTGTCTGTTCATGAGATCATTCACACTCCGGTCTCATGCTTCACGTTATCTTTGCAAGAGACCTGAAGTGTTCATGATCTCATGAACAGACAAAAATCGAATTTATTACTTATATTTATATTTTATATTGTCTGTCAAGTATCAATTTTTAACTTTCATATAACATGGCTGGTTTTCTGGATATTTTAAATTATACTGGACATAACGGAGGGTTGGGAACAGCCAAAACGTCAAATTCCCGCGTTTAATGTCACGATGATACGCGCTCAACATCAGACAAACGCCAGTAACCAAACAACGTTATTGGATGGTGTTGATGTTGGTCCGCCCAAACAGCGTGTGTGTTGGCATGGCTTAAATAGATCGTTTCATGAAACTATGAACAACATCTCAAACGTAAAGGTTCATTTAAAGACTCGCAGTTGAAATGTAAATATAAGATTTTGGTGATTTGACCTTGAAAAGGCCAGGTCTGCACTCTTCTGAACCAATGGCCAGATTTTGACGAACCTGACACAGATACATCAGTGTGAGGACCTTAAGAATGATTAGATTATTGTGACCTTGACCTAATTTTCAAGGTCACCAGGCTCATATAACACTATAAAAAAGCCTTGTCTGCTTCTTAGGATCTAATTTTCAAGTTCATACTGGTCATATAACTCTATGAAATGGGTGTGGGGGGATATGTGTTTTCTTCTGAAAACTCCATCTGGTTGACCTTGAACTTTGTCTTCAAATTGATACCTGCAATCCAAAACCGTTGTCCTCAGGCAAACATTGCATCATATATGAATATCCTTTGTCAAAAAGTAAGAGCAGTTGGCATTTGAAGCCAAACAACCTGATTTTATGTATCTTTGACTGACCTTGACTTTACTGTCATATTGGCAATCAATGTACAAAATAGGAGGCATCTCTGTCAAAAAATACAAGAAGAGTTTGTGTTTCGAGCATTAAAACCGATTCTAAGTATATTTATGCCCCCCCCCCCCCCCCCCCCCCCACAAACACAGACCATGGGGGGATATATTGTTTTTGGGTTCGGATCCCGTTGGCGTCGGCATCTGCTTTTCGTTTCTGTGCATTATCTTCTGAACCAAATGATGGATTTTGACCAAAATTGCATAAATACATTGTTGGGAGGAGGGGAAGAGTTAATTAGATTTTAATGACCTTTCGAGGTCATAGGGGCACTTTGAAATGACCAAAATATGGTTTCCGTGCAATCTCTTCTGAACTAGTGGATGGAGTTGGATCAAACTTGCATAAATATATTGTTGGGAGGAGGGAAGCAGTTGATCAAACTTTGGTGACCTAGACCTAATTTTCAAGGTATAGGGCCACTTTGAAATGTCCAAAATATGGTTTCCATGCATTATCTTCTGACTTAGTGGATGGATTTTGACCAAACTTGCACAGAAACATGGTTTGGAGTAGGGACATTTTTTGGAGTAGGGGAAGAGTTGATTAAATTTTGGTGACCTTGAACTTATTTCTAAGGTCACAGCGGCACTTTGAAATGTCCAAAATATTGTTTCCATGCGTAATCTTCTGAACCAGTTGATGGATTTTGACCAAACTCACATAGATGCATTGTTGGGAGGAGGGGAAGGGTGTATTAGATTTTTGTGACCTTGATCTGATTTTCAAGGTCACAGGGGCACTTTGAAACGTCAAATTTTGACCAAAATAATGTTTTTGTATGATATCTCTTGAATTGAATATTGTATTCTAGCTAAACTTTATGTATTGTATCATTGTGGCTAAATGTGGAGTTGATATGATTTTAGTGACCTTGAACTAATTTTCAAGGTCACCTCATTTCAAGGTCATCATTTTTTAAAAAAACTGTAAAATCAGCCTTATCTTAGCTCTGTCTTCTAAACCAGTGGGGTTTTCTGCACCAAACTTGCATAGATACATTGTTTAGAGACAGAAAAGAGTTAATTAGATTTTAATGACCTTGACCTTATATTCACGGTAACCACAGCACTTTGTAATTTCAAAGTTTGACCAAATTGTGTTTGTGCATGCTCTTTATTGAAATAATTTATGGGTCACTGTGACACAACTAAGAGCAGTAAGCATGCTCGCCAACTCAAATTGCGGTTGGGGGGAAATAGTTTTCCTCTGAAAACACTGCTTAAATTGACCTTGACTTTTGACTCCAAAGTCATATTAATTATCTGTAACTTTCGTTGTAATCTATACACTATAAGATATAATTTTGCTAATTATAAACACCCTCTGTCATGTTTATGTTGCAAGCTACAAAACGCATTTTAAGTATATTTAACCTTGATCTTTGACATCAAGGTCATAGCAGTGATCTGAAACTTGCTGTAATCTACACACCATAGGCAATTTGCAACATATTTGACCTTGACCTTTGACACTGAGGTTATAGCAGTGATCTAGAACTTCCATTGTAATCTACACACAATAGATTTGCCAAATATGAACACCCTCGGTCAAACATGAAAGAGGAATTTGCATTATGAACTGTAGATGAGTTTTAAGTATGTATGGCCTTGACACTTGATTCGAAGGTCATATTTTTCAATCTGAAACCGTTGTATTATTTTACACACCACTGTTGTATTCTACAAACCATAAGTAATTGTTGTGCGAAACATGAACACCCTCCATCAAAAAATAAAAGAGAATTAGCTTTTCAAGCGATAAGACACACGATTATTCTAAATACAAGGTCAAAGGTAACGGGAACGGGACACTCCTCCATTCCAAGATGTATTCACACACCAAATTTAGGATTCCTACCTCAAATAATATGAGATATGCTCCGGACATGGTTATTCTAAAAACTAGGTCAGAGGTCAAGCTTAAGGTCACAGTTACCCGTAAATAGTTCATGACACTCCACCATCCCAAGATGCATCCACACACCAAATTTTGATCCCTATCTCAAATAATACAAGAGATGTGCTCAGGACATGATTATTCTAAAAACTAGGTGAGAGGTCAAGGTCACAGTGACCAAAAATGATATGTGACACTTTGCCATCCTAAGATGCATTCACACACCAAATTTGGGATTCCTACCTCAAATAATATGAGAGATATGCTCCGGAACACGAATATTCTAAAAACAAGTTCAGGGTCACAGTGACCAAAAAATGGTATGTGACGCTTCCTCATCCCAAGATGCACCCACATAACAAATTTGGTATTCTTTTCTCGAGTAATACAAGAGTTTTGCTCCAGACATGATTATTCTAAAAATTAGGTCAGACGTCAAGGTCACAGTGACCCGAAAATGGAATGCGTCACTCCTGCATCCCAAGATGCATCCACACAACAAAATTTGGGATTCCTACCTCAAAGAATACAGGAGATATGCTCCAGACACGATTATTCTAAAAACTAGGTCAAAGGTCAAGATCACAGTGACCCGAAAATGGTATGTGACACTCAGCCATCCCAAGATACATTCATACACCTAATTTGGAATTCCTATCTCAAAGAATATAGGAGATAAGCACCAGACTCAATGCCGATTCTAGAAACTAGGTCAGAGGTCAAGGTCACAGTGACCAAAGGATGGTAGGCGACACTTTGTCATCCCAGGATGCATGCACACACCAAATTTGGGATTTCTACCTCAAATAATATGAGATATTACATGAATATTCTAAAAACTAGGTCAGAGGTTAAGGTCACATTGACCTAAAAATGGTATGCGACACTCCCCCATCCCAAGATGCATCCACACACCAAATTTTGGAGTCCTACCTCAAAGAATATAGGAGATATGCACCGGACACGAAGCAGGACCGAGGGACAGTGTGATTACTATATGCCTCCCAAAGGAAGAACTTTGGGGGCATAAAAATTTGATCATTAAAAAAACATGGCTGCCAGGGAGGTAGATTGCACAAACGAAAAATTCAAAAATCTTCTCTTGAAACCGGAGGTCAAAATTCAAAACAATTTGGTAGAAATTATCATGGGATGACCTTCCACAATAATAGCTAAAACGATTTTGATCCATCAAAAAGCATTGCCACCAGGGGGCGTGTCCAGTTTGCCTTATGTAGAAACTTTAAACATCTTCTCCTCTGAAACCAGTGGTTAGAATTCAAACCAATTTGGCAGAAATCTTTTACAAAATTAGCTATAACAAATTTGATCTGTCTAAAATATGGCTACCGTTGGGCGTCACCAGTTTCCCTTGTGTACCTAAATAAGAAACTTTAAACTTCTTCTCCTCTGAATTGAAAATGTTCACTAGATGATCCTCTACAAAAATAGCTCAACCCATAAAGCCCCACCTACAATTTGCAGTGGTCGACAGTTTCAAATTTTGCTGCTTTTTCAAAAATAACAAATAAGGCATGATATTTCATGAGATTAGTCTCGGAATAGTCGCAAATTGCTCCCATCCTAGTGAGATACTACCTTAAGGCCTGCAAAAGTTAAATTTTCAAAAATGATTTTTTGCAATAAACATGTATACATATAAAAACATACTTAATGATGCTCAAACCAAACGCAAAGGGGAGATAAATACAGGTTAACATAACTACTATAAAATTGTATTTTGATACTATATTAGTTGAAGGGCTAAAAAAGTAAGGTTTTTTTTTTTATTTATTAGTAGTTATGTTATTTTTGTTAAGCCATATTTATCTTTCTTTGTCCAGTAAAATTTGTATGTTTAGCCACTTATAGTCACAAAAACTATTGCAAAAATCACAGTTTGAAAATTTGACTTTACTACATGTAATGACTTTTAGGGAGATTTCACGCTTTAACAGGACATCTCCTTCATGAAAAGATAGATAGCCAGCATGCAACAAGTTAATTAAAGTACCTATAATCACAACAAATATTTTTAAGTAGAATCAGGGATCAAATTTAGCACTTGCTAACTTGCTAAATGCTAGTAGTTTTCTCCAAAAAGCAAGTAGAAATTACCATCACTTGCTATTTTAGCATGTGGAAACAAGTGGCTCTCATATCAACCAAATTATGCAACACAGCATATGTTGTATGGCAAAATGTGTAGATACTGATGATCAACACTGTTTGCAAGGAAGCCTAAATATAGGTTAAGAAAGCCGAAAATGCTAAATTGGTTTTGTCTATCAATTACAGAGCTCTCGGAAACGCAGAATTACGCGTATTGGTACGCACATTTTTTCCCTGGGACGCATGATTTTCGCTAGGCAGGAGTTCCGCGTACGCATGTTTTTTTAGTCGGCACGCGCTAAAAATCCAGTAGCTGAGATAAATACACACCGGGAGATCAAAAACCCTTTGATATTATCAATCGCGGCACGCTTTTCGAGCAGCGGGAGACGTGATTATTGTCCTGTCTCTGTTGACCAATTGTATGACTCGGACTGCAGTGTAGCAATTCTGACAGGTGATTGACAGGATTACCTATGCGGGACAGTGTGATTATTACGAGGTGATTATTAAAGTAATTAAGCAAGGATTATCGGATAATTGTTTGAAACAGATGCGCTACCGATTTACCGTTAATTAAAGGGAGAAAAACTAATAGGGTATTGTAAACAACATCGGACTACCAACTTCCGAATTCGACTGATTAGGGATGAAAGAGAAAACACATTTAATTGCACTCGCTTGCGATTTGAGCAACATAAACATGGAGAAAAAAACAATAAGTTTACTTCATTCGTTCATTGCTACGGCAAAACAAAAAGAGACTGAGAATTGTTGAAAAAAAAAAACGGTACAGCGGTAAGCCGCATACGGTAACGTCCAACTGACAAAAGTTCCAAATGAAGCTACATGTCCACTACAAGCCGTGCGATCGAGTATATCATCGGTCTAGATGAATAAACACAAACAAATCACTTTCAGCAAGTAATAAATCGTTCATTCTAAATACTGGAAGCCATGTAAATGGCTAAGTAATGTCAGTCTATTCATTGCAATCACCGTAGACACTAGCGAGATGCGTTTTTTAGAAGAAAAAAACTTCCATCTGCGTAAGATTATACAAAACAGAGGGCTGTTGTCTATCTCTGCCTGCCTGCCTGCCTGTCTGTCTGTCTGTCTGCCTGTCTGTCTTGTTAATGAATAAAACATGTACCAACAGTTTAATCTTTTATTTTGATAAGGCCAAACAAAAAAATGTGTGTTCAGGTTACACAAAATTAAAAAATATACCAAAATTTTTTTTTTTTTAAGTAGGAACAATACATTAATGCTTAAAGGGTTAAAATCAGTCAATCTAAAAATTATTCAAATGTATCACTTCCGGCTAAAATGGAAAAGATATACGGTATGCACAAATTGGTGGGACTCTAACTTTTTTGGATTGGGACTCCCACTTTTTCCAGTGGGACTCCTACTTTTTGCCAGATGGGAGTCCTGAACTCCTGTTTTCAAAATCCTAGTGAGAGCTCTGAATTAATCCTGTGAATTAAATTTGTTAAATTTTCTAATTTGCAATGTTACTAAAGAAACTGTTCTAACATTTTCAGTGAAAAAGCAAGTTTATCAGCATCTTTAGCAAGTGAGAAAATAGCCACTCACTATTTTAAGCAACTGGTTAAACATCTAATATTTGATCCCTGAGAATAAGATATCATGGCTGTCAATTCTTTAATATATGGTCTACCATTTCTAGTTGTTTTAGTGTCAAATTAACATTAGATGTTTGCCAGTAGCCCCAGTATAGCTAATGGCTGTTGCAGATTTATGGTGTAGATTTATGGTGCAAATTGCAGCTAACTTTATTGGCTTTCAACTTAAACAAAAGAAGATCATTATGACCTCCAGGTGAGGGTTTTATTACCAATATTCAGTGTCTAAGGAAGTCATTAATAATTGATAAATCAAAACATAATCAAAATTTATTGGAGAAATGTTTTGTGAGAAAATTTCAAATTTTGTGCAAAATTTTAAGCTTGCCGTGTGATTGAACCTTGCCTTCAATAGCATCCAACTCTTGGTATATGCATGATGATGCAAACTGGCCTGTACATTTGGTGTTTTTATACAACAAATTCACATTTTCTTGTGATTGTGACTCCTGATTATTTTTCATCTTAGTTAAATCACAATTTTGCAGGAAACACAGGCTGCTGTTTCAATATTTTCAACTGGACCACCGTCCCCCTGGAAAATAGCAAGTTGCTATAAATACTGGTAGAGACCCCCTCAAGAAGTTTTTGGACGGAAGGGGGTCCAATTGCTTCTCAAGTGAGGTCTGTTACTAAGGACCCTATGGACTAAAAAAATGCTGCAAATATTTATATGCATTTTTTTTCCTATTTTATCTGTCATTTGTAAAAGTGTCATATTACTTTTCATATTAATATATACATGTATATAATAGACTTCAAATATTAAACATAATCGACACCCATATGACACCTAAAACATGATTTCAATAAATTTCTATATTTTACAAGATTATATCTGACCATGTCAAATCTAAAGAAACCATCTTCAAACTTTCTTCTCTTTTACATGTAAAAGTATTATCTGGTTCTGATCTTAGCATCACCAGAGGTGTATCTGATTATCAGACAAGAATCTCTGGCACAAAGTGACAGGACAAATAAAGTCTTTATTTACAGGTTCTAGGACCCAGATCATCCTACATATACATATAATATGACCGGGCCGCGTAGCGCAGTTGGTAACGTGTCTGGCAACAGATGCGAGTCTGACTTCAGATACAGGGGTCGCGAGTTTGATCCCGGCTCGGTCCCATACGTTCGTGGGGATTGATCATGAAATAATTTCTTCGGTCATTCTCCTCCCTTCCCCTGAATCATTCAAGAAGGGTTGTTGTCAGTTACAAGCAAAAGTATGCGCACGAAGTACTGGTTACCTGCTTGTTCAAGCTTGCCCAGGAAAAAGTATGGTTAGGTGAACTGACCGTCCCGCCATGACCATAGTTGTTGACTTGGGACGTAAAGCAACAAAACAAACAAACAAAACATATAATATGGTCTTCCCCGTGAGAAAACCTGATATTGGTGAATGCAAAGGTACAGACAAGCCTGCACATCCATACAGTAATCACAAGTCTTTGTTATTCGCATTCTCGAAAGTATAATAATTTCACTTGCTGGATGCAAAATTTCAATATCTGAGTTTTGACTTGATTTCCAACAATGTGGCATTTTGACATGGATATACTCAGAGGAGCCTGTGCAGCCTCCCTTTAAGCTTAGAAACTCCAAATTATGCTCAGTCAGTAGCTTAACAGTCCTAGAATATTCAAGCGACTAGCAAAGGCTCTGATCAGACTGCACATATGCACAGGCTGATCTGAGTCTTAGCTGGTCACAAATAGGACATTGTTGGAAATCTCATGTCACTGCTCATCTGCCTTGTGAAGTCTCTGTAGCTGAGTAGCAGGAAAAAAAATGTGGGTAGGTGAACTGACTGTCCCGACATGAGCATAGCTGTTTACTGGGACATTAAGTATTAAACCAAACAAAATCGTATGTCACTTTTAAAAAAAGGTCGAAGTTTATTATGGCACTGGTATCCAATAGTAAACCAAGTTTTCAGTATTAATCCTGAATTCAGGATTTTGAGGCTGACTTTTCCATAGAAAGTCAGCCTCAAAATGCTGAATTAGGGAGATTATAATAGCTTCTCTGATTAATTTTCAGATTATCTAAACAAAATTAACCAAATAAACATGAATTTATTCATTTTTGTAGGCATCATGCAAGTTAAAATTAGAATTTCTAAAGTTCAGGATTTTGGAAATTTGAATTTTCACCCATGAAACTTTTCATTTCACATTTCATTGTCCTGCTGAACCTGGATTAAATTTTATCCTTTTTTGAAAACACTGTAGATCCAGATAAGCTGGCTTCTGACTGTAGATCCAGATCACTTGGCTTCTAATGAAGCCATCTGATCAGGATCTACTTTGTTTTCCACTCTGATTGACAATACAAACTTGCTGGAATGATATAAAAATTGGGGCGTGATAGAGTACATAAAAATATTCAGTATGACACTGAAACTTGGCGGATAATAGTAGTTATGTGCTGCACCACACCATGGTACTACTATCCACCAAGTTTCTGTATCAAGGTAACAGTGGACCAAATTTTTACAGAGCAATTGCCCTTTTGATATTGAAGAATAGGGTGGTTTGTTTCCAGAGAGTTCCAAAAGTTAGCATTGGATTGGACTGAAACTTGGTGGATTAAAAGACCATGATGTGGTACAGCACAAATGGGGCGCGATGTGAGAATCAAACCAGCCGCCTCAGCTACAGAGACTAGCTAGAAAATTGAAATTTCACTTGTAGCAATTCTAGATACATGTATTATACTTTCCAATTAGCGAATAACAAAGGCGCTGATCAGACTGAGAGGCACATCAGCGCAGGCTTGTCTGCACTTTTGTTGTTTGCAAACCCCCGAAGACAGGTTTCTCAAGTCAAGGCTCATATTATAGTTAAGTTTAGGTCAGCCAAATATTATTAACAAACGGTGCAGACCCAGATCAGACTGCTTATGATGAAGCAATCCGATTATGGTCTTCTCTAATTGTTTTCAGACAAAGATTTTGTGACTTTCAGCCCTGATAACCAAGATTTTATTAATTTTGCAAACAGGAAAAGAAAATTTAAATTTTGTAACATTTACTTTTTGAAGAATGTAAAACTCAGATTGGGTTTCAATTTCCGGATACAAACTCTAAATTAATGGTGACACTGTTTTCTCTGATATTATCAGAATGGCACTTTTTTTTGTATCAATGAAGTTTTGTGTATGTGCTTTGATACAAAAAAAAATGACACCTGACTACACAAAATTTTCATCTACAAAGTATTGTTTTTCTTGTCTCAAGTCTGATTTTATCATAATGTCATTTTTTCAGTTCCTATTTTTCTGGCTATGACTCCTTGAACAAGTGATGCACCAGATAGTGTCGAAATTGAAAAATCTCCTCAGTCCATCATGGACAAAGTCAATGACATAAATACAATTTTTCAACTTTCTCCAATGTCAGAAACTGAATGTAGAGCTGTAAGTACTAATTATGTACTAGCCAGAAAGTCTGTCTGGCAGCAAACACATGACACAAATACATTGTTCTTTAATGTCAAATTTCTGAACTCCCTTTGAAATTTTACGTTTGGAAATCTCTGTTTCCAAGGTACAGTTTTACTATACGAAAAGTAACCCTATTTTCTTTGTATGCTTAATATTAAGGACCAATAAGCTGTATTTCGTAATCATAAGACTAAATCACCCAATTCTCAAAATTAACTTTTTCAAAACATTTCAAAAATCGTTACGTAAGCAGGCAAAGTGTTGACTCTTTTTCGCCATTCATCTGATAATGAAATTTGGTAGTTGGAGTACAATATGCTACTTCAAGCTATATATAACAGTTTAATTTTAACCAGATCTATCTACTTTAGGAGCAGTCTGATCAGGGTTCTTATTGTTTGCTTTCTTTGAATGCATTTGAATTTTTGCAACAGAGAGGGAGCGCAGTGGCTCGGTAGAGTGCTTGACTCGAGATCGAGGAGTTGCCGGTTCAAGCCTCACCGGCGTCACTGCATTGTGTCCTTGAGCAAGACACATTAATCCTTGCTTAGTACTGGCTCTACCCAGGAAGACCCGTCCCAACATATCTAAAAAAATTTTGACTTGGACATAAAGGATCAAATCAAACAAAAATATGCAACAGATGTAATAAGATGTAATAAACAGATGTCATTTTTTAAGGACAACCACAAAATTACAGGTTAAGGGTTCATTTGTCAATTGTATGGGGAATTGGGGGTTTAACAGAGTATACTGTGATCAGGCTATTGCATGCTTCTCTTGGTTTAAGTTCATTAATTCTTATTAACTAACTAATGAGTTTAGATTTGGGCTGTTTTAAAAGTTGTCAATTGGCTCCCACTGTTTGATATAACATTACACCAATTTGTCAGATATTGATCTTATCCCTGCTATATCTTTGAACCCTAGGGGACCTGTTCCTTTATCTCCAGGGGGCTCATGAACAACAGACAACTTTCCACTGTTTTTAGAGCACAGTTTTAGGAAAACCTTTTTTCTATTTCATTTAAACTGACAAATATGGAGAACCCCCTAATTGAGTACTTCAACAATTAAAACTCGCAGAGAAGACCCTGATGAAATGCCCCAGGGTCTGCACTGTTTGCTAGGACAAAAAGAAACCTTCAGGGTCTGAAGTATATTATTTGGAAATTCTAACCTGTTACCTGCAGCGGCTCAGTGGTAGAGTGCTTGACTCGAGATCGAGGGGCCACAGGTATGAGCCTCACCGGGGTCACTGCATTGTTTCCTTGAGCAAGACACATTAATCCTAGCTTAGTACTGGTTCAACCCAGGAAGACCCATCCCTTTATAACTGAAAGATTGTTGATGTGATGTAATTTAATGAATCAAATCAAACAAACAAACCTGTAACCCCTTGATATGCACAATCGATTATCCCAGGTTCAATGGAAGAAGTCATCAACTCCTTACCAAAAAAGAATGAGTAAAATAAGCTTGGGTGTAGTGAGAAGTTGTAACAAAGAAAAGGGCTGTATACTGCACCTTGTTTTGGCCATGTTATGATGTTTTGTGCATTCTGATCAGTAGCAATTTTAGATGGTATAACAGCTTGACTTGCAGCAAGTCTGAGTAGCTGAGCAGGCTGGTTTGAAGTATAAGCTTAATTTGGCATAGTTCAGAATGAAACCTTAAAAATTGGTGACCACATGTTAGGCCAGCCTTAAAATATTTATGTTTGACCCCTTGACTTCCCATATGAAATTGGTGGGTAGTATTTTAATTCATTGAAGATAATAGATTAGACCTAATAAATGCTGGTTAACTGAAATAAAGGCCTATAGACAAACAGTGCAGACCCAGATCGGTCTTCATTTTGCCATTCTTTGAAATAAGACTTATTTTAAAGTGAAACAATATTTTTCTTTTGGTCTGGACTATAATTTGGTGACCAGATGTTATCACGAGGACAAACAGCTGGGCCCACTCATTTTTAGCTGGTTTAATGTGTAGGTGTTAATATGGGTAGCACTCAGGTGTGAGGTAGTACAGATACTCACAGTGCTCTTAGACTCAGGACATGGACCCCCCGCCCCCCTTTTTCATGTTGGAGCCAGGGAATTTAAATTTGGGAATCTCAACATGGGTCCAGATAATGTTGAGTGAAATAAATGTTGACTGTAAAATTTTGAATTTTTTTAAGGAGTGCAGTGGCTCAGTGAGATCATGATTGATTTGAGATTGAAGGGTTGCTGGTACAAGACTCATCAAAGGCTCTGTGTTCTATCTTCGAGCCATCAAAACTTAATTGTAACATACTGGATGGAAGATTCCAGTAGTCTTAAAAGTCTTGACTCTTTAAATTCTGAATTTCTAAAATGGAATCTTCCAGTAGACTATCTGAATTATTACATCTTAGTTATAAATATGTATTATAAATGAACAGTTTGCTGAAGAAAAAAACAATTAACTCTTTGCCGCCTTAGTTTCATCTGCTGATAACTTTGCAAACAGTTTAAACCCAGATCAGACCTGACAAAATGTCAGGCCTGATCTGGATCCAAACCGTTTGACAGTGATGGTATTCCTGAAAGATTTTTCAAAAAAGTTGCTTTTGAGAAAAAAAATAGCAGACGACAAAAAAGCATGAAAATTTTTCCTGTCTGAGTAATTCAGTTCTGGCACTTTGAGCAATAATTTCACATCTCTTAGTCTAAAGGAGAGCATGTGAAGTATAGGGGCGTGAAAGTGTGAAAAAGCAAACAGGTCTCTTTCAATGGATCATTGAGCACTCAATGATGTGTTGGGTTTTGATTGTTTAATTAAATTGTTGACAATTAACCTCAAAGCTACAGATTAACACTAAATTAAAACATGCATGGCAAATAGTGAGGCTTAAGGTGTTAATGGTTTGTTTTGTTTTTATTTCCCCTTCCTCTCATATCTTCCTGTCAATAATAGGTAACAATAGTTCCCCTTACTTATACATTTCCTAATAGGATATACAGTCACCCCTCTTTATAACGACACTGTTTGTTCCAAGCTATCTATGACGTTAAAGTGAATTTGCTGTTATAAAGAAATTCTGATCATTACCAGATTTCCACATAATAATCATTTGGTAAAAGAAAATATTATACAAGTTAAAGTGAATTTGCTGTTATAAAGAAATTCTGATCATTACCAGATTTCCACATAATAATCATTTGGTAAAAGAAAATATTATACAAGTTAAAGTGAATTTGCTGTTATAAAGAAATTCTGATCATTACCAGATTTCCACATAATAATCATTTGGTAAAAGAAAATATTATACAAATGAATTAAAATGCTATTATTCCAAATGTATGCATCAGTTCAATATCATATTGCATCAAAATGCACAAAGCTACCCACTTATAAAGTGAGACAGAAACCTGTTCATGCAAAAAGACCTTGTTCTGATCACAAAATTGTCTGGCACATGGCAACAATTCTGTTATGGCACATGGCAACAATTCTGTTATAATGAATTTATTTTCGATAGAAATTGTATATCTGTTCCAAGAAGTTACTGTCTGTGTCATTAAGTGAATATTCTGTTATAAAGAGGGAATTTTAATGGAAAAAGATCCGTTCCCAGCAATTTTATGCTGGATATTGAATATTCTGTTATAAAGAGTGACGTTTTAAAAAGTTTTGACTGTATTATATTTCTGATGTATCACTTATTTTATGTTTTAAAAACATTTGTCTTGGCTCACAGAAATGTGCCCGTTTTCTCAACTGCTTATGTACGGTAAATGTTCTAAAATTTCGAACACTCTAAAATTACGAACACCTAAAATTATCGCCAAAAATAATTTTTAAAACATCTTAAAAAATCGAACACTGCCCTTTTTTGGAAAAGTGAATTTCTAAAATTACGTACTTTGGTCTCCTCTAATTGCAAACACTACGAACTCAGATCAGACTGCTCCTAAGAGATCAGGGTATATAATGTTTGCTTCCATGGTAAAGGAAGTGCATTTGAAGTTATGCAGCAGATGTTAAAAGCAGACAACATTTTCAGGTCCAAAAGATATTGCCAGGATAAGTGTTAAATGTAAAAATTAAGATGAGTAATTGAATATGAGAAGTAAGACATATGAGGAATAATTATTTCCATCAAGTCCGCATTTGGCTCCCAGCATTATAGCTTCATCCTAGTATGGTAAATGTTCTAAAATTGCGAACACTAATTGCCTGCTAAAATGGCCTAGACAAAAAGAGCAGTCTGAAGAGGCTGTCTGATCAGGGTCTTCCCCATTTGCTGTTCGGACAAGCATTTCCCTGAGAACCAACATTTTATTTGGGAACAGAACAAGAAAAGTTTTCAAAATTTTAGAACATTTTCCGTAAGCCAAAAATCATTTCCCAATTGGCCAAGAACAGAACAGCTATAGCCCATAATTGTCATGCCACTATGGGTTTCACACCGGATAGGCGGCAATTGAAAACGCTCTTGATAATTGACGAACACGGATAAAAATTGCTAGAAATATAGTGTTTTTGATTGCCATTTGTCGCCAGTCGGGTGACAAATGGCAATCGGTAACTCTGTTTCGAGTTATTTTTGATCTATATTGGTCAATAGTTTTTACGTTTTCGATTGCTGACTATGCAGTGTGTGTTTGTTGCCTGGAATTGCCTACAAAGTTGATCGAAGGAAACAACAACAAGTCTAAATCACACGTACAATATAACATAATGTTAGTCTCTGATGACTTGTGTCATGTGTTAGCTGCCAGACAGACTTTCTGGCTAGTACATAATTAGTACTAACATCTCTTCATTCAGTTTCTGACATCGGAGAAAGTTGAAAAATTGTATTTATGTCATTGACTTGGTCCATGATGGACTGAGGAGATTTTTCAACTTCGACACTATCAAGTGCATCACTTGTTCTTCTAGTCATAGTCAGAAAATAGAAACTGAAAAAAATGACATTATGATAAAATCAAAATAGGAGAAGAAAAACAATACTTTGTAGATGAACAATTTTGTGTAGTCAGGTGTCAAAGTTTTTTGTAGGGAAAAAATCTGCAAGAAACTTTCCTGACATTGTGATAGCATTGCAGATAACAATGTCATCGCTTTTAAAATTAATTACTTTTGAATCTTCTTTTGGCTCTTCTGCTGCCAATCGTGACTGAATGTTGTCTGCTGTGAGTAGCTGCTGGTTTTATAAAATTCTCCATAGCAAACAGTGTGAACCCCAGATCAGACTGCTCCTCAAGGAGCAGTCTGATTAGGGTCCACACTGTTTGCCTGTATGATAGTGTATGCCAAGATTTAAGTCATTGACGCAGAAGACAATTTTTGCAGACAACATGTTCAGATGCATTTTTTTTAGTAGCTGGCGAAGGGTTAAATTTTGTGTGAGTAAATTAGTATTGCACTCACATGTAAACTTGTTGCATGCTGGGAGATTTTGCAAGCTTTCTTGTTGTCTGCTGATTTTTTTTCTTTTTTTTTCAAAATAAAATTTTCCAAAAATTTCTTTCAGGAATACCATATGTGTCAAACAGTTACTGTTTGGATCCATATCATACCCGACATTTTGTCAGGTCTCTTCTGGGTTCAAACACAGTTCGCAAATGTTTTAAAAAAGTGGTCACGGCGAAATGGGTGCATTATCACTATCATCTCAAAATTTTTGAAGACTAAGTTGGAACAAAGTATACTCTGTACTGACCTGAAAATTGTTTGAAAGGCCAAGATAGCCACTTCGCCTGTCAATTCATTAAAAAATATATTTGAAGGGAATAGAAATTGATCTCATCCAAACTTGGTACATTTGGGGAAATTATTGACTGAAAAAAGTCAGATCTTTGGTTTTTTGTGTTGTGTTTGTATATTTTTTTAAGAAATAACATGCAAAAACATTGGGTGAGCTGGGTCCTAGAACTTGTAAATAAAGACTTTATTTGTCCTGTCACTTTGTGCCAGAGATTTCTTGTTTGATAATCAGATACACCTCTAGTGATGCTAAGATCAGAACCAGATAATACTTTTACATGTAAAAGAGAAGAAAGGTTGAAAATGGTTTCTTTAGATTTGACATGGTCAGATATAATCTTATAAAATATAGAAATTTATTGAAATCATGTTTTAGGTGTCATATTGTGTCAATTATGTTTAATATTTGTAGCCTGTATAATATATTAATATGAAAGAAAATGTGACACTTTTACAAAACGGTAGATCCTTCAACAGAAGTTTAAGTATTCCCAAAGTTGGCATCAAGACAGATTTGGCAAAGTTTGCAATTGCCTCTTCCTTGCTTTTTCATGTGCAATTCCGCACTTCGGACAAGTTGGAGACCCTGAGCTCTAATTTGTTACCGAAAACGAGCCATTTCTGACATAGTGTTCAGTCACTTTGCTCACGAGAGATGCGTTCTCTTAGGTCCCAGGGTTAAGCCCTCGTTACGAAGTCACCGGGTGCTGTTGACTAACACAGATCTCAGTTGAGAGTGGCTGTCATAGGTGGGAGCTGCCTTATTGCTGTAGATCCTGACATAACGTCTGTTTAGAGTACAGTAGATCTTCAAAAATTTCGAACATAACCAGTAGTTGCTAGGTCTAAACAAACAGTGCAGGCCCAGATCAGACTGCTTCTGAAGAAGCAGTCTGATCAGGGTCTTCCCTGTACGCTATTCTGATAAGCATTTTGTGAATTCCAGCCCTAGTTACCCACTTTTTATTTTGAGGACAGAAGAGAAAAGTGCTCAAAATTTTAGTACATTTACTGTAACCTTTAATATTTAGTAGGCAAGAAGTGGAGATTGGTTTGTTCTAAGTGCTGTTTTATTTGTTTATTAATATATTATATTATGCCAAATTGTAGGGTGGTCTGGGTGTTTGCAGTCTTAGAACATGAAACCTAATAATAAAGACATTATTTGTCCTGTCATTTTGTGCCAGAGATTTCTTGTCTGATTATCAGATACACCTCTGGTGATGCTAAGATCAGAACCAGATAGTACTTTTACATGTAAAAGAGAAGAAAGGTTGATGATCGTTTTTGACATGGTCAGATATAATCTTATAAAATATAGAAATTTATTGAAATCATGTTTTAGGTGTCATATGGGTGTCAATTAAGTTTGATATTTACAGTCTATATATTAATATGAAACCAAATATGACACTTTTACAAAACTTATGGTAAATAAAATAAACAAATATTTTGGGTAAATAATTTTTCATCACTAAATGATGTATTATCTTTACCTGTTGATAACCTTTGTAAAAAGTTTAAACCCAGATCAAATGTCAGGCCTGACCTCTGTTTCCAAACTGTTGATAGTAAAGTACTTTATTTTCCTGAACGATTTTTTTAAGAACGCTATAATTTAAGTAAAAATAAAAGAATGGCAAAAAACACGAAAAAATTTCCAGCAATTTCCATATCCATATCTTGAATAAATTAGGGGTGGGGGTCCATTATTTCATGGGTTAATTGTGTACAAGGTAAAATTTTCTTTAATGTTTGATTTTTTGGCCTAGTCAGTGGCAGAGATGCTCGTAACCCATCACATGATAGTTATTGGCTCAATATGCACTGTTTAATGCAATACTAAATTGTTTATATTTTGATTTATTAATTATTAATGACTTCCTTAGACACTGGATATTGGTAATAAAACCCTCACCTGAAGGTCATAATGATCTTCTTTTGTTTAAGTTGAACGCCAATAAAGTTAGCTGCAATTTGCACCATAAATCTACACCATAAATCTGCAACAGCCATTAGCTATACTGGGGCTACTGGCTAACATCTAATGTTAATTTGACACTAAAACAACCAGAAATGGTACACCATATATTAAAGAATTGACAGCCATGATATCTTATTCTACATGAAAATATTTATTTTTATTTATAGAACTTTAAATACTTGATTAATTTATGATTGTGTTAAATATATATTACACCAGTACTCTCAGTGAATGGGGTTACATTTTTAACCATAGTGTAGTTTAATTTAGAGCAAACATTGAAATAACTCTTCTTCTCCATCTGAAAAAATTTATTTGATTTTAAAGGGCTATAACATTCTTTTTCTGTAGTTATACATTGATTACTCGAAAACTACTAGTAATTGATACATTAATTGCAGGTGGATACAATTAGTGCAGAGCCTGATCAGATGATATTGAAGAAGCTGCATAGGAGCTAAATATTCCTTGCATCAAGGATCAGAAAATAATTATTATAAAACTTTAGAGAATGAACTAAGATTTAGAACACAAAAGTCCTACCATAATATTGAGATTGTAAATTCTTGTAAAATCTTGATCTATAATTAAATAGAAAAGAATGAAAAAATATAATATAAAGCATATCAGAATTGATTTAGTACAGGATATTGAATTTATATAGCCAGTCCTTTATCATTTTAATTAAATTATAAATAAATAAACAATCTCTTCATCTTTTAAATCTTAATTTAAATAAACCAATCCAACTTTATCACTTTCACATTTAATTAAAAGATCTAAATAATGAACCAATTAATTATTTTTTAATCCTCAAAGATATTATCTCTAAAGTTCCCATTTAGCTTTGCTCAACTGTTCAGAGATCTACAGAGAAACTCTGTGATCTTTATGGAAGATCAAAGCTTTTATAAGTAAATATTGAAATAATTTTTATCTTGAACTATACTGCTGCGATTGCTGATAAGTAAACAGGTGATATGCAGATAAGATTACACCAGTGGAGCTGTGCAATCGGTATCTACTTCATTGCTTGGGAATCTTCTTGAAAAAAATCTGAAAATTTTTGTTCATGATAGTGTAATGGAAATTTCATGTCTCAGCCCAATTATGTTTTGCATGCTCATCTAACATAACCCTTTTTCTCTGAGAATGACCAAACTTCCATACTTTGATAAATTTGGTGACCCTGGGTGCAGTAGGCACAGTGTGACACTTCATAAGGATTAAGAGAAATTCAAATACTAGAGATGTTTTAACAGTGGCGTTATAGCCATCACATTTCCTCTTTCTGACACCAATAAAGGTGTTAGGCAGGGATGCCCCTCAGCTTCCTTACCTTTTCAGCAGTTTGGACAAGTTTGGCGATCTCTGACATTGCAGTTGTGGCTACAGGATTTAACAGCTTTTCCTTAATTGACACTTCATTGTTTTTGCTGCATTTGAGAAGAGCAAATAATGATTCTCTAATCCTCTAAATACTTATTTATAGATTTAGAGGTTTAACGATAGATTAGCTATAGTGTCAGTGAAATGATCTTGGCTAAAAAATTCTCACCATTAAAGCATTTGCCTGAATTTTCTTGACATATTGTACTTAACATCCTTTACCTCAAAGTTTCTGTTTATGATCATTGTCCTTTTGATGAATTAACTAACTAGTTTTGGGCGTAAAGCAACAAAACAAACACACAAATTAACTAGTAAATTATTGTCTGCATTGTTTTCCAGCCATGCAGTACAATTGCAGGGTTCCATTCATTACAATAGAATCACTGTGATCATGACCTAGATTGTATGAAAAAAAGTGTGTATCCAAATCGATTAGCTTCAGAAGCCAGATGATCTGGATATACACTGGTTTTTTAATCAAGAAAAAGCTCTCATACCTTGGTATGCATTAGGCCAGATTTTTTTTATTAGTTGATTAACGGGAATTTTTTTTTCAGATATAGGGTGGGGGGGACTGGAAAAAAAGGTCTGAAAATAACCAGTCAAGCTCTGAAAGTGACCAGTTGACTGGTCATTTTCAGAGGGTTTTTTTTTGTTGTTTTTTTAATATCTCCAGAACAAACATTAAACTGGTAAAGTAAACCAACAGTCTGTATCAAATATGTAAATCCTGCATAGGACAAACACTTTTAATAGTGTCACTCTCAAAAATACACAAACAGAACCTAAAAAATATATTCTTTTTTTCAACAAAACATATAATATTTAGAGTCGGCGGATGAAATAAAAACTACAGTAGGAGGGTTCGTAAATCAACTAATAAAAAAATTCTGGCCTTAGTTGCTAGTTATAGTTAATTTATTTTTTCTCAACTGGAATGTAATATTTTCAAAATGTTAGATGTATGGAAAACTCAAATTTTGACTGCAATGAAGAATTTTTCTTGTAGAATGGTTCATTAAAATTTTTGTTTGTTCTACAGACTTTTTCTTAATGATTGATGTTGTTGTTGTTGATAGGTCGGTCTGCGTAGTGAAATCCATTGACTGTTTGTGGAGACAGTAGTTTATTTTGCAAATGTATTGTCTAATTCAAAAAAACAATTTGGCTTTTTCTGTGGAATCATTGAAGTTGATTGTCCGTGAAAGGACAGAATAGAAAAGTAAAAGAAAACAGGCTGAATGCCTGTTTTCTTTTTTCTTTTCCACTCTGTCAGACATTAAAGCATTACTGTATCCTGGCCATTATTGCAGATGCAAGCCAAGAGATCAGAGTTTTTGATAGCTGTGAGAAACTTGTAAAGATGCATAAAAGGTTTCTTCTGATACATATGTTTTCCTTTAGTTTGGCCGTTTCTTACAATGATGGGCACTGAATAAGCGAAGGCTTGTGTGTTTTGATTTTATGAAAACATTGAAGCTTTGCAAAGTTTGCTCCAAACACTTCAGATTAAGTGAGATTGCCTCTTTTATTTATAGATTTAATGTTTCACACATCAAATACAAATGCAAGTTTGAATACTACCACCTATCAGACAGTTGACAATAAATCTATATATTGCCATGAAAACACCAGAAGGTAGCTCTGTTGAAGTATTGGAAATTGCACAGTTTTCATAGTTTCTTTTATGCTGTCATTTAGCGGCTCGCTAAATTTATTATCACCATGAATAAATAAGACTTTTCCAACTTTATTGTTTATCCCTGTGCATTGTTTTTATTTTCATATGGTAAATGTTTTAACATTTTGTTGACTTTTGCCTTTCTGTTTAGCCCTCATATAAAATGTTGGTTTTCATGGCTGAAATTCACAATTGCATTAAAACACTTGTCACAATAGCAAACAGGGAACACCCTGATCAGAGATCTAGGTCTTTATTGTTTGTCTAGGACTTTTTGGCAGGCATTTACTAGTGTTCGAAATTTTAGAACATATTTTCAAACCAAACTCGAGTTTAGGTAAAATGTCCTGTGCACACAGCTTTTTCAAAATGCTATACCATCTTTTAAAAACATTGTAAATCCAGATCAACTCATAAATTATATAGTGTGCATATTTCTGTTCGAATGCAGTAAAAATGCTTAAAATTATTGTTGAAGCCTTTTATTGGTGTCTTTGAAAAAAAAAATTGTGTATCAAAACTTTTTTGTTTTTCTGTCAAAGGTCTTATGCAAGGTTCATTCACTTTTGCATCAGACTTAACTAAAATAATAACATCTAACTTTCAATAATTCTGATGTGAAAATCAGTAAATCTGTTTCTAAAATTTCTTTGATATATTGTATTATTTTACCAGAAATTTAAACATCAAAAACCTGTCGTTTAAATATTTTTAGTAAATATTTAAAAATTTGTTCTTTGTTTTGCATTCTGTATAATGATCTTGTCATTGGGATCAAGCAGATTTTTGACCTAATCTGTCCATATGTTGTACAACTTGTGCAATATTACAACATTGGTATGTGAATAGAATTGAAATCTTTAGCAAAATCTCTTAAACCTATCTAATACCCCTAATTCAAAGTATTCTCTCTGAATTCCATTGATTTCTCAACTCAATACCTATCTTTTTACCTATCTGTTTTTCTACTTTGTAAATAAAGATGGTCTTTCTGATATATTTTTCTTTTGAATCAGCTTGGGTTACCTGGATTTTTTTGTATTTTTCAGTTTGCAGAGAGCCTCTGCTCAAAGACCAGAGATCCCCCCTGAGGCTTTCACAAAGTAAGTATTATTTTTATAACCCTATTAGGCCATTGTTCTAAAGACAGCTTTAAAACCATCCTTTCCTGCCAGGCCTTCAGGGAACTTTTCATTGTTTGTTCAGTAAAATAAAACTTTCTATCTTTTCCTGTGTCTTCAATGAACCAATTACCATTGTAAAGACTAATTTGAGTCCATTCATTAGGTACTTACCTGGTTTGACCAATGAGAGAGCAGAGATTTTCTGACTATGATAAATAGGGCCAGTCTGGTGGTCAGGCAACAGAAATCAAACAAACCAACAGGGGATACGTTTGCACATGTCAGAGAAAAGTCTAAATGTGACAGGGGCTGTCAAATATTAATAACAAAGGTGAAAGAAACATTAGGGAACTCTGGACTAGTTTGTGAAAAAAAGAAGATATGGCATGTTCAGTTTTAGTGAATGGACTTTATGGTTTAAATTTGGATTTATCGCCAATCTCTGCGGTGTCATTAGAAAGGTAATTGTATGATTCTTAGAATAATTTAACAGCACCAATCATGACTGCAGCAGATGACAATATTATCAATAACTTCATAGGTTTTCAAGAAAACGAAGTCTCAACATTTCACATGAATCAAGACAAATTATTTGCATAAGGAATCAACAAAATTTGAAAATGTCATCTGCTGCTAATTTAAGTGGTGCTTTAGGGTTAACCTTATAAATTTTATTCTGAAAATGTTCTCTGCTTTTTATGTCTTCTGCATATATTCAAATGCACATCAGTCTACTTTGGCTCATGAATGCTAAGACTTGTCTGATGCATTAACTCCAAAGATGCATATGAACAAGCCCACATGAAAGGTACATGTATTTAAGGTCGTATGGTGTGCACATACTTTATTCGAGGTGGATAGGGAGCGCAGTGGCTCAGCGGTAGAGTGCTTGACTCGAGACCGAGGGGCCGCGGGTTCGAGCCTCACCAGCATCACTGCCTTGTGGTCCTTGAGCAAGACACATTTATCCTAGCTTAGTACTGGTTCAACCCAGGAAGGCCGTCCCTGTTTAACTGAAAGATTGTTGATGGGACGTAAAGAATCAAATCCAACAAACGAGACATGCTGGACCAAACAGTGCTTTGTTGGGGGGGGGGGGGGGGGGGGGGGGGGATTTCCTGCTGTCTGGAGCCCTGATATTATAGCTGAGTAGGCTCAACATCATTCACCCTGTGAAGACTCAGATGTGCAGGAAAGACAAAAACCTAATTGTATTTGTCATTATTACCATCTGTGTCCTAATTAGTGCTTACCGTACATACCCTAAATATATAAATAGACAGACTGATAAAATGGCATAAACCTGGATCAGCCTGCTCCCAAAGGTGCGGATTGATCTGGGTTTTCACTTTTTGCCATTCCAATAAAAGATCAGATAGCCTATTGAAAGATTTTATTAAAATTCTGGATAGGTATTTGGTAAGAAATTGTGGTGCCAGAATATTTAGGGTAGATACGGTATTGCTAAATCTTATCCTGCCTTTAATGATAACATACTATTATGTGCACTTATTGTGGAGAATATGGTACTTTAGGATAGTTGTATTAATTTTTGCAAATATGCTGCCAGACAGCAATATGTCAGAATTAGTAGATACAATCTGGGATGCCCATGTCTGCATGGTTCCACTGCTGTTGATGTTGTTAGGAGGCAGGTGTACCTCATTATATATGCACATTCAAGGAAACTTGCAAGTTTAATGTTCAAAACAGATCAGCTTCAAAAATTAGTATGCAAACAGATCTGGTATGCAGATCAATATTATGCAAACAGAACTGTTTTGGTGACTTGTCATCTGCTGGTTGTTTACCTTTCAGGGGACAAAAATCCATTCGTCCGCTCGTAATTATGAGTGAAATCTGGAAAGGACGAGTTATTCTTCCCAAAGTACTCGTCTTGTAGGATGAGTGCTTTGGGAAGAATTACTCGAGGAAGTCATATAACATATTACTCCTCTGTGTTCTTTATTGCATACGCTTTTAAAGTACAAGTGCAATATGTGTTTGCAGGACGAGTGAAAATTGTAAGTCAAAGTCACTCTTCCTGCAAGATAAGTGCAATATTGAAATATTTTTCCCCCTGCCTTTGCAAACAATTTGGACCCAGATCAGAATTGACGCCCTGATACATGTGGGGATACATGTAGTGTCCCTGAAGCATGAAAATTACCAAACATGTAAAAAGTTAAATATGGCTCATATGGTTTATTTTATGCTTATAACTCTTTGCATGCTGGGTAATTTTTCATGCTTGCCTGCTGACTTTTTTCTAAATTAACTTTTTACAAAAAATTCTTTCACAGGAACACTATCAGGGTGTCAAACGATTTGGATCCAGATCAGGACCGACATTTGTCGGTCCTGATCTGGGTCCAAACAGTTTGCAACGGATATCAGCAGACGACAAAAGTTCCCGCTAGCAGAGATGTAGAATTTAACAACCCATTTTGACTGTTGGAATCATCCATCAAGTGTATTCTATTAAAATACAGCTGGGATACTGTTCAGATGGTTTATTTCTAGGGTGACTATGGTATTTGCTTGGCCTTAGAGTGTGGCCTAATCTTACACCATCAAACTGCTTGTTGATCTGATTACATAATTTTATTTACTATATCCCTAATCCATGTTTAGTCTTCTTATTTACTGGTCTTCACCTTTAAACTATAGGAAGTAACATCTTTGTCCTGGGCAGGCAATGTATTGAAATCATTTTCATTGGTTGGTTAGAAAGTTGTATACAAAACAAAACTCTATTCAAGACAAAGTTATGTCCAAGCTTGCGTTGGTCTGTCATGCTTTATACCCATTGGCGAAAATTTTTATGATTACTTATTCCCTGTATTCAGAAAAGTCAACCTCTTAATACTGAAATATGCAGATTTAAACAGCGATTTTGAAAGCCTTCTGAAAATTCAAACATTTTAATACAAATGCATTACAATGTCGAAAATTCAAACATTTTAATAGTATACAAATGCATTACAATGTCAAAAATTCTAACATTTTAATAGTATGCAAATGCATTACGATGTCGAAAATTCAAATATTTAATGCATGCATTATGTCAAATTTTAGTCATATTAAGTACAAGAATTGAGTTAAATTCTTTTTTAAATAGACAATTTCCTGGATGAATTAGATAATTTCCTGGATGAATTGTAAGGCAAGAATGAGGAAAACTTTACAAATATTAGGTTTTAAATAATTATAAGACTTGTTTTAATTTCATGCCATCCATCAAAACTTTCAAAAAGATGTCAATTTTCAATTAAAATTTTAAACACTTGGAGCCTTTCTTTCTAAATAATTTTTTAATTAGAACTCCTGATTTAAGGTAAATTTGTAAGACTCCTGAGATCCCTAAAGATGATAAAAGTGTGTTTGTTTGTTTTGCAAAAAGTTTAATAAAAAATGTTTGCAAAAGATTGATAAAACAAAAAGCAAGTTGTTGTGCTTGTTTACAAGTTTTTTTGACAGTCAGTCTTCATGAATATGTATTACAGACATAACCTGGTATCATTATTACATCACTCCTCCCCTCACCCCTGGGGTGGAACTCCCCAGGACATATTTTATCACTTTATAGATTATATCAGTCATCATTGCTCAGCTACTGTCTGAGGGTAAGAATGATTTATTCTCTGCTAACACCAAGTAAATGGGGGAAAGAAGGACTGACAAGAGATACACGCACAGGTTAAGATATGCCGAAAAATGTGAGCGTAAAATTGAGAATATTTTCGTATCTGTCAGTTTTACCATTTGTTTTGGGTGCTCAAAAGAACCGTCTCATTGAGACGGTTCTTTTGAGTACTCACAACATATGGTTTGGTTGAGGAATAAGAAAATGAAGTTTTTCTTACCCTGTCTTATCTGGAGTCCTTGGAGTGGGACAGGAGATACACAGGACTGTAATACTATCAATCAAAGACATGTCATATAAGTTTTAAATTTGAAAAACACATCAGTGACATGGTAGTCCTAGACCATATGCTTAAAACAAATTTCAGCCAAAAAATTGTAATGTTTTCCCAGTTTCCTTTCAATGCCTTTTTTCACAACAAATTACTTGATTAACGGGCATGCTACAATTACAAATATTACATTAAAGGGTGTCACTCGGACTCATAATATTCTTTGTATCAGATAGATCCAGATTACCATTTTCTTTTTTACTTTCTTTGAACATTCCCCCACCCCCACCCCAATTCAAAAGATTATCAATTAGAAACCTGAAATTACTGATTGTTTTTCTACCTTACACTTTACCCCATTTGTGTGTTTTTATTATTTTCTTTATAAAGTTTTATTGTCTATGAATTTAATAAGGAGTCATTTGTTTAAGTTGCAGCCTATGAAGTTTTATGGAAGGACCATAATTCATGCAAATTAAGTAGCTTATTAACAGCAATTAAGGGAATTAATTTTATTACCACCCCAGTATGATACTTGAAGAAAGCTTATTTACAAGTCTCTGATAACTAGATCCTCCACTTTTATCTGTCCTTGATAGTAAGAGGGGGTAGCTGTGGTGCTGGACAGGGGGTAGTACTATCTCCAGGTCCGTTAAATGGTTCCAGTCAATGGACTGGAAGTAATTTATTTGGATAGAGCTATTCTTGTTTGTTTTTCCTGGAAAGCATCTCATGTGGTGTAAGAAATAGTATTAAAAGCTTGCTGTGAATAAGTGCTAGATGTCTCTATCAAAAGTTACATCTCTCCGTAGGTGATTTTATCTTTGTCCAATCTGATCAAGTTAACTCTTTTGGTGCCGGAACCAAATTTGGAAATCATGTATTAACAAAATGGTCCCAGATCAGCATGCTTCTACAATATGTATATTTTAATCTGTTCTTTCGTGTTTAAAGGTTTACTAGGTAGTCTTAGAACCATATTTGGGAATATGTGCAAACAAAATGGCCCAAGATCAGCCTGCTCCTACAATATGTATGATTTTAATTTTTTCTTTCGTGTTCAAAGGTTTACCAAGCAGTCTTGAAATTAGGGTGCCAGAAACATATTTGGAAATATGTGCAAACAAAATGGTCCCAGATCAGCCTGTTCCTAAAGGAGCAGGCTGATTAGGGACTATTTTGTTTGCTTGCTTCAGCATATAATTGATGGGATAGTCCTGATCATTATCTGGAGGATTCCATCTTTGAAATTCAGCACTTAAAGTTAACTGATCACACCCAGAACGGCTAAATTGTGATTAAGGTTTAGCACTTCTGAGTGCAATGTGGACTCATAATCACTGATGAATATTAGGAATATTTATCATTACCAAATTCAACACATTAAGCTCTGCACTAATTGATTAGCCTTGAAAATTAACATAGACTTAATTTAACCTTATTACTTCAGAGTGGCCAAAAATGCAAAAGGACACCAAACTGGTTTCAAAATGCACTAAAAATATTCTAGGTGTGTGCCTTTTAGAGCATGTATGGTAATTTAATGCCAAATATAGTATTTATATTTATTGACAAAAAAGCAATAAACAAGACTCCCTCCAGTAGTGCACCTTGTGGAATACCCCTGCTACTGTTGCCAATATACATAAGTGCCATAAAGCACCAAGGGAGCTATTTTAACACCGGTGTTATGTAATTTATCTCTGGGTATTGTGATTTATGCAAATTAAGTGTGATATATCAGACCTGGTTAGATGTAGATGGGTTCATTGCAGCTTTTGGATTTCATCATTTCAGATCAGAGTAAGAGAAATATTCATTTGTTTAATATATAAAGTGTTTGTCTAATATTAAATTAGCAAATTATTTATTTATTTATCAATAGATCCACTAAAAAAATATTTTTTGTGCAAATAAATTTCGAAAAGGAATCAAGGAATCAATTTCATAAATCATTTTTTTTTTTCAAAAAAATAATTTTATTAGATAAATATATATTTTAAGTTTTTAAAAAAAATCAGTTTACCAGTTGCAGGTGCTTCCATAAATCGGTTTATTGCAGGAAAATATGTCTGAATTAAGCTCTTGGTTCAGAAGGTGGGGCCTGTTAATCTTTCTGGAGATATAGTTCAGCATGACTGAAATATTGTTGAATTGTCACCAGTGAGAACAATTTTAAGTATTTGACCCTTTTTCCTATTCCAGCAGTTTGCTTGAAAATAAAGTTATTTGATGTTCAGTGACATATCCAAATTGTGTAGGAGTGCGTATTTCTCAATGCTTGGCAAAAACATTGTGGGTGCAAAAGTGAAAAAAAGAGAGGAAAAAAGTCGCTGAAATTTTGTCACTACTTAAAGTAACAAAATAATGCATGATATTTCATGTTAATAATCTGCAGATGATTCACACGAAATATTAAGCATTATTTTCTTCCCGGATCTAGAAAGATATGATGTAGACTGGCTCCAGTCCTTAAAACAATTTTTCATCAATGTGTAGCCAGTCTAACTCTGATGGCTCTGTTCTTAAAACAGAGCCATCAGTTAGCCTGGTTACAAGTATATGATATGACACATTGATGATTTTTTTTTCAAAGTCTGGAGCCAGTCTAGATATGATGCTACAGTCATTATTATCACCACTTGAAGAGTTCAGAGAAAATATATCCTGGTTTTTATACTTTCAGTAAGAGGACTATTGCCTTCCGTCGATTTAACAGCATGCCAGTGCCGATGATGCGCCTCAGTCCGGCTGAGGTTGACCTTGAGCGAGAGAAGGAAGTGCTGACAGGACAGTCTACGCCCCACAATGACCTTCAGACAGCCTGTGATAGGATGGACATCAGTCGTGATATGATTGATGACCTCAGCTCTGATAGCCATTCTTCTTCCTACATTAGCCCCGTCAGTAACCATTCCGAAGGGTCGGTGTCCCCGAAGAAACCAACATTCTTCTTTGACGAGAACAGTTCTCAAGACAGTGGAGTGGGTTTTGATAGAGATAGCCAAGATGCTAAAGATCTGGTAAGCTTATTTCAAGATAATTTTTGTGCACCTTGCGACTAATTTATGACCTCACAAAGCCAGTTTACCTGGATCTACACTGTTTTCAAAGATCCTGAGTTCAGCTGAGCAAGTGCTGACAGAAAAGAGATTCTAAGTAAAGCACTCTGATCATTTTATAAAAAAAGAGAGCAGAAAAAGACACAAACAAAAAAACAACAAAAAACAAATGCCATAGCTGATAAAATGTGGAATGTTAGCACTGTGCTTTTATGTACTACACTCCTCACCAATTTTTATCCATCTGCAGGATTCCAGTTATTAATAAGCATGTATTTTAATGGTAGGTTAAGATTGGCATATACTGTATTTGACCTAATAAGTACACATGCTCCTTAGCAGCTCCTATCAGCCCAAACTGAGTACTCAATAAGAAATCAATGAAGTTGTGTGATGGATTTTTTACAAGAATAAAAAAAACAGTGTCATTCCTGATCTGGATCTACACTGTTCAAAAGTTGGTAAAAGTTAGGTCCATAGTGTGTTTAAGAGGTACAATATGGTATAAACATCAATGCTAGAGGCGACTTTTGTCGTCTGCTGATATTCTTTGCAAACAGTTTGGACCCAGACAGAATGTCGGTCCTAATCTGGATTCAAACCGTTTGACACTGACAAGTAATGTTGAAAGATTTTTTTCTGTCGATGTAATTGTGTGATTTCATTATCAATCTGGATTTATAAAAGGAATAAAAACAGAAGCCAGATGTCCGCTTATCTGGATCTACACTGTTCAAGAGGCTATAAGTATAATTTTGAAAAAGTTATCTATGTGCACAGTGCATTTATTAGGTATAAACCTTTATCTAACTTTCTGTACTAGCGGCTACTTTTGTTGTCTGCTGATAGATATCCTTGAAAACAGTTTGGACCCAGACCAGGACCAACAGAATGTCGGTCCAGATAGAATGTTGGTCCTGATCTGGATCCAAACTGATTGACACTCTGATAATGTTCTTGAAAGAATTTTTTGAAAAAGATAATTTTGAAAAAAGTCATTAAAAGCATGAAAAATTACCCAGCAAGCAACATTAAGAGTTAACTAAAACACTTTGCTTTTCAGGAGTGTGGGTTCGAGTTTGCAGCACCAGTGGGGATGCCACCATTGTCAAGACGTCATTCATCTAAGATTATCAGTGAAGAGACTTGCTCACCATTCAAATATTCACCTGTGAAATGTGTATCACCCTCCAAGGGGAGAACCTCCAGTCCATTCGGTAGTTTGGTAAGTTTAGAAAGTCTTACAGTATTTTTTCTTTTATTTTGTTTTTATGTCCCCAACTTCAGGGTGGTTACTGCTTTTGCCATGTGTCTGTTCGGCCCTCTGTCCATCATGCATACCCTATTAGGAGGATATTCTAAAACTATTCATACACACACAGGTTCATGATTTTCCTAACTTAAATATTTGCCTTTGTTTCTCATTAAAAAAACAACAACCGATAATAATAATATAATTAAAAAAAACAAAAAACAGGTAATAGTCCCAGTGTGAGAAAGATGTTCTCCAAATTCAATGTTTAAAAGCTTAACATGTTCAGAATACCACAACATGTATTGACAAAGCAGGCACAAGCAGACATTTGTTGTTGTCTGCTGATTATCTTTGCAAACAGTTTGGACCAGATGTTTTATTTTGGTCGTCAGGTGTTTTTTTTTTTCTGGAATCAAATTTTCCAAAAAATTCTTTCTGGAATACCCTCAAGAGTGTCAGACAGTTTGGATCCAGATCAGGCCCAACATTATGTCGGGCCTGATCTAGGCCCAAAATGTTTGCAAAGGTTATCAGCAGACGACACTAGTAGGCAAATGTGATGATGAAATGATTTCTGTTTTTCAGGATTTTTCTGGGGAGTTTGTGAAGCCAGAGGTAGAGGAGGGCAGTGAGAGTCCCTTGAAGTTTTCCCGACTAACCAGTGTTGACGAGGGCATTGATGATGGTTTTCTCGATGTGTGTGACGGGGAGGTGGCAAAACTCACGTCAGTGACTGGCAGTATGAGCAGCTTGTTTACAGCCCCTGTGTTGACAGATTCTACGTCCCAGGATGATGATGATACACCTGTGGTAAGAATCAATTAAAAAATCTGCCCCATTCAAGACATTTGCTGTCTGCTGTTTCATCTGCTGGCAGCAGATGAAACAGCAGACAGCAAATGTCTTAAATTCTGTGGAAAACACTGTCTGCTTATATACTTTGGTAATCTAAATAGTGACACTATGAACCCAGATCAGACTGCTTTCTTTCAATCAGTGTATACATCATTTTAGGTCCCTATGGACAAATACTATATTTTAGCTGACTGTAGTTGCAAGTTTCAAGTTTTTGATTAAAATTTCAGCATTCATTCATATAAAATAAAATCAAACACAAGAAAGTGTCCAGGGTTTTGAGAAAGACAACTAAGTCCTGACTGAATAGATTTTTACTGCTTTTTTGTTAGATTCTCTGAAGTCAATAACATGGGTGAAAGGGTGAAAGTCAGGATTAGACAGGTTAAAACAGCTTACATACTGCAAGTTTCAAGCATGTCTTAATTAAATTTTCAGCATTCATTCATTTTAACCCTTTGTATACGGGAAACCCCTAAACAGGTACTTTTACAAACAGGGAAGATCCAGATGAGATGCCTCATAATGCGGCATTTCATCAGGGTCTGCACTGTTTGTCAAGGTATAAAAGATCTTCAGATTGAAAATTATTACCTGGCACCCCTAGATATGTGCAATGGACTATCCCAAGTTTATTGTATCAAGCCAGAAGGAAGAATCCATTAGTATACAAAGGGTTAATATAGTTATCTTTTGACTATTACAGACAAGAAGAGTTATGTGTAGAAGATTCATGCACAGATCCCAGTCCGTTGATATTCGACCCCGAGGCTTGTCTTTCAAGCGTGTCCAGCCCGAGGACAGCTCTTCACAGTTTTCATTCAAGCGGGATCCACCACAAGACGAGAGCACACCAATACAGAAAAACAAGAGAAGACGACCAATATCCTGCATAGCATCTCCCACAGTTGTAAGTTATCTCCCTTTCAACCTTGTACCTGGATACTGCTTCCAATGTTTACTGGGCTATTAATAGCTCAAAAGCAGCTGAAAACTTGAATATTTTCTTGCTGGTCATAGAGCAAAATATATGTTGTGTGTACACAAAAGAATAACCTGTTGAGACAATACTTTTGAGTTAAGCAATATGTAAACTTCAGATTTGGGTTTGACCATCATATGGGCTTGTAAAATATAGAATGTATAGAAATATAGAATTATTGCAATATGACCACTGACCATAGCCATTTTCCTTAAATTTGTAAAATATCCTAAACCTTTTCCAGCCATTCATGTCAATTGCCATGTGCTCTCGCATCTGCTTAGGTACTTTGATAGCATATGTACCCAGTGGATTTAAACAAGTCCCACAGAAAGCCCTGTCTGCTAATATTAAAAAAAATTATGACCAGGAACTGAAATACATCATAATTTGGAAATACTAACCTTTTACCCCTTGAAATGTACAATGGATTGTATCAAACCTTATCGGAGAAGCTATCAGTATCAAAAAAGGTTAATCCACCCATATCAAGCATTGCATGCTCTTTCCTAAAGTCCAGACAGTGTATAGTTAATAAGTAGTACTAATATTATATAGTATAACTAATTATTTTGTCATTTTTGTAGAAGAAAGAAGAGGAACCCAAGCCCCGCCTCCATCGCTGTCACTCAGAGACTGAAGCTATGATCAAGTCAGCATTGAACAAGATAGCTCATGAGCCAGATCTTGTAGGAGACTGCTCACGGGTGAGAATCAGTTTCAAATTCAGCATGGGGGCCTTAGACCAGAGTCAATTGTAGATCAAACAAACTGGTTAGAAACATTTTTTGACCAGTTACACCAAGAACATATTTTGATAGAAACTGATAAAAATATTTCATAAAACACCGTATTATCTATATATCAATGTATTTAATATTTAGACTCAGTGATTTTATTTGGCCATTTTTAACGCCTTATATGGGAGTCATTCCAAATCCAAAAATGGACTTTATTTTCCCAATTTCATTTATTTAAGTACTTATTTTCCCATTTTTTATAATATATTTTCCCAAATGTTAAGGAAAAGGTAGCTTCCCAAAATCCCAAATAAAATTACTGAGACTTCAGCTGATACTTTTAGATATCAGAGTTCAAAATTTGAAAGTTTAAATGTAGTTTGACAGAAATATTAAAATGTTGCTTTATTCACATGGAACTTGTCAGAATAGCGAGAAGATTATTTTCTTGGCAGAGGTGGTTACCCTATCTACATGTTTTCCAGTACCGTACATAACCAAATCACGTTGTTCAGTGCACATTTTAACCACAGTAGGCAGGCCTCTGTAATACTGCATAATTTAAAAAAATCTTATTTTTCTGACATCTAAAGCATTTGTTGTGGGTACTCAAAAGAACCGCCTCAATGAGACGGTTCTTTTGAGCACCCAAAGCACATTTTCAAGCTGATGGTTCAGAAAACAATGATGATTTTTGGGTCAAAACTGCTTAGCTAGACCTATGAGTAGGTCTGCCTTGAAAATTCTGATATGCTGATTGTTCAGTTGATTGTACCCTCATGGCAGTAAACCTTTTCATTAGACACCATTGCAGTCCGAGAAAACTGGATGACAAGTCCATAGTTCTAAGGCAGCGCAGTGGTAGAGTGCTTGATTCTAGACCGAGGGGCCAATGGCTCAAGCCTCACTGTGTTGTGTCGTTTGAGCAAGATACATAAATCCTAGCTTAGTACTGGTTCAACCCAGGAAGACCCGTCCCTACATAACTGAAAGATTGTTGATGGGACTTAAAGAATGAAATCAAACAAACAAAGCATAGTTCTAGTTTTCTATAGTTTTCACATATATGAAGCTTTAATTTTATTTGAGTTTTTAAATTAAAGTTGATCTCATTGTTTCTTTCCAGTCGTACTGTCTGCCCACGATTAATGGCAAGCATCAAGATTTGAAGTCCATATCCAGTGAGACATTGTCTAAAGTGATTGAGGGAGAATATTCTCATGAGATAGAACAAGCCATTATTGTCGACTGTAGATACCCGTATGAGTTTCAAGGAGGTCATATAGAGGTAAGACAGACTATTTTCTATTAACCCTTTGTATTCTCATGGACTTTCCCATACATGCTTAAACAATAAGTATGGGACTGCCCATTGTTTACTTGAAGGGGTCACAGGTGGAATTTTCTAAACTGTGATGTATTTTTGTCCCTGAAGTTTGTTTTAATCTCAGCAAACAGTGCAGATCCTGATGAAATGCAGCATTATGCTGCATTTCATCTGGGTCTTCAATGTTTGTCAAAGTCGTTTAGAGGTTTCCAGTGTACAAAGGGTTAAAAATGTACAAAATATAGCTATGAATTATGAGTGCATACATTAACTCTTGACAGTTAAGAAACAAAGCAAAATTTCATCAATATTCCTCACATTTGACAATACAAGTACTAAAAAATTTACATTTATATTTTCAAAATAATGATTCAGCAGAGCTTCCTAGAATTTGAGGGGGTAAGTTGAATTGAAGCAATTTTTTAAAAATAAATTTTAACTTGAAACTGTTGCAGTGAGAATAGGCGAATGTTTATCGTTTTGTTTTTTTTGCAATCAGTGAGATTTGTTGCCTGCTAATAACCTTTACAGGTTGGACCCAGATCAGGCCCAACAAAATGTCGGCCCTGATCTGGATCCAATTTGTTTGACACTGATTGGTTTCCTAAAAGATTATTTTGATAAAGCTAGACAGCAAAAAGCATACAGATAACCCAGCAAGCAAAGAGTTTATTAAGCATAAAGTTGTAAATATTTTCTTATCCATCAGTTGAAACATATGTTCTGTGTGCTCAAAGGAACCATCTTTGCGAGATGGTTCTGTTGAGTACACACAAAAGAAAGTTTGCTTTAGAAATCAATTTTTGATTATGCACTCTTATTTAGAGGCCTGAGATTTTGAGTACAAGATGATTGAGTCAAGTAAAATATACTTTCCAAAATTGAAAGATACATGTTTACTCTTTTCAGGGAGCTAAAAATATATACACTAATGAAGCGATCTTAGAAGAGTTTTTGAAAAATCCCATCAAGCCCAAGGACCCAAGCAAAAGAGTAGTCCTAGTTTTCCACTGTGAATTTTCGTCAGAAAGAGGTCCCAAGCTCTCAAGATTTCTACGCAGTAAAGACCGCCTCGCCAACAAGGAGTGCTACCCCTATTTGCACTACCCAGAGTTGTACTTATTAGATGGCGGATACAAATGCTTCTTTGAAACAGAAAAGGTAGGCGTCAATTTCATGGTTCTATTTTTTTCAATAATGAGAGATGTTTTCTTATTTCTACATTAAGCCATAACTATTGTGTGATACCTTACTTGAGTTTTTGAGAAAATCAGGCTTGATATATGATGCGAATTGTCTGCCAGCAGACAATTCACATGATCTATCAAGCCGGATTTGGCTTCTTAAGACAGCAACAAAATTCAAGCAACAAATATCAAAAGTGTCCTCTAATGAAATAATTTGGTGTCGTTTCAAGGGTTAAACATTTGCTGCATATGATCTTTGGAAGCATCTCCAAACATGTTTTATGTAAGAAAAAATACATTACCAAAAACGAAATGTTCGTCAAAAAGCAAAACTGCCTTGCTCAAGAAAATTATTTTCTTACACATCAACCTTGGTCCAGACTGTTTGCAAAAGAACAACAGAAGACAAAAAAGTCACTGCTGGTGGGGAAAGAATTCAAGTCCAAGAAAAGTTTTCAACTTACTTTGATAGGCTTTTTGGATTTATCTGTCCTCCTGTTTGGTTTTTATCTCCTCTCTCTCTATATTTGGTGTTTATCTCCCCTCTCTATATTTAGTATTTATCTCCCCTCTCTATATTTAGTATTTATCTCCCCTCTCTCTATATTTAGTATTTATCTTCCCTCTCTCTGTATTTAGTATTTATCTCCCCTCTCTATATTTAGTATTTATCTCCCCTCTCTATATTTAGTATTTATCTCCCCTCTCTTTATATTTATTATTTATCTCCCCTCTCTATATTAAGTATTTATCTCCCCTGTCTATATTTAGTATTTATCTCCTCTCTCTATATTTAGTATTTATCTCCCCTCTCTATATTTAGTATTTATCTCCCCTCTCTATATTTAGGATTTATCTCCCCCATCTCTTAACTTAGTATTAATCTTCCCCTCTTTATTTTCAGTCGCACTGTGAGCCAGAGACGTACAAGCCCATGTTACACAAAGACCACAGCGAAGATCTACGCCATTTCCGCACCAAGTCCAAGTCCTGGGCGGGAGAGAAGAGCAGCAGGCCAGGATTCCGACCCCTCAAGTTTTAACCACGCCTCTTTTTAGTTGTTGTTGTGTTTTACGTGTGACATGTGCAATAGATTAGAATTGTTACAAACGACCAGCTGCTTTGTACTTTCGGAAATCTTTCCAAAGGCGAGTGTTTCCCGATTTGTATGTTGTAGGTCAAGGTCAGTGTGAGGGCACTTGGTGAAGGTTGGGTGAGATATGAAGTGAAAAATAAGGATAATTTTGATAGAAGTACTTTAAGCAATACGCTGATAAGGTGTTTTCTAAAACACTTGTCTCTCCCTACAGATGTTCATAATTGCATGTCTGTTATTTAACACAGCTGTTTGACATCAAAATTTTCCTTAATTATCCCTTCAGTCCACACCTTATCTGAGATACATATAATCATCTATAAAACAAGGTATGAGATACCTACATAAACATTGTGGTTATTCTATATGGCGACTTATTTTCATTGCATCAATTAACTAGTGTTATAGTATACAAACAGACCTCCACATTAAGTAATCTTTGACGATATATTTATTATGATAAACCAAATTTTTTAGAATTTCTTTTTCGAATTTATGATTTTGGTCAAAATATGACATCACATGACACAGCTTTTTGGATTTGTATTTGGATTCCTGGCCATTTAAGCCAGAATTTTAGTAAACAAAAATAAACCTTTTTCAAATCTCATCTGAAAATTTATGGTGGATAAAGGTTTTTAACACCTTTTTCTTGGGTCTGCAATCAGTCTAAAGTTGTTTGCTATAACACTCGACGAGGCGATGAAAATTGTAGGCTTAGCATAGCCTCACAAAAACATATAGCCTAGCTAATCACATATAGTACAAATCTCAGAAAAATGTAGGCTTAGCATAACCACACAAAAACATAGCCTAGCTAATCACATATAGTAGAAATCTCATAAACAAGATAATTGTGTTCAATCTGGGTTCCGTCCAATTTCACAGGAATCATTCATCATCAACAGTTACCTAGAGAAAATAGAAAAAAAAGTATATGTCGGAGAGAAAAACTTATTTGAGTGGAAGGTTAAGGGGCAATTTTGCAGACAGAGGATAATTAGATCAGCGGGCTTCGGAAGCCAGCTTAGCAGGATGAAAACTCACAATTTATTTGTCCAGAGAGTGACTCTTGTCTTGTTGAAAATAAAAAAAAACTTCCCCATTTCTGATCAACAGCCAGTACAGTGGAAACAGTCCACTCTACCATGGAATTATTGATATGTTGATCAAGATAGAAGTGTAGAGTATATGGTAGTTCGAACACAGTGCAGATCCAGATCAGCTGGCTTCTTAGAAGCCAGCTGATCTGGATCTCCACTATTTTCCATCTAGAATCCTTAGTACTGGTTCATCCCAGGAAAACAGGAAACTGTCCCCGATATTGCCGAAAATTGTTGACTGGGAGGTAAAACATAAACAAAACAAAACCCAAATTGTATCTAGGCTCAGCAGGACAAGGGTCGAATCAACTCGACTGGAAAGAGCTTAAAATCAGAATTGGAAATTGCCTTACCTGCCTATCCATAAAAAAGATCACTTTCCAGTGTTTCTCAAACACATACTGTTTATCATTTAACATAACTTTAGTTCCATGTATTTTCATTTCACTTATGTCAGTTTTATTTCAATGTTTTGTTATGTTTGTAAAAGAAAACCACAAAAACCAGTTGCTATGAAACTCGAGTAACTGTGACAAGCAGTTGTTGGTATGTTAGTTACCATGACAACTGTGAAAAGTGCTCACCTCACTGTATATTTCATCACTCCATCATATTCTTGGTCAGGAGTTTTCCCCCTTACGATTTACTGTTGCCTTATTTTTTGGTTTTTAAACTGAGTATAATATCCATACTGACAGCAAGTGAAATTTCAAGACTTAAGCTAGTCTCTGTAGCTGAGCAGGTTGCTTTGAGCCTTACCGGGCACCAATTGTTTCGTGTTGATGCCCATATTGATGTAAATCATTTTATGAGTATCATCTAAACAAATCTGTTTTTGTATGCAGACAGCACTTTCGTTATTTGCTGTCTACATGCTACATGCAAAACTCCAATCTTCTAACTAGTCTCTGTAGCTAAGTAGGCCAGAATTGCCAGAAGACTGTTCTTTAGCAGTGAGGCCCATTTAAAAGTGGTTTATATTGCAGTCAAATATTGCTGCAAAAAAACCTTGATCTGCGAAATTTATATGAATTTTCACCATTATCTGGGAAGCATTTTTAAGGGGAATTGCTTTTGACCAAGATCTGTACATGTCCCTGTACAAAGTGTACAGTGTACAGCTTTATACTAATGCAACAGCATACTAACCCTACATAGAGATCCTTATTTATTCATATATATTTATCTTCAGATATTTAAGACATAGAAGTAGTTCTATATATATATAGGGTGGTGAAAAAATGGGGTGTAGTAGTGGGTGAGTGGCTTTATTCTTCTTTCTTTCGCTGCTTTCTTTGTCCTGTCTTCTTTCTGTCATGAAATATGTGCTTGAAAACGGTCCTCACGGTAATGAATTGTTGGGGCTGATGAGATGTAAATGTTGTTCTGTATATATTGTCCGAGTGCTAGTGACTTATTTATTGTAGCTGTAGAGAAATTATGTAGTGGTAGAAAATTAACCATCTGTTGTTTTTTTTTCTGTCTCAGAGAGGCAAGTGTGTTACAGTGTGAATAGAGTCTAGATGATTTTTGGCTCCATAGAGTGCGACCATTTTTAGCTCCCATAGGGCCAATTAAGCAAAAATAATTTCCGTAAAATTGAGATTATTTTCTTATCCATCAGTTTAAACATGAGTTTTGGGTGCTCAAAAGAACCGTCTCATCGAGACGGTTCTTTTGAGTACCCAATACATATGTTTTGGCTGAGAAATAAGAAAAATAATTTTCAGTTACCCACTCTTCTCTGGAGGCCTGAGCTCCATAGAGTGTAGCAAATCATATGGTTAGAATAAGGAAACTTTTTGTGCGTAAACTTGTGTTTTTTTTCATATCTATCAGTCAAAATGTGTATTGTGGGTGTTCAAAAGAACCGTCTCATTGAGATGGTTCTTTTGAGTACCCCACAATACACATTATGACTGATGGATAAGAAAATTAGCTTTCCATTACACACTCTTATCGAAAGGCCTGACTAGTATACAGGTAATGTGAGCCACAGAAAGTATACATCTTTTAGATAAGTCAAAACTTGTCCGGGTTTCATTCACACTGTAGGAGTTATCTTTTCCTCTCTTGTGGTTAATATTAGACAGAAATGTAAGGTAACTAAAAAAACAACACAAAGCAAAATTATCTCCATTTTTTCAAAGAAACTCATAATCAATCAAAAAAGATACTAAAAAGGGAAGAAAAAAAAACAACAACGTAGTTATGGATGCTTGCTCATATAGGCATTTAGCAAATGCATAAATCAAGGCTAACATATTCAGCTTTTGAGCTTTTAATTAATAGCTTTTTAAACAATATTTTATGTGAAATTTTTAACATTGAATTCCGAAAAGAAATATTGATTGATTGAAAAGCTCTGAAAATTATATTTTGCTTAATTTTTGCTTCGAAGAATATGAAAGTAGTCTAAATGTTACTGAAGCAAACACGACAAAGTTTTAGAAAATATTATGGTTTTAATACAAGAACACATAATCCATTGGGCAGAGGACACAACAAAGGCATCGTTATTCTTGTAATATCAGCACTCCATAGAAGGGGATGTAACTCTGAATTTTCTCGTTTCTCAACAAAGCCTTATGTTGTGGGTACTAAAAAGAACCGTCTCACTGAGACGGTTCTTTTGAGCACCCAAAACAAAGGTTTATGCTAATGAATAAGAAAATGTTTGCAATTTGACTCTCAGAATTTATCCCCTATCTGGAGCTATACAAGCTGATTAGTCAATGTATATCGTATTTATTCTAATAAACATTCCTGTATGTCTGTAGTTTTGATGCTTTAAATGGAATCTTAAGCCTCATGATGCTGGACATTTCAATTTTATACACTCCATCCAGATTTTTATCTAACAACTTCGCAGGAGTGGAAAGCCATGTTGATCCTGATCAGCTGGCTGCTCATAAGCCAGCTGATCTTGATCTGCAGTGCTTTCAAAACAGGATATAGCATGGTAAGGTTTATAAGGTAATTGAAATTCTAAAGATTCAATTTACGAAAGCCATTTTGTGTGGCATTCACTACATTCTATTCCCTATAAAAGAATGGAGATGGGCATTTATTAGAATAAATGGGCCTAGTTGCAAGAAAACCTGTCTTCTGGGTGTCCGTCAAAGCTAGATTCAAACCAGTCTCCTCAGCTGCAGAGACAATCTTGAAAATAGAAATTTCAACTGTAGCAAGCTTACATATGAAATTTCCAAAAAAAGGAATAACAAAGATGCTGATCAGAATGCGTAAATGCACAGGCAGGTCTGCGTCTGTGTTGTTCACAAACCCTGATCGACAGGTTTTCTCGCGACGAGGCCCAAATACGGTAGTCATTTTGATGCCATTAATTTTGACAGAAAGTGGATTTTTTTAAAATTTGCTTTTATATGTTTTACCTTACGTTGTCACTTGTTATCATTATTTATTTGTCCAAACTGTTGTAGTTATGTGGCTTACTTAGTCTCAGTGAGTTGTCTCCCTTTATTATGGTTTATTTTTAGCTTTAATTCCCGCAGAACTATTTCTTTTAAAAAATGAACATAAGGCACTCTCATATGCCCTTTGATGGGAAAAGGGACACTCATTGCATATATATGTGGATAATAAGGGCTGGTAAGGGTGTTTCTTCTGCAGTTCTCAATAAATGAAAAAAACAAGAACACCTTTACCAGGCCCTAAGGTTATAAAACATTTTCATGGTCAACTCAAATGAGCATGAATTTTGAACTGCATTTGAGTTGAGCAAGAAAACAGTTTTAAAACCTCGGCCAGGTCCATGATTACCACTTATCTTAGATGTTTGAAAGGTTCTCTTTTCCCGCTCAACCTGAAAGAAAAGACCAAAGGGAGATAACTTGTATAGCTCTTATATGCATAAACAGGAAAAATAAACTATTATCATACTGTATATCTGTCTTGTCATCCTTTGATATCTATAGGAATCCTTACTACATTCTCAGGTGAGAATATTATACAGTTACTTCATGCCTGTTTGTAGTATAGTCAACACTATTACCCCAAGGTGTCGTGGACGACCTGATGTGACGACCTGATGTTACATGTAGCAGAGTGCAATAGTGCAATTGTCAATGGCACCGAGGTGTAATAGTCGGACTTCTACAAACAAGCATGAAATAACTGTTCTATTACCCAACCCATTTGATGACATACTTACGGGTAGCAGTGTGCCTTAACTGTATGCGCATCATTGTCGCGCATGTCGATATGCACCATGGTCCCAGTCAATAGTCAAAAATATTGCCTTGGCAATAGTTCAGTGACTCATGACTTAGCAAAAAATAAACAATTACTCCCTATATAGACGGACAGTTGGATATAAAAGAATCCATCATGAGTGTGATGGTAGGATAGAAAAGTCCATCCCAAGGATCAATGTTTGGCATCACGAGACATGCCGACTAATGACAATTGATGGTCACAAAGAAAAATTTTATTATCCCATCCTCACACATTTCTTGTTCTCCATTAAATTTCACATTTTTTTGAAAGCTCCCAGAAGTTCCCAATTATGCCGAGATGTGACCAAAAATGATGACGTCACTTTAACAAAATAATGATGTCACTTTTCTATGTACGGCTTTTCGTTTTTTTCCCATGGGCAGGTACGGGTATATGAGGGAATTTTTTCATTGGTAAAAAACAGTGGAAACACCGATCGAATGTGCGAAAAAGTTTTGACATGGACCCAGTTTGTGCACTAACTAGACTTTATACCACCCTTACCAACATTAGCACGAAATATCTCGTGATGTGCAAGGTGATGTAGGTGGTATAGAATAGTTAAACCATGTTTGTCCACATGTACGTAAGATAATCCATCCGATAAAGCTCTTGAATTATCTCCACTTACAGGTGGACAACCCATGGTATAACTTTTACATAGACCCGTCTATAGTCTGCCCATAGTTCACTTATACACTGGTTTCAACCACTCTGTTCAGCCATAGTTTTACTGCACATGTCCGGTTTTTCCAGTATTTACCAGGCTGTGATGGGACCCTAGTGTAATGTAAAATTAGAAATGAGCCTGACACATGATTTCCAACAAAGCGGCATTTTGACACGTGTAGACTCGAGACGAGCCTGTGCAGCCTCCTTTTAAGCTTAGAAACTCCAAATGGTGTTCGATCAGTAGCTTAATATTCATAGAATATTCAAGTGACTAGCAAAGGCTCTGATCAGACTGTGCCTATGCGCAGGCTGGTCTGAGCCTTTGCTGGTCACACATACTGCATTGTTGGAAATCTAATGTTGCGGCTCAAATATGTTTTGTATACAGGACTGTCACTAGTAGACTGTTTTAAGAGGCACATGATTGGGTATATTGATTAGAGATTAAAGTGATTGACAATAAAATTATTTTAATAAACAAACTATGATTCTTGTGACCTAAAATTTAACGATGATTCCAAAAATTTAGAAAATTAGCTGATTTTGGGACCCCCTTCCCCATCTTCGTAGGCCAAGGCTACCAATTCCACTTTGTTTCATGAAACGAAGTGGACTTTGTACCTTTAGCTTGCTAAGATGCTCCTTTAATGGGGAAACTGATGGTTGAAGGAGCATACAAGGAGGAAGACTGATGGATTCAACAGTGATGGTTAGTACTAGAACTGTGCCATAGACCTGATACTGGTTCTTCTTTCAATCTTTATCCTGCTGAACTCAGATATCGCCTAAGCAAAATCAGCTGTATTTTTACCATTATAGATAACTACATGGGTGAAAGTTCTGAGGAGGATTCCTGAATTCAGCCTTTTGATGCTGACTTTCTATAGAAAGTTGGCCTCAAAATGCTGAATTAAGCAGATTATAATAGCTTCTCTGATTTTTTTCCAGTCTATCAAAGCAATTGACAGTTTAAACTTGAAATTGTAAATATTTTAAAGGCATACTGCAAGTTTTGGTGACTTAAACTTCTCAAGTTCAGGATCATGGGAATTTTTTTAACTTTCCTCCATGTTACTAATAAAGTACTTTTACCCAATGGAAAATTTTCTCACAGGCCTTGAGGTTATAGAACTTTTTTCGTGCTTAACTCAACTGAGCATGAAATTTTGAATGCTCATAAAAGGTTAAATGATGGAAAAATAACGACGTTTCTTGCTGTAAAAACACTCAGATATTGTATTTATCCTGCTAATAAGTGTTAAAATGCCAGCAATTGTTGGCATTTTAACATTTAATAGCAGGATAAATTTTGTGCTCAGCTGAGTTGAGTTTGAAACAAGTTTTAAAAAAACCTCGGGCCTGGGCTATTTATCTTCCAGGTCATAGTGATATGATGGGTGCAGTGGTAGAGTACATAACTTGAGATCGAGAGGTCCCTGGTTTGCGTCTCACAAGAGGCACTCGGTGTACTTTAGCAAGATACTTTATCCTCTGCTTTGTACTGATTAAACACAGGAATCCTCCTTACATAACTGAAAAAGTAAGGCATTATATCAAACAAATCCTATAGTAATACAGTAAAACCTGTATAAAACGGCCAGTCAAAATAGACAAAACAAAGATCTTAATGACAAATGGTAGCTTGATGAAGGTCTAATAATCAGTGAGAACAAATTATTTCATTTTCATGGGATATTTAAGAAAAATTAGATAACATGAGCAAAGCGAACCCACCACATCTTTAAGGCCCTTTCCAGAAATCCTGGATCCACCCAGCTTCACTACTTGGCTCTATTATAGCCCACTTTAATATGGGCCTCAATGCGACAAAACCTGTCAAAATCAGGTCAAGGTTTTGTCAGGTTATCAGGCCCCAAGGTTATAAAAAAAATTCATGCTCAACTCAGCTGAGCATGAAATATATCCTGCTCATAAATGTTAAAATGCCAACAATTGTTGGCATTTTAAAATTTATTAGCAAGATAAATACAACATCTGAGAGACTTACAGCAAGACACTTCTTCATTTGTGGGTATTTTAGTTTTATGAGCAGTTGAAATTTTGTGCTCAGTTGAGTTGAGCATGAAAAAAGTTTTATAACCTTGGGACCTGAATTCATGGAGACAAAATGTTTGCAGCATAAAACTTGAGACTTGAGTGTTGCGCTTGCATAAAAAAAAAATTCTAGAATATGTTTCATTATTTTAGTTAAATGGCGTTTCGCTGGCGTGCCGATGATGACCCAACATTGAATGCTGGCTTTGTAGTTTTGTAATTTTCAGGAGATCCAGATCAGCATTGCTATAAAGAAACCCTATATTTTTGTGATTTTTCGAGGGGGGGGTGTGCGGACCCCCTGCCCCCCTCTGGATCCACGCATGGAATGGAATAAGTTGAAGGCTCAGACCAAAAATGAGACTCCTAGCCCACTAGACTGAGTTCTGTGTATGCCTGTTTTGTGAGGTAGGTCTCCATAATGGCACAATTTCTTAAATTGTTAACCTGCATTTTATTAACAAATGATAATGATATGTATGAAGATCAATCAACAATCGATATTCAATGTTTTGCTTGATAATCAGCACATTCAGCTCAACATTCAATGTGTAGCTTGGCAATCAACATTCATGCTTAGTCCAACAATCAACATTCAGCTCAACATTCATGTTTAGCCCAACAATCAACATTCAGCTCAACATTCAACGTCCAGCTCGACAATCACGATTATGCTCAACATTCGAGTTTTGAATACTCCCAAAGTTATTAAAAGGAACTTTTGGGAATATTGAGCTAGACAATCGACATTCAGCTCAACATGCGAGTTTGTAATGTTTCCTAAGTTCTCTAACGGATTGGGCGACTTTTGATCTAGACAATCGACATTCAATTAAACATTCAATATAATGCTCGACATCAGCTTTGGGTGAATGTGTAGCAAGCCAATCGACATTCAGCTGAACATTAAATGTCTAGCTCCACAATCAACATTCAAGTTTTAAAACCTTCCAAAGTCATCAAATTGGCATTGCTATATAAGCGATAATCAGCTCAACATTCGAGTTTTCAAAGTTTCTAAAACTGGCTTTGGGCGAATGTTACGCTAGGCATTTGCCATTCAGTTTAACATTCGATTTTGAGCTATCTTATTGGAATAGAGGCTTAACATTTTGACGAATGCTTCACTGGCCTTTGCGTGTGGGAGTAGGAAAGGCTCTGGCGAGACTGCATGATAAGCAGGCTGGTATGAGCCTACGATGCTCGCCGATGTTATAATTCGCGGAATATTACGTGCTGGTGCCAATATTGAGCTAGACAATAAACATTGAGCTGAACATTCAATTCTAGGTCGACACCAAACATTGAGCTTAACATTCCAGTTTGAAATGCTTACAAAGTTCTCAAACTGACTTTGGGCGAAAACTGTTGAGCTGGGCAATCGACATTCAGCTGAAAATTCAATGTCTAGCTCGACAATCAACATTCAGCTCAACATTCGAATTTCTAATGCGTAAGTATTCAGGCGGAATTTGAGCGAATGTTAAGCCAGACAATCAACGTTCAGCTCAACATCAACGCCCAGCTCGACAATCAATATTCAGCTCAACATTCGAGTTTTGAATTCTTCCAAAGTTGTCAAACACCTTTCGGCGAATATATAGCTGGGCAATCGACATTCAGCTGAACATTCAATGTCTAGCTCGACAATCAACATTTAGCTCAACATTCGAGTTTTGAATGCTTCCAAATTTCTCAAATTGACTTTGGGCGAATGTTGGCGAATGTTGAGCTAGAATAATCGAGATTCAGGCCAACATTCAATGTATAGCTCGACAATCATCGTTCAGCTGAACATTCAATGTCTAGCTCGACAAGCATCACTCAGCTTAACATTCGATTAGCTCAAAATCATTCAGCTCAACATTCAATGTTTAGAACTCGACAACCAACATTCAGCTCAACATTCAATGTCTAGCTCGACAATCAACATTCAGTTTTGAATTCTTCCAAAGTTACCAAACAACTTTGGGCGAATGTTCAGCTAGAAATGGACATTCAGTTGAACAATTATTTTCTAGCTCGACAATCAACATTCAGCTCAGCATTTGATATTTGAATGCTTTCAAAGTTATCAAAAACCTTTCGGCGAATAATCAGCTGGACAATAGACTTTCAGCTGAACATTATGTCCATTGGGTAGCTCAACGTTCGCCCAATGTCAGTTTAATAACTTTGGAAGTTTTCAAACTGAATGTTGATGGTCGAGCTTGACATTGAGTTTTCAGCTGAACGCATATTGTCGTGCTGAACGATTCTCACAAAGTCAGTTTGAGAACGTTGGAATATATCTATCTTAAATGTTGAGCTAAGTGTTGATTGTCGAGCTAGACATTGGCACCAGCACATGAGATTTTGCTGCTCATCGCATGAATGAGCAGCGAAGGCCCAGACGAGCCTGCGTGCCCTCGAATTATCACCAGAGCCTTTCCAAATCCCACGAAGCAAAGGATATATGTTTGGCCTCTATCCCAATTGTTGATATGAATGCTGATTGTCCAGCTCAACATTCGCCGAAATCAATTTTAGATTTTTTTTAAAGCATAATAAAATCAAATATTGAGCTAAATGTTGATTGTCGAGCTAGACATGGAATGTTGAGCTGAATGTCGATGGTCTCGCTCAACCATCGCCCAAAGTCCGTTTGGGACTTTGGAATCATTTCAAACTCGAATACTGAGCTGAACGTTGATTGTCGAGCTAGACATTGAATGTTGAGTTGAATGTCGATTGTCCAGCTCAACATTCGCCGAAAGTCTTATTCAGAACTTTTAAAGCATTCCAAACTCAAATGTTCAGCGGAATGTTAATTGACGAGCTAGACATGGAATGTTGAGCTGAATGTTGATTGCCAAGCTAGACATTGAATGTAGAGCTGAATGTTGATTGTCGAGCTAGACATGGAATGTTGAGCTGAATTGTCTAGCTCACCCTCGACCAATGTCCATTTGGGGACTTTGGAATCATTTCAAACTCGAAAGTTGAGCTGAATGTCGATGGTCTAGCTCAGAGTTGGTACCAGCACGTGAGATTTTATTATTTATCGCACCGTCAAGCAACTCAGACGAGCCAGTCAGAGCCTTTCCCACTACCACACGCAAAACGTAGTTAAAGTTATAAAGTAAGGCCTCTATCCTCACTATAGAAAGCTAGACCTGAATGTCGATTTGAAAGTCTATTTTAGAACTTTTTAAGCATTCCAGGCTCGAATGTTGAGCATATGACTATCGAGCAAGACACTGAATGTTTCAGCCAAATATTTATCGCCTAGCCAGCTCAACATTCGCCAAATCTTTGGAAGCTTTCCAAACTCGAATATTTTGCTGAATGTTGATTGTCGAGCTAGACATTGCATGGTTAGCTGAATGTCTATTAACTAGCTTCTCAACCTCGAATGTTGAGCTGAATGTTGATTGTTGAGCTAAACATCGAATGTTCAGGTGAATGTCGATTGTCTAGCCCAATATTCGCGCCATTACATGAGATTTCGCTACTTATCGCATCGGCGAGTATCGAAGGTTCAGACAAGCATACGCATCATCGCAGTCTCGCCAGAGACGTTCCTACTGCCGCACGCAATCGTTAATTAAAAAGTCAGACCTCTACCCCCACTGGATAGCTACAATTCGAATCTTGACATGAATGTCGATTGTCCAGCTCAACATTCGCTTAAAATACGCATGATCACTTTGGACGCATTCAAAACTCGAATGTTTAGCTGAATATTGATTGTCGAGCTAAACATCGAATGTGGGGCTGAATTTTGATTGTTGAGCTGAATAATGAATGTTGAGCTGAATGTTGACTGTCGATCTAAACATTGAATTTTGGGCTGAATATTGACTGTTGGGCTAAACATTGAATGTTGAGCTGAATGTTGATTGTTGAGCTAAATATTGAATGTTGAGCTGAATGTTGATTGTTAAGCTAAACACTGAATATTTAGCTGAATTTTGATTGTCAATCTAAACACTGAATTTTGAGCTGAATGTTGATTGTCAAGCTAAACACTGAATGTTGAGCTGAATATCGATTGTCGAGTCAAACATTGAATGCTGATTGTCGAGCAAAACCGTGATTGAATGTTGCTGAATGTTTGTTGTTGAGCTAAACACTGAATGTTGAGCTGAATGTTGATTTTCAAGCTAAACACTGAAGTTGAGCTGAGTGTTGATTGTCAAGCTAAACACTGAATGATGATTGTTGAGCTAAATCGTGATTGAATATTGCTGAATGTTGGTTGTTGAGTTAAACACTGAATGTTGAGCTGAGTGGTGATTGTCCAGCTAAATACTGAATGTTGAGCTAAATGTTGGTTGTCAAGCTAAACATTGAATGTTAATTGTCGCGCTAAACCGTGATTGAATGCAACTGAATGGTGGTTGTTGTGCTGAATGTAGAGCTGAATGTTGATTGTCAAGCTAAACACTGAATGTTGAGCTGAATGTTGATTGTCAAGCTATCCATTGAATGTTAAGATGAATGTTGATTATCAAGCTAAACAATGCAGGTTGATTGTCGAGCTAAAGCGTGATTGAATGTTGCTGAAAGTTGGTTGTTGAGCTTAACACTGAATGTTGAGCTAAATGTTAGTTGTCAAGCTAAACACTGAATGTTGAGCTGAATGATGATTGTCAAGCTAAACATTGAATGTTGATTGTGGAGCTAAACTGTGATTGATTGTTGATGAAAAATGGTTGTCAAACTAAACATTGAATGTTGAGCTGAATGTTGATTGTCAAGTTAAACAGTTAATGTTGAGCTGAATGTTGATTGTCAAGCTAAACACTGAACGTTGAGCTGAATGTTGATTGTTGAGCTAGATATTGAATGTTGAGATGAATGTTGATTGTTGAGCTTAACATTGAATGTTGGGCTGCATGTTGATTGTCAATCTAATCAGTTAATGTTGAGCTGAATGTTGATTGTCAAACTTAACTCTGAACGTTGAGCTGAATGTTGATTATCAAGCTTAACACTAAATGTTGAGCTGAATTTTGATTGTCGAGTTCACCACTGAATGTTGATTGTCAAGCTAAACACTGAATGTTGAGCTGATGTTGATTGTCAAGTTAAATAATTGATGTTGATCTGAATGTTGATTATCAAGCTAAACACTAAATGTTGAGCTGAATGTTGATTATCAAGCTAGACACTAAATGTTGAGCTGAATGTTGATTGTCGAGTTAAATACTGAATGTTGATTATCAAGCTAAACACTAAATGTTGAGCTGAATGTTGATTGTCGAGTTAAATACTGAATGTTGATTGTCAAGCTAAATACTGAATGTTGAGCTGAATGTTGAATATCAAGCTAAACACTGAAAGATGATCTGGATGTTGATTGTCAAGCTTAACATTGAATGTTTAGCTGAATGTTGATTGTCAACCTGAACACAGAATGTTGAGCTGAATGTTGATCGCCAAGCTTAACATTGAATGTTGATCTGAATGTTGATTGTCAAACCAAACACTGAAAGTGGAGCTGAATGTTGAATGTCAAGCTAAAAAACGAATATTGAGCGGAATGCAGATTGTCAAACTAAACACTGAATGTTGAACTGAATGTTGATTGTCAAGTTAAACAATTAATGTTGAGCTGAATGTTGATTGTCAAGCTAAACACTGAACGTTGAGCTGAATGTTGATTGTTGAGCTAAATATTGAATGTTGAGCTGAGTGTTGATTGTTGAGCTAAACATTAAAATTTGGGCTGCATGTTGATTGTCAATCTAAACACTAAATGTTGAGCTGAATGTTGAATGTCAAACTTAACACTAAATGTTGAGCTGAATTATGATTGTCGAGTTCAACACTGAATGTTGATTGTCAAGCTAAACACTGAATGTTGAGCTGATGTTGATTGTCAAGTTAAACAATTAATGTTGAGCTGAATATTGATTGTCGAGTTAAACACTGAATGTTGATTGTCAAGTTAAACACTGAATGTTGAGCTGAATGTTGATTATCAAGCTAAACACTAAATGTTGAGCTGAATGTTGATTGTCGAGTTAAACACTGAATGTTGATTGTCAAGCTCAACACTTAATGTTGAGCTAAATGTTGATAATCGAGCTTTACACTGAAAGCTGATCTGAATGTTGATTGTCAAGCTAAAATTTGAATGTTGAGCTGAATGTTGATTGTCAACCTTAAGACAGAATGTTGAGCTGAATGTTGATTGCCAAGCTGAACATTGAATGTTGAACTGAATGTTGATTGTCAAACCAAACACTGAAAGTTGAGCTGAATGTTGAATGTCAAGTTAAACAATGACTATTGAGCTGAATGAAGATTGTCAAACTAAACACTGAATGTTGAGCTGAATGTTGATTGTCAAACTTAACTCTGAACGTTGAGCTGAATGTTGATTATCAAGCTATACACTAAATGTTGAACGGAATGATGATTGTTAAGCTAAACACTGAATGTTGAGTTGAATGTTAGTTGTTGAGCTAAATATTGAATGTTGAACTGAATGTTGATTGTCGAGCTAGACACTGAATGTTAAGCTGAATGTTGATTGTCAAGCTCAACACTGAATGTTGAGCTGAATGTTGATTGTTTGGCTAAATTGTTAATTGTTCAGCCACCTTACCACACACCAACAAATGTATTTTTCTGAGTTTTTTAAAAAAGTGAGAATTTACCTTTTGAGCCGCAACATGACATTTCCAACAATTTAGTATGTGCGACCAGCAAAGCCTCAGATCAGCCTACGCATACGCGCATTCTGATCAGAGCCTTTGCTTGTCGCTTGAATATTCCATTAGTGTTAACAGCATTTGGAGTCTCTAAGCTTAAAAGGAGGCTGCACCGGCTGGTCTGAGTCTATACTTTTCAAAATGCCACATTGTTGGAAATGACATGTCGCGCGCTAAGGGAGCCCAGTGGCTTAGTGGTAGAGTGCTTGACTCGAGACCGAAGGGCCGCGGGTTCGAGCCTCACCGGCGTCACTGCGTTGTGGTCCTTGAGCAAGACACATTTATCATAGCTTAGTACTGGTTCAACCCAGGAAGACCCGTCCCTATATAACTGAAAGATTGTTGATGGGACGTAAGGAATCAAATCAAACAAAACAAACAAAATGACATGTCGCGGCTCATTTTCATTCTAGATACCTGTAAACTAGCACTTTGGAAAAAAGTGAAGACCCAGATATAACGTTGCATGAGGATAGGCACATCTCGTTAAAATTATAGAAATTCTAACATGTGACGCCTTGATATGTACAAAGAATCTTCCAAGTCCAATTCCTCCTCATCAGATGGAAGAATCCATTAATATACAAAGGGTTAAATGACAGGAAAGTCAAAATTAGAAAAATCGAGGCCTTAGAAATCTCCTTTCATTTTTCACCGTGAGCTTTGAATAATTTTACTTTTTTTCATTTAAACCTTTTGTCCGTTTTCTTTACCTCTCCCATTTAAAGACAGCATTTTACCATGTACATCAGCTGTTTTAAAGTCTAGCTTTTAAGAAAACTTAGGGAAAACAAGGTAAGAAAACCTATTTCATGGATTTTAGTAAGCGACTTGGGGACAGAAGCGAAAACTGCCGTTTAGCCATATGTCGGGATTATTCATGGGCAATGATTAAACTCATTGCTCCAATTAGAAATCCATTAAAATATTCGAACTGTGTTTTTACTCGCTGCATTAATAGCAGCCTGTCAAAATTCTGATACCAGCTCAAAACTATTAATCCATTAGTCTCCAAATAAGAAGCTGACAATTAGCAAAGATTCCATGTCACCGAGTCTTCGTTTACTTCCATACTGTGTGTGTGTGCGAACAGCGAAGGCTCTGCCGAGACTGCGCATTTGCCTTCGTTGCTCGTCAATGTGACAATCAAAACTTCATGTCAGGCTGACTAATGCATTTCAAAAGCTGCTGGCTCCTAAAATCCCATATAAGCCTAGAGTTCTTAATGTGGGACATGGGCAAACAGTGCCAACCCAGACCAGATGCAGGGTCTCCACCGTTTGCTTACAAAATGTTCTATTAAAATTCAAATAAAAATGAAAATTACCACCTGACATCCCTTAACACGAAAATGGACGGGTCAAATTGATAAGGATGGGGAATTCCATTCGGCTTAAATGGGTTAAGTTATTGTGGAATTTTATCAATGTACCGTATTCGACATGATAAGCGCATATGCTTTTTTAAGCTCACACCGGGACGAAAGACCAGTGCCTCGTGTATTGATGATGATGATGATGATGATGATGATGATGATGATGATGATGATGATGATGAAGGTGGCCGTAATTTCAGCAACAGCTGGCATATGCGTAGTAGTTACGCACAACGAAGGTAGACTATGGAAACACTATTTCCACTCTATGTTATTTTCCTGCATTGGGTACAGGGGGTTCGTTTGAACCCCGCTCACCCCTCCCGCCCCCCCCCCCCCCCCCCCCCCCCGTTTTTAAATATCCTATGAAAACGAAATAATTTGGTCTCAGCGAGACCAAATTATTTCATTTTCATGGGATATTTAATTTTCTAGAATAAAAAATAAAGCACCATTATACATATGAACCCCCTTTCCAAAATCCTGGTTCCGCCCCTGTCCTTAAATGTCTACGATTTTCATTACGCACGTGCGTAACTACTAAATGGCCGGGGCTTCGCTTATGGCTACTAGAAAGTTTGAAACAGTAAAAAAGCAATGATCAATGACGTTGTTAACTGAACTTAAAATGTTGTCATTTATTTGACGCAAATCCATGCTTACGAATACTCTCTTATTTCGAAGTGGGAAGGGGTTCGACCAGATTCTTCCTAGATCCTTCCATTTGTATCCGCGAAATCCTATGCTGCTATTTTCGAAAGGACTTTTTAAAAAGAAATATTTGCACGTGTGAAAAAAAAACTCATATTTAGCCACGCCAAGAAAAAGGTTTTTTTTTTATACACACACCAAGGGCACAGCTCAGCCTGCGAATTTGCACAGCCCGTGATTAAGCGTCATTGTTGTTCGTTACTTAGAATAGTATACAATGTAATATAGGCTACTCAGGAAAAAAGAAAGTATTCACCTAATGTTCTCCTACCAATATGTGAAAGCATAATTAGCATAACAAGCCTTTATCGTTCATAGCACTACTCGAAAACTTGGTGACTGTGCTGTACAACTGGTGATTCAAGTTTGACATTTTAAGACTATGTCCATGATGCTTTAAACGATAGAGGGGGAGTTTTCAAAGATCACAGATTAAGGTTTAGATTTAATGCTTTCCACAGCAGTAAAAAAAATACAGATTAAAGGTTTAGACAGCAGCAAATCTAGGTTAAGATTTTATCAACTCATTGAAATTTCACTTTCATTTGTTCATTTGATGTACGAATTCAATTTGGAGAAACGTTCACCAAAATTCTATTTAAAATGGAAATGCCATTTCAGTAAAATGGGTGCAAATCAGAAGACCACTACACACTCAGAATGTCGGGCTAACAACATTTGTGTTTTAAGGCACTAATTTTATCAGTATGCCAGATTGCCCATTCTTATAATGCTTTAGACGAAGACTCAAACTAAACAGTCTGACTAGAAAACTTTATTACTACGAGGGTCAGTAAAGAATAACTGAGATTTGATACACACCTCTTACACTTTCTAACGTATACTAGTCAAATTTGGCATTTGTATGTACCGAACTGTCCTGCCCGAGAATAAGTAATATACAATATCATGCAGAGTAAAGATTGCTGTTGCTGAGCAACCAAATAATGCGCTATAACGCCATGCGTTCACGCTGGAATAAAGCATTGCCATGAAAGCAGGCTACAGAATTTAAATGGTATCAACTTATGTAATGGTTGCAAATAAGTGTTCAAAGATGTTTTGTTAAATGCAAGCACTGTAACTGAGTCATTGGAATTTTATATCACAAATAAAAGGAAAATCAAATACATTTTCGAAAAAATACTCACCCTGAAATATACCCCACCCACCAATAACGGTCCATTCAAGAATAAAACTTATCAACTAAGTATCATAACATATGTCTATTTCATTGTATTAAGCAATTGCTTTTAATATCTGAATGTTTATCTTAAATATTCTAAAGAAAAAACGGTTACCATAGCAACACAATTTGTCGATAAATAAAATTTACATCGAGTTTGGTTGCTAGGCAACGAACATTACATTGAATTTACTTTCTATTGCACTTCTTCAAAACATTGGTAACACATTGTTTGCTACAACTGGTGTGATAAAAGGTCCTTTATTATACTGTTTTAGATTTGAAGTGATTTTGATTTCACAGCTGGCGTCAGCGCAAACGCACAGTGCTGAGAGAGGTCGTCTATTACCTAGCAACAGTACAATGAAGATGATAAGACATCAACCTCTATATGCAATGAAGCAAGGAGGTTCAGTCTATATATGTATTAAGTTTCAGTCGAAAGTGCCAACCCAGTCAAAAGATATTAACCAACTCTCAGTTATTTTTGACTGGCCCACGTATATCAGAGGAACAAAAGGAAAATGATAAAATATCGTTCCAAATGTATGAAACGCACGGGCAGTCTATAAATCAAAAGATACAAGTACCCAAGGGGTATTTTTTGTTGAATTTATATTGATTCAAGATTGGGGATCAATATTGATTTTACCTTGAGTTTACACCAGAAAATTGAAATAGACTCAATGTTGAATTCAACTTTATTCTCCAACCTTGAATCATGGTTTGTTTTTCAACTTTCTTTCAACTTTGCAAGTCGATATTGAATCAACATCGATGTGAGGAATGAAATCAAGACTTGATTCTTTCTAGGTTTGTATATATTGAATCAAGCCTTCTTTTCAAATTAGGCTTCACACTTGGGTATTCAGCCTAGACTCAAGCTTAACTCTCTCCGATTTTTCCCAAGATTCATGACTTTTATCATCGAACCCATAAAACCATATATTATCACGTCAGAACTGCGCTTCTAAACGTTCTGTTATCATCTCCAGTTCTTTATTTTGCGATTCTAATTTTAATATAGATGATTTTAATTCGTTGACCTGTTTCGTAAGGTGCGCGTTTTGATCTTTAAAATTTTGCTGTCACGTTTTAGTTGGCGAACCGATGTTTCCAAGTGGGCGAATTTTCATCTTCTTGACATCTCTAACAGTATTCACGTGGTATTAATTTCGCTGAAAATACAATACAATGCAATGTGTTTAATTGGCATTAAACAATATAATGCTTTTAGCCATCAAACATACATGTATGAGTGAGCAAAATTAGTATTAACATTTTTTTCTGAGAAGCAATAGATTTGACATCAAGGTACAGGAGCAGATATATTTCGTAAAACATGCAGTGTAACTATGAAGGATTTCGTTTCTTGAATGCAAAATAGACTTTACTTAAGTTATTCAGTGTTTTCTTAGAGGTAGCTGACATAAGATGATCAAACTTGGTTAGAGTTGGCCAGCTGCAAAAGTAATTTTTAACGTATCTCCTACGTAGCTCAGTATAATAAGGGCATACTAGCAAAAATGATATTCGTCCTCTTTTTTCTCATATTATAAAACGTACAGAGGCGATCTTCCCTGGGGGTTCCATTGTATCGACCAATTTCGATCATAATACTATGAGAACTTCGTCTGAATCTGGACAGTGCTATCACCAGATTCTGTCCTTTGTTCTGACGTCTCGCTGGCTAAATCCATATCCGCTCTGCGCATTTGTATATGTGAGTTAGGTCCTACTCGATTCGTCCGGTTGAATCTGAGTTTGGGAGTCTGTAAGCCAAGAGCTCATTGACTGTTGAGAAATAACTGACGGTTGATTTTGTGAACTGGATGCTCGTCGTAAGGTAAAGAGCGGGTCCACTCGGTGGCTCAGACCAGCAGGATCACGCACAGATGTATCTGCCAAAGCCTCACCAATAGGATCTTGTCGACTTCCACGACCTCTTCCACGGCCATTGCAACTACGGCCAGGGCTACGACCTCTCGGGCCGCCTCTCGGTAACTATTACCACGAGTAGATCCAGTTTGAGGCCCAGGATTAAACAATGTAATATTTCACCTAATGTTCTCCTACCAATATGTGAAAGATTAACGCTTTTCACTGCAGTAACACTCATTAATATTTTACTTCCATAGCAAGTGGGGACAATTTGAAAATCGATGTTTGTAATTGTGACCAACTAGGGAAAATATACGCATTATGTCGGCGGGCGACATACTTGAAAAAAAAGAGCTTAAACGAATTCACTGTAGTCATACCACTACGGCAAATTGGGTCTCGTCACTTATTCCGGTGTTAGGGTAACTTTCTCATCATGATCAATTTCTTTATTTAATCACAGATAAGCGCCCCAAAATGCTTGGGTTCCGATTGATTTTTGTTCATCAAAATCACATTGTATCTTTTAGCGTTAAAATTATATGAAAACTTTAACGTTTGATGTCTAGGCATTTAACTATTAAGTACGGTTTCGTCATAGTGGACAATTTATCAATGACGAAACCGTAAAATTATGACGAAACCGTAATTGATATTTTTTTGATATAACTGTAAAAAAACACTTTTAAAATATGATTTTATCGCCGTTTTGGCAAAACAACACAGAGGTTGTTTAGCAGACGATGCAATCTCGAAGCAAACATATTCGAAAGTTCTCATTTTTGTCAGCCTTTATTTGAAGGTAATTTTACTATAACACCGGAGTGGGTGACGAGACCCGAATTGCCGTAGTGGAATGACCACAGTGGAATTGGATCTGATGAAAAAAATGGCTGATGGATCTTGTTTCCCTTATGGTATATAAGGTCAATCAAAGCATGAAGATTTCATCCACACGAAGAAGTAAATCTAAACTACTCAATAAATGCGCAAAACACTCTGATGTGAATCGGTTCGGTTGTTGTTCATGCTGATCTTAGTCTTTGCTCTGAGTCATTATATCTTTTGGAGAAGGCCAACAGAGATATATATGTGTGTCTCTTTGTTGAAGAATAGAATGCGATTGATTCCCTGTTTTGTTTTGTGTTTTTACGACTGGCATCTTCCATAATTCAGGATTAGGTAAATCTTGATTGACTTGCTTGTGTCATCTTATATTTTCACATTGTCCAGGATAACAAACAATTCCCTATAACGACGAAATCGCAGAAGTAAATATAACCGCAATGTGCAGAACTATCCGCCATCATTGCACTTCGGAATACTTCGGCACGTGTCGGGCACACGCGGCGTTGCTTGACCTCAGGCCGTGTGCAAAAGCGCGCCATGATATTGTGTAGCCCTGAAACCTAACTCCAAACATTTACTGGTATCGTATTGTTTGCGGAAATGCTTGAGAAGAGACACTTGTAATTAAAACAGAAAGAGACTGCAGAGTGATCATTTTCGCCACGTTTTACTTTTTTGCGCGAAATAAATGTCCGCTTGAAATTAATTAGATTACGGATATCTTTATTTCAACAGAGCAGTAACATGAAAAACAAACATTATTGCATAAATACATATTCGTATAGCTGTTTTAACCCATTGTCAAGTGGACGAAATTCTATGTTCAAATCAGAAGATTTACGTGCTGTTTGAACATGGTTTAAACTTGAAAATACAGTGTGTACAAAAAGAACAACAAACTGTATATAATGTTTGATATCAAGAGCCATTTCAAAGACGATCATTTTAAACTTGTAGGATACTTAGATTAAACTAGCCTGGGTTCCAGTCTGATCATTTTTTCTTCTTTGTTATTCTAAATGTCAATATTAATCTAAATCAATAACGGACCACCGATACCTTTGATGTTGTATTTTTTAGAATATTAGCATTAGAAAATATTGCCAAAATATTGACGACTAGACCCAGGCTAAGATTAAACAGTCACTTATCAGTAGGGTAAATTCCATATTTCCATATATTCAGAGGAGACTATTTTTAAAGTTTCCATAGCCAAAATGAGCGGCCAGTTTTTTTTTTCGACGGATCAAATTCGTTTTTAGCTTTATCTGTAAGAGGCCACCTAGTGAGCATTTCTGCCAAATAGTTTTCGATTCTGACCGTTAGTTTCAGAGGGAAAGATGCTTTAATATACAAGGTAAACCGTCTACGTTCCCTGGTCTGGATCACGTTTATTGTTTTTATAGAAAGTGCTCATGGAACGTTTCTGTAAAGTTTGATTAAAATTAGCCCACCGGCTAATGAAGCTGCCATGGATGGGGCCAGTTTTTCCTATGTATATATAGGGAACCATTACAAAATATTCTTGTCAAAAACTCCTGGGCCGATTTTTATATGATTTGGCACACATGGTCATTGAGTGATCTTTTTACCAAAATTGCTCGAATTAAGTTGGTCCGTTGAAAACCATTGCCTCGAGCTAGCCATTTTTCAGATTTGATTCACTTTTGGTTTGAATTATAATTCCCATTGAGGCTCTTCATCCTTTTATTTTCCTCAACATTACTTAAAATTTTCCATGTAAAGTCTTATTGAAACTGCTGACCCACCAAGATTTCATAGGATGTTGATCAAGATTATGCTTTCCCTGGCCTAATAAACAGTAATTTTCGGGTGAGCGACCCAGGACACGAGGGTTTTCATGTTTTTATTGGTCATCCAGTTTCATTTTTTAGAAGTAATCCTTCGCCACAATAAGCAATGTACCTTGGCGGACATGTTTTTGACTGATTCTATTTATTTAAAGCTGCATAGTCTGTAACTTTTGATCTTTTAATTTTAGAAATAATGTTTCTATTTTTCAAGAACACGGAAAAAAAACTAAAATTCAGGTATACATTTTACCAATTTCGTGAATCTTAACAAATTTCCAGTACCAAAACAACAGCATTTATGTTAAAAATTAACTGTCTATAATTATTGGAGGGACGCAAATAATTACCAACAAGAGAAAAAACACCTGTTTTTATAAGATAATTCTCTTTTCCATGCAGTTTTTAGCTTTAGTGAACAGATTTATTGAGAAAACATAACTTAATTCTTCTTTTACAAATGATTTAAAAAGAAAATATTTTTTTCGAAAAAAAATGTTCATAATTGCAGACTTAGTCTCTTTAAGCTGTTTCTGCAGAGAATCGCCTTGTGACCATTTCTGCCACATTGTTTGGAAATCTGATAATTCGGGTTTTAGAGATATGTAAAGTTTCTTATAGAGGTATATGAGCTAAGCCAGCCACGTTCCTTGGTGCTTGTTCAAGCTTGCCCAGGAAAAAAGTGTGGTTAAGTGAACTGACCGTCCCGCCATGACCATAGCTGTTGACTTGGGACGTAAAGCAACACAACAAACAAAAACAAAACAAACACATTTTGGTCTTTTGAGAGTGACCGTTCTACACAGGTTTTACTGTAGTTTTTAAAGCAGTGAACGGTTACAACAAGATCAGTGGCAGTCCAGCTGTTTCAAAATTTGGTGTAAAGTTTCACTTATATTTCACAGTGTAACATACAGCGATGAGTATGTTTTGGTTTTGGATGTCTTCTTTGGAGTTCGGGCTGCACAGTAGTGTGGCTTCGTGTCATGGCCATATGCCTTGGAGATAATTTGGTAAGAAGACGAAGAGCTATCGTGAGCCAATTAAGGTTTCTAGCACATCTACAGCTTCAAAACATTAAGATACCGCGCCAGTTAATAGAAACATTGATTTTCGCACGTTTCCAAAGAAGCGGATTTTTAGTTTTTACTGGATTAAAAAATCTCCGAAAATGTTACAGCATGTGGTGACTTCTGTCGTCTGCTGTTTAACTTCGCAAACAGATTTGACCAAAACCAGACCTGACAAAACGTTCAAGCTGATCTGAAGGGAAACTATTTGACACTGATGGTATTCCCGATTTTTTTTTTTTTTTGAAAAAGTTAAATTAATAACAACAACTGCAGAGGAATAGACATGATGCGATATTTGCTCGCTATATATAGCTTTTCTACTTACTCCCGAAAAAACTCCGTTTGTATTGTTTTTGTCACATTGGTACATATTCTTCTAAAAATGAAGTCAAAACGTGATTTAGAGGATCATTTGAAATTGTGTTATTTTGAAATTGTGATATTGGTAGGAAATATGGATGCGTCTCGACACTTTTTTTTTCAGAAATAACATTTAATTTGGTCCTTAATAGCATTTTTTAAATTCTATAGGTAGATTTTTATCTCCTGATAATCCTTGTTAAATAACAGTTCTAATAGAATCATATATATGATAAAATAAGAACACAGACTGAAGTTAGGCTTTTTATCTGTTGTTATTTGATGAAATTGATCAAGTTTTACATATTTTCATAATCAAAGTTTGTATTTTTTCTTTTATCATCTCAAAAAGTTTAACTATTATATTAATCTATTAGAAGAATGTATCATTTTGAATCATTTCACAGGTATTAAGTCATTCTTAGATGTAGGAAAAATGATGTTTAGAATGCCTCATGTTTTTTTTACATAACATTAAATTACTTCCAAGCTGCGTGTTACACTTGGGACAAATTAAAGATGTATGAAGAAAACAGGTTTATACTAAATCCGATTGGGTGTAATCTGAATTTTATACATAGTCTAATCAGTAGAACTGATAAGGTTGAACTAATTGCAACAGAATTTTTTCAGCAATCCTGCCACTGTTTGGGTTATCTTGAGCAACATACTAAAAGTTGCAAGTCCTATCTTGTGGGGAAGTATATATATTTTCGACTTAAAAATGATCACTTTTATGCTTAAAGTGGCCATTGAAGAATATTGTTTAGTCATTTGGACACTTCTTCTACAGTTGTTTTAAGTCCTTTATGCTTTGATTATAGAAATTGATTTGATTATATGAGTATTACATATGATAAAAACCATATCAAACCATATCAAATGAACCAAAATGTTAAAAATCAGGGGTTGAATTACCCCGCCCACCAAATTACAATTATATTAAGATTAGAAACATAATAGTTCTGTTTACTTTTCTATTACAACATATAAGTATTATTTTAACAATGTTGAGGTTGTTGTGATTGGACGTAATGACATGACAGCATATCATATGGTATTACAGTTATATACGTTACTTACTTTCAAATGTATTAATATTTAATGCAGTACTATCTTTAGATCATAGGCTGCCAAAAGTCCTCTTAGGAATCAGGTTGTAGACTTTATTTTCTAAAACCACATAATACTAGTCACATAATCAAGTATAATAGCTCATTAGCGGTCGAGGCGTTACTTTGCAATAGCTCAATTTATTATGTTACCCTAAAACAATAGGAAATCATATAGTGTTATTATATCAAATTATTCCTTATTCTTACATATCAATATTATCTATTAATTGAAAGCAAATGATTAGCAATATAATTATACCTAACTTAGACACCTGTTATTACAGTTATATACGTTACTTTCTATCAAATACAATATTTAATGCAATAACCACTATATGAGTTTACACTACTAATGTATATAAATTACTGTCATGAGTAATGAGAGAAATGATGAATATTGTATTATTTGACAAAACAAGTAACTAAGAATAAAACCCAACAAAGCATTACTGATAAAAGAGAGAAACTAGAACCTAAATCACATAAAACGCCATTTCAAGTCAGAGTTTTAACAGCATTTTTAGAAACTACTTATATTTTATGATCAAATTATGTTTCTTAAATGCTTACATTACATCTTTTTATCTCTCTGAAACATTTGTGTTTCCTTTTTTTGTCTTTGTAATGATATATATACAATACATTTTACCTGGATACAGCTTAAGTTAAATGAGACACTGATATAAAACAATTGTAGTTGCCTTGTAAGCCACCAAAATACATATAATTATAGCTTATCAGCTATCGACAACAACAACTATATTGATAATATTCAGGGACAAACGCGAACTCAAAACTCCTAAAACTACCGTTGTCATTTCAAACAAATTTTTTTTCATTATAACGGTTACTGCCCCACATAAGGCACGCCTATCCATATGGTTATAATCGCTTCATGTCCTAAGCATATCCAGTTTGGTGAAGAAAGAATACAAATTATTTTAGTAACATTTACAAAAAGAGTGCTTACGAAAATGGTCACACTTATCATATGCTTTGTCTGGTTCTACAATGTTGTGAAGCATTGCAACAGGACAGCTTTTGTTCTAAAGCTTCTTTTTTGTAATTCATTTGAAAGATCTATGCTTATTATCTAGAAAAAAATCTCTTGCATTGTAAGTATTATATTGTAGCCATTGCAAAATGAATGGACTCCAATAAATTATTGGTAGTTTTGTTTTGCATTATTTCTATCAATTAGACTTAGTCTAAGCGTGACATTTTGCTCACATAAAATCTTTTTGATATTTAGCATGTCAAATACAAAAATTACATCTAATTCATCCTTCGCACGTTTCAAAGCAAACTAAATTGATTATAAATAGTAAACAATTTATAAATCAAATGAGCAAGCACATTTAATTTTGATTGATTACCCAGTGTTGAGGTGCCGGTGATACTGTCAAAATGTGTAGTTAGACACAACATAGCCTTTGCTGCTCTTATACACAAAGTAAGTGTGTGGATGAAGACACAGGCCAAATTTGGAACGCTATCTCCGCTGCATCGGCATGGGTTATTAAAGATGCATTTGCCATGTGCGATAAGACCCCAAATCTCTTGTGCTGCTCCAAATTTTCATTTGAGCTTGTATAAATTACATAAAAAGCGTTCAACATTATTTTTCATCTAAAGGTAACAAAATTCATACTTATACTACTGTCAGAGAACAAATCAACATTGTATTGAATATTTGATATACTATATCATACACACATTACACAAATGACAATAGAAGCACAGCTTTATCAACCCTTGAGATTTATAATAACCTTAATACAATGCACAAGTAAAAGAAATATGATTTCTTATGTTGATGATTGAACAAAAGAAAGCATGGCAAATAGATATGTATATATACTTTCATTAAGTCCATGTGTACTTTCTAGAATTACATGTAAGTATATCATTGGTGACAATGAATGTACTGAATTAAGGGCCCTTTTAATGCTAATGTTTGTTAGAACAGTTGATTTTTTGCGTGTGTCTATTAATCAATACCCTCAACATTTTTTGGGCGCTTTTACATAATTTCCTATTTACGAGATGGGCAGTCTTATTAAAGCCTTTGCTGCTCACATGTAGTGCATTTGTTTACTGTCTGAAGAAGGAAAACATTTCCGATACATACTACAGTAAAAAAACTGTGTTGATTTTGATTTTATTCCACTTATTCATTAAGTCAATACACTGGTGAGTTTACAATTCATTCTGATGTTTTATATGCATATAACGCTTTGATATCAAGGATTCCAATTACAATATTCCTGTAATAATTTGGCTATACCACATTCTGTATAGTGGAAATTAGCAACAACTATATAAGCATTGTTAGCTAAATCTAAGTAAGATCTCATGACGGCACGTTTTTTTAAACTTTTAACTTTTCCATCTAATAAAAGTAAAATGTTACTGACTATGTTTGTATAATGTGAACAACAGTAAACTGGGTACGCAAAAATATTTTTTAAATAACTGATAAGAGTTTTTTCAATTAAGTTATTTTTTTTCAGATAAATATTATAAAAATCTACATCCACACACATATTAGCTTTTCAGGCCCAATTATATACTGTCTTTAACAGTTTGGACAAACATAGGTTCTTATGATATATTTTATAAGGTTATATATGTTACTTTGATATATTTGAAAGAAAATGGGAATGTATTCTTTTACTGTAATTAAAGAACTATCCTTTATTTGTTATGAGTTTCAAAATCTTTAACTTTGGACAAATCAAAAAAAATATATTGTAGATAAAAAACGCCCAAAAATTTACTATTTCACAAATATAAATGTGTGAAGATAGATCGACTTTAGTGTATAGATATAGTTTCTTGAGAATAACTGATAATTATTTTAGGACAAACTGGTATCTTGTTATAAATTTAACACAAAATCTGTTTTTAAATGAAATAAAATACTATATGATCTATAAGATAAGGTATTTAGCAGTATATATAGCAAGTCTCAAAGTTTGTAATGTATGTTACATATTTCCGTACATGCAACAAAATGCTACTTTACACCAGAAACGATGTTATGTATACTTTTGCAATGTGTTAATCCATCAAATGTTTATATATGGGTTTTAAAAGTTAAAAGATAGCATAACATGATAACTTTAAAAGTGAAAAGGTTCTTACTACATTCAACATTTAATAAGGGATCAACATATATTCAACAGCTTATACTTCTTAAAGTATTTATGATATAAACAAGCTGCTTGCATTTTTGAAGTAGTCAGTTAATTGTCGCTTAGGAATGTTGTATCTAAAACCCAAATACTCATTATGAAGCTTATTAAATGAAACTGTTGAACACATTTTAATGATTTCAATAGGTGTAGTTGTAAATGTAATGTAAATAATGTCATAAATAACATAAAGGTGTGTTCCTGGAAGCAAACAATTTATCATGATACTTGTTTGAGCCTCAAAGTAAGCTGTCGGTAGTAACGAACGACTGTATGCATCAGTTGGACACCACCTGGATACCATTTCATATTCAAATGTCGCAATTTTGTTTTAAAAGTAAAAAAATGGGGTAGGTGTATAAAACGTATCCTCCTGAAAAACTGCTACCACAATTTGACCGTACAGTCGGTCTAGAAATGTTGTAGAAGGCTAGTTTTAACTAATAAAGTCAAACCTTTTCTGTCAGGAAAATTGTGCCAATCGAGTTTTCAAATATTTAGCTCCTCGACTAGTAGTGAGTCTGATTGATAATCTGACTTTTAAATGTATAGACAGCAATAGAGGGGCTGTGAGCTTTAATCTAAATATGGTTACATACTTTCATTAAGATTGTTCTCTCCATGCCACTGATTTTCAGTTACTGATGACAGTACACGGTGTTCAATAAGTTCTGGTAAACGACTTGTGGAACGGAGCAACGATAACTGAGCATCATGGTAGGATTAAAAAAAAACTGTTGAAAGAGAAATCGTCCAATCACAACAACAACAACAACTACTACTACAACAACAACTGGTATATATATATATTGTGAGAGTCACTATGGGTTATCAGTTTGTTATGAATGTTAGAACAATACTATTATATTATAATAGAAATGTAAACAGAAATATTTGTGTTTGTAATCTTAATATATTGGTGGGTGGGGTAATTCAACCTCTGATTTTTAACATTTGGGCTCATTTTATATGAGTTTATATGTGTTTAATAACATATGTATAATGTATGTTACTCATATAATCAAATCAAATTCTATAATCAAAGCATAAAGGACTTAAAACAACTGCAGAAGAAGTGACCCTTTGAATAAAAATGATCTTCAATGGCCACTTTAAGCATAAAAGTGATCATTTTAAATCAAAAATATGACCACCTCCCCACAAGATATGACTTGCAACTTTTAGTATGTGATTACAGGAATATCAATATAGCAAATAAAACTAATTGCATTTCTGTTGCAATTAGTTCAAGGTTAGCCTATTTTTGAAGCCCCACCGACTAGTCTAACAGAAACCTATGTCAAACAAATATCAAAACCCTTTTTTATTCTAATGGTCAAGTCCTTTCGAATTCTTTAATTGCAACAAAATGGGCATCTAAATTATAGGGCTTCAACACTTATTTCTTTTTATGCCACGGACATGTGTCAAGTTTATGTTTATTTTAAGCAGATATTACTTTTGTACTGAAAGAATAACATTGGGAATCATAATAGGTTGTTGTTATCATTTTTGATGTCCAAAGTGTAACGCTTTCATGATTGCATACATTTAAGCTTGATGCATAAAGAATTTAATTACTTTCTTGAATAAAAAAAGCTATATATAGATCAAACCTGCTTGAAGCAATTAAGAAGCCATTTGATCCTGAAAAATCGATAATGTGAATTAAAAAAGAGGTCTAAAACTTGAGATATTTTCCTTTGGCATGAATGGTTTAGAGATTTTACAGCATATTTTGGATATGTTTTTCAAAGACATGTTATTTGAATTAAACTATGGTATAAACTCATAATTTTAAAAAAGAAAATTCTGAGGTTAAATTCATGGAATATATGCTATAATGCAGGTTTAATAATACAGCAAGTTGAAATTCGTTACACTTGGTACATAAAGTTTGCATCGTTAATTTTCTCCAAATTATTTGGTTTATGTGAAGGTATTTTTGCTTTTTCTAAGACAATGGTATGCCAAAGGATGACAAAAAACACTTGACATTAGAAAAAAACTGCTAAAGATGACTATGCAAATATAACCAAGATCTAAAGTGTTAAATATAATATTGCTTGCAAATGTTCGAAAAACAAAATTTATTAGTGATCCAAGTCATATTCAAAGTGTTTTGTGATGGTGAGCCTGTATTCTGTTAGTGCATATAGCTAAGTACCCTATAAATGCTTCCATTTTACATTTTAGACCTTTGTATTAATTTAGTAATAATTTTTTGAGAAAGCGTTACACTTGGGACAACACTATGGAAGTTTTGCTTTTCATAAGATACAAACGTATGTGTATGAACTTAATTAGGCTAGACTGAAAAACACATGATACAACTCTATTTCTGGAAAATGGGACCACTGAAACTTGGGACATTTCAGGGTAATACTTTTTAGGATGCTGGTAGACCATATAAAGTGGACATATAAAGATACTTTAAAGTTTAATTTGAAGCTGTAACATTAGTCTAACTAACATATATGTCTACTGCAAGCAAAACAGGATCTGCTACTTTTATATTTTGGTGTTTTTGGTCAGAAATCTTTTGAGCGGTACATCCTTATGATAAGAGTTTAAAGTTTAAAAATAATTTTGAAAGCTCAATCCATTGCCAAAAACTTGAAGTCTGATAGTGAAAATTAATGTAGTTGTACATGGTTTACTTCTAAAAGATACCTATTTTGTGTGGTGATAGTAACAAAAGTTACCTTCAAATGTCACGCAAAAAGAGTTACACTTGGGACATTCTTCACTATGAAATATGCCATAATTTTTACTACCAATTGTATTGATATGAAATTTTGGTACAATTTTAGCAATGTTATAACACATTATTTGGCATAAAATAAGCATCTGATAGCCATCCTAGTTTTGCTATAGATAGCTTTTAGAAAAAAAGCATTCATTTTTTTAAAATTACTCAGCAACGGTTGGTGAATGGATACGACTTTACACCATGTTGAAGCGTCAGGTTATGTGGCAGCACGTCTGGATATATATATATATATATATATATATATATATATATATATATATATATATATATATATATATATATATATATATATATATATATGAATAATATATATATATATATATATATATATATATATATATATATATATATATATATATATATATATATATATATATATATATATATATATATATATATATATATATATATATATATAGGAGACTAGACATGAGAGAGAGAGAGAGAGAGAGAGAGAGAGAGAGAGTGAGCAGGTCCATATTATAATTTGGAAGACTCGTGATATATAGTTTGATAACAAGAAATGAATATAATTCAGCGCTACACTCTCCGATTTTAATACAACGTATCCCAATTTTTTTATGACTTAGACATACACATGAATAATCCGGGGTTTAGTAATCGAAAGTCAACAATATTTTCAAAATTTAACAGAGTACATGTTTAAGTTTTGGGCTGAAATTAGCCTGTACTCGAATGTATTAGCATGTATCTGTTTAGATTTTCCAAATGCGAAAATCTCAAAACAAATGAGCCGCGACATGAGATTTCCAACAATGTGATCTGTGCGACCAGCAAAGGCTCAGATCAGCATGCGCATAAGTACAGTCTGATCAGAGCCTTTGCCAGTCGCTTGAATGTTCTATGACTGTTAAGCTACTGACCGAACATGATTTGGTGTTTCTAAGCTTAAAAGGAGGCTGCACAGGCTCGTCTGAGCCTACTCTTGTCAAAATGCCACATTGTTGGAAATCACATATCGCGTCTCACTAAGGTTTCGGCTGGAAACTAGCCTGTACTCGTATGTACTCGCATGTGTCTGTTCAAATTTCCTGATTGCGAAAATCTCAATAAACAAAGTTTACACTGGTAGGGTTTTTCGCCACTGTGAATTCTTAAATGTTTTGTCAAAGTCGAGCTGTCCGAGAACGCCTTTTTACACAGACGACATCTGTATGGACGTTCCCCCGAGTGAGTGCGCATGTGCGTCGTCACTGAGGAACTCTGGGAAAAATGTCGATCACATACGGGACAGTGAAATGGCTTCTCTCCTGAATGTACCCGGATGTGTGCTGTGAGGTTGGCTGCCTGTGAGAAGGACTTGGAACAGGCGCTGCACTTGTACGGTTTCTCTCCAGAATGCGTTCTAAGATGGGTTTTCAAGGTGCTTGGGCGGGCGTACGTCTTTCCACAAATTCGACAGAGATTTAGTTTGGTGTTTTCCGGACTGTGGGAGAAATGCAAAGGTTTTTCGTCGATGAATTTAGGCCGTTTAAATGGGTACGGGGAATAGTGTCTTGAACTAGTTTTGAAATCGTCATGTGTTTTAGCGTAATAAAAGTTCCGACCCTCGGCACGAATCTCTGAAGTAAACGAGTACGGTTGGCCATACGGATAATTTTGTGAATACGGGCTGCACTGTGCCTGGAAAGTGGCCTGGGGGCTATGTGGGTACTCTTGACCCATGGAGTAGTGTTGAGGAGGCGTCGTCTGCCACTGCTGATTGGGATTGTATTGATTTCCGGCAAAGTTAGGTGGAACTACATTCATGCTCATTGACACGTTAACACTCATCGCAGGAAACATTCCTTGTTGTTGATGGCCATGCGTATTGATAGGGTCGCCATGGAACTGCGCGTGCACTGACGGATACTGTGGACTATTTCTCCCGGGATATCCCATCGGATGAACTTGAGTACTGTGGTTGACTGTGTATGTCAAAGGCTGCTGGCTTTGGTTGTTCATTCCACCACCAATGATAGGACCCGGGCCCAGGTGCATGGTGGGTGACATAGGCGATAACTGGCCACTGAGTTGAGGATGAACAACGGCGTTCTTCAGCGACAGAAGAGCATCTGTGACTTCCGGGGTCGGCTTCTCCTTGAAAACGTACTCTCTGAAAAAGTAAAAAAAAATACTGATGGAATCTTTCAGTTAGATTGATAAAATGGTGTTTATATGATTCAATATACACTCAACTGAACACTTGATCTTTTGCGATAAGAGTGCTCCATCGAAAACCCATTTACTCCATAATAACGCCTTTGACGCTTTTGAAAAATTGTGTATTTGAAAATATTATGGAAAATGCTCCATTTTGCATAAAATTTTCAAAAGTATTCAAAACTTAAACTAAATTTTTCTTGATTTTTTTCAATGTTGCCTAAAACAGAAAATAATGTCATAGCCAATGGAGGAAATGGTTAATAGATCTACATTAAAAAAAATATACACTGAAAGACCTTTAAAACGCAAAAATCGAAATTCGTAATATTAATTAACTTTTAATGTATCAATTTTATTGAGATTTGGCAAGAATGAGAATCAATGTGTCAGCAAAATATGTTTTAAATTCTATGCCAAAATAATAAATGATGTTAGAGAAAGTCTGTCAAATAGCAATATCCTCAGATTCTGAAGTTGCAATTTGAAATTTGTCTAGAAATTGGACACGATTCTAAGTTATTGTGATAAAATATTTTTTTTTATTAAAAATCAGAAACAAATTACCCTTGGAGCCCTAAAAAAGTCTGGCACTGACAATAGCCAGCCGGGACGGATATCGTCGATACACAATCAACGTAAGTTGCCGTCTTAACGCCGGTCGCCATTCATGGTTGACCATACCTGAGTCGATCTTTAACTGTCCCAGTAGCCTGGTTACGATCTCTGAGGCGCTATTTAGTTGGCGGATGGCAATTATTATATCTGGCAACGCCAGAAACACACACCCCAGCTTTTAATATTCCAATTGCGTCCGGTTAAATCATGTTCAGACAAACGCGGCATGACTTATAAAGCTATAAAACTAAAGCTGCTGTGTTTTTATACATGTATACTTACAAGCAACATGTGAAATGATAAAATATTTTGCTTTATTAATTCGTGGCGACGTCTAGTGCAAAACATAGTAAACCAGTGATACGTATATATAGCTGGTGGTGGCCAGTGTCTTTAAACACCGGTATTGGGTACAGATCTATAGAAGCAGAGTGTCGTTACCATCCGTTTTCATCTGATAAAGAAGGCTAAAAATGTAATGGATGCAAAAAATAATGTTTTCATTTTTTGTGTTTTTGAAGTCCTTCTTTGTATTGACAATAATCATACGAAATGTCGTCCAAAATGAGCATATTTACCTTAATAACAAGTCGGGTTAATATGCCACCAATGGAAATGAAAAGTGACAGATTTCATCCATAATCATTGACATCTAATGGCTACATTTAAGAATTTGACCAAGCGTGTCTTGGGAAATGAGGTCAAAATTGATCCAAAAGTAAGTGAGTATGACCAGGATATGCAACATTCACACACTGAGTGCAGACCAACCCATGTCACCGTGAAGAAGAGACACAATGCTGTAACAGCAACGTGACACCAAATGGCAATTAAAGTAACGCAACCAGCTACATCTTCCCCAGCGAGATGATAGCAAAACTAGTAATGGCAATAAGTAATGCACAACAAAGCAAGGACCCATGTTTTAGAGGTCACATGTTAGAATTTTAAAACTGCATGTAAGTTGTATTTCTGTACTTTTGGGATGCGTTCTTTTTTATCTTAGCAAGCAGGTCAGACCCTCGTGAATTCTGATAGCGTTTACACATGCATTTAGTCATACACGTGTATAAAGCGTTTTAACTCTTTGCTAAGGTAATTTTGCATGCTTTTGTCGTGTACATTTTAAATAGACTTCTTAGATCTTTAAGGAATACTATCTGATTTTGAAAGCAGTTTGGATCAAGATAAGGCCCGAGGTCATGTCGGGCCCTATTTGGGTCCAAACTGATTTAACGGTTATTACAAGACGACAAATGTCGCGTTAATCAAGGCCTAGAATTGTTGTACTCTTATCTTATAAGCAATCCGTGCTGGCATTATGATAATTATCCAAAAAAATTAAATAAACACCTATTACCTTTTATTTTACTGTTTTACTGTCGTTTTGTTTTAGACTATAAATCGTTTCCGTTTAAAACATTTCTCACTTTTCATTTAACACGTTCAACATATAATAACAGAAGCTACGAACTACTAATAACTTGTTTGATTTTTTTCTTATTCCGTCCAAAACTGACCACCGGTCAACTAATTTGCATAATCAGGTAAGCGCATTTAAGAAAACCAAATATTTATCTTTATTTTGGTAATCATTTAAAACTCAAGTGTTTAATACTGGGCAGGCTCTTGCTCTTAATATATTTGCTCTAAGAAAACTGTAGGCTAGGCACAGTCTTGAATTTAGTATACTGACGTCATTTAAAAACGCTGCATCCATAAATTTTATTGTTTTAGAAGATTGAGGTTTAGATAAAAATCAGCTAAATTGTCTTTTTTTCTTACCCATACTTTTTAGCTTATGCTTTGGATGCTCAAAAGAACCGTCTCGTTGAGACTGCTCTTTTGAGTACCCACCACATATGCTTTGGTTGCGAAATAAGAAAATTATTTTTATGTTACGCACTCTCAACTAAAGTCCTTATACATGTACTGCTTATTCATGTAGAGGTTTGGCGAGGTTGCAAGCTGCCTTTAGTTTGATACCACGGTGTCGTGGTATTCTGGTGACGTCATAAGAGTCCAAACTACACATAACGACATTAAACACCATCGGGTTAGGCCATATGCGTTCAACTTGAATTGCTCTCAGCATGTGGCGTTGATGTTTTACAAAACCATTTTTATTTTGGATATTTTTTTCAAACAGCCACAGATACGGGTATCGATTTTATAAAAAATAATATTTTAGGCAAAATGTAAGGTTTGTTGTTGTAACTTGTCAACGTTCTCAATTTAGCTTAAGTAACATAATAAATGATGGGGAGGGGTCGGCGCACATTAATCCATGTGCCAAGAATTTGCCTATATGAAATCACGCTGATAAAGATCAATGACCGATTTGTGATCTTTTTCCTCGGCTATCGTCGATTTTTGCAAATTAACTGCACAATCGTCTCGACCACTTTGCAAAGCCATGGAGTTAAAGTTTTATTAAAATGCCATGCAAAAATATGGGTGGGTAGGTCCTGTCGCTAAACAGACGCGTAAACGCACTGCCTGAATATTATAAACGCATGTTTCTGAAGTAGAGAAACGATTTTACAATGGTCAAATAATTCTTTTTGACAACTGGTTGTGTCCAAAACCAAAGCACAAGTGGCTGGAATCCTGCGTCACATGACACCGACAAATCGAGATCATGGAATTAATCTTACAGCGAAAGTATTTAGGATATAAACTTGACTGGGATGCTATAATGCACAAAACGTCATAAGTTTGGTCCGTTCAGTCTTTGTGTAGCGTTTCTTATTAATCCCAGTATATACATGTATTTGCTCTAAGAAACCCTAGGCTGTGCAATATATTTGTTTCATGCAATGTCTCTCTCAGATTAACTCTATTAAGTCCGGCGACTATGGAAGCAGACAGGGGACATTTTGACTTGTGACTTATGGCTTTGGGCTGTTTTGGTGCAAATCTTATGCAAATTATTTAATGCCGCCTCAAAGTTTAACCAAATCACGTAAATCAGTCTCTTCTAAATAGTATTTCTCAAACAATATAATACAGAAGGGGCAAAATCGCTCATCTTGTTGTTCATGAGTTGTCATTGCTTTAGACTTGCACCAAAAACAGTCCGAAACCACGTCATAAGGCAAGTCATAAGTCGCAAGTCACAAGTCGCAAGTCCACAACACATTAGTCTTAAGTCAAACTGCTACCCCAAAATATAACAAATTAACATTAAAAAGTCTCATCTTAATGGTATTTCCCCAACAACGTAATACAGAAGGAGCGTAATAGCTTATCTCGTTGTTCGGCACCCACCGTTGCTTCAGATTTGCACCAAAAATGGCCCAAGGTCACAAGTCATAAATCGCAAGCCACAAGCCAAAATGTCCCCTTTCGGGTAGGGATCAAGCTGATGTTTATAAACACAGAGCATCAACATTATGTGTTTCCCATTAAATTAGATAGTTTTATTTCAAATACGTGTATCTTAGATAATATCTCTTCAAATCTGAAATGCGTATACTTCGTGCTTCTAAGAAAATCAACCAAAATGCTTCTAAGAAAGTTAACCAAAACCGAATGTCAAAATAATGAAACCTTTGATAATCTGCTATTAGGGTTTTTGTATACTGAAAGGATACAGCCGATTATGCATTTGATGAAATGTTTTCTCGGAGTAATTATCCTCGAACGTAATTTCGATTCAATTTAAAAACAATTTTAATGTTCATCTTTGGGTAAGCCCATTAGAAACTGTTGAACTGCAAACTATGCACTTCTGGACATCACATCCCATACCAGTATTCTATTTTGGAAAAAAGGAAACATTGCACGGGCAAGGCCGGGTCAGTATATAGGGAAGGTGTGACAAAACATTAAAATATTCATACTTCAAAACCTGAAGCAGTATTACAGTGCTGTAGGTTGTAGAATTGTCATGTTACAAATGAACATATTTGAGATCGTTTTATGCTCTTTGCTGATCTTTGTCCGCATTTTTCACAACCACATTCTTATTTAATTTATCAGGTACCTCTATACGATTTGAACGCGATGGACTCACAATTTCTTGGCTGCCCATTTTCGTTACGCGATACTGACCTTTTTTGGAGTTGCATGGTTTCAGAGCCCATCACCTTTTATCGATTGTCTTTCAGAAATGATCCCATGTTTATCAACAGTTATCAAAACACCATTTTCTCACATTCTGGGTACTTTGTTTAGCTATTTGCACCCTCGTATGCGTCTGTTCACCTGTGCATTTGCTTACAAATAGAATTTACCACACCACATGTTTGGTGCATGTACGAGTGGCATTTGGAAAGTTCTTAGCATGGTCTTTTATCTCAGTAACCGATTTACAAACCCTATCATATTGGTACCATTTTAAAGAGCTATCTTTTTTCTATGTTATGGCACAAATTTCATGAGGATATTATAATACAGACACGAATAATATTATTGTGAACACATGCGCTGTTTGCATACTGGAAAATGCAAAATTTCAGTGGAAAATATAATATTTTACTTTTTAAAAGTGTGCATAACATTAACAATAGTTCATGAAATTAGATAACTTTGTACCATTTGGTAGGCCACAATCTGGTACAGTTATTATACAATTAATGGCTTAGTTGGATGTTTCTAATAGCTAAATACCAGAACAGTTATACCAAAACCGTCTAGAAAGCAAAGCAATGCGCTACATTTTCGACTAAAAATCGCATGTCACAATGCACATATTTTGAAAATATATAACCAACAGCAGTTTAAAAATGTCGCGTGTTGGTATTTTTGTCAAGCACACTTTATGGACTTGTATAAACCAAAAACAATTTTTTAAACCAGAACAAAGGGAAGATAACTCTTTATAATCTCCCCATGTGGCAGAGTAAGTTTAACTATGAGTTGACGTTCTGGTTCATTTCAAATGAAAACGGTGGCAAACAAAAAAGTAAAAATACATTGAGAGTAAAAATCAATCCATTTTGTGATGGTTGACGCGATACCATGAGAAGTTCTTATCCCATCGACAAAATATGAGGAATTAAGTTACCCCATCCACTTCTTGAAAAGTAGGGGTAGTGTTATTAGGAATAATTTTCTTGAATACAGAACTAAACAAGCCACACTATTTGCGCGACGAAATGATTTTTATGCATTGTTCGCTACAAATAAAGCAAAACATACGCTCAATAGGCATTTTATTGCTCCTGTAGAGACACAATTTACAATAAAAGTATATTGAAAAATCGAACACATTCCTATTTTAAAAGTTTACCAATTCTCTATTATTCAACATTTTCTGAATGTAAAGGTGTAAGTCGCGCAAGCAGTGATATGTTTTAATAAAAAAGTTGGCACAAAATCGTTAATTTGTCAAACCATGATCGTAAATAAGGTCCCCAATTTTCGTTCGTTTTTTACAAATATTTTGCTTTGAGCATGCGCTGCACGTGCACGCCGAGTCCTTTTTCGACAAAAATTAAACCATCAAGTAGCCGTTGAATTCTAGTTTCCAAAAATATATTATTTGATAGCATTTTATCAACGCATTACAGAGCTATGATGCCATGCTAAGAACTTTCCAAATGCCCCTCGTATATAACAAAGAACTTACGAAAATTGCATTTAGCCTAAAACGTGAAATACAGGGAGGTTGCTATAGAAAAGTACATATTTGATAAATTTTCTAAGAACTGGACAGGTGGTTTAAAATAATTTTGAATGTACTATCATCACTACCCATGACTTCAGATTCAACACATAAAATATTATGTTTACATCTTGTTGGTTTATAATTAAGATCTGATAGAAAAGCTGTCAACCATTTGCAGGCCATGTTTATTTGGCTTATTATAAAAACGTGTTCTTTTAATATGTTAAATTTATGACTTTCTTTGAAAGAAGGTAATTGAAAGTGGTATTAGAGATCGAAGTACATTTATTTTTGAGCAAATATGACCAAAGAACAGCACATTGCTGATTTATATAGTGAACTTATAAACGAAATATTGTGAGTTAACTAGTATGGTTGCCATTAATGAAATAATCTGTTGGCGATATGTCTTGCAGGGTCATCCTGAAAAGGATTAGGAAATTTATTTGGTCTATCTATTGTATTAGGGTACATAACACTTACAGGATGCAAAAAGACTTCAGAATTTTCTAAAGCATAGACGGAAACCTAAACAAAACACCAGGAGAATATAAGTACATGTAGAAAACTTAAGAGCAAGATACCGTTAAGATGTAGAACAGCCGTCATTTCTGATGAAATATAAATCCAAATATTGAGATTGTCAGCTGTCTGGTACGGAAGCCGTGAGAGGACATTTATTAAGTTTCACTCCAATAAAATTTTACTTAAATGTTTTTTTAATATCACTTTTTTTCTACTTTTACACAATGCTGCTGTAATAAATTTGCATTGGCGGGAAATCACACAGACATCAAGATGGCATCCATGGAAATGGAAGAATTGTATAAAAGTAGAAAACAATGATATTTGAAAAAACTATCAAAAGTAGAAAACAGTGATATTAAAAAAGAACATTTAAGTAAAATTTTATTGGAGTAAAACTATATAAAAGTGAAATCCGAAATGTCCCCTAACGGCTTGTGTAGTCTTGAGGGTTAAGTGTGATTTTAAAATGTTGAGGCATGCAGAGTTAACCAATTATTGTACGTGGTTCTGTAAGGAAGATAATGTTTCTCTACAGGAAACTACATCATGTATACTGATGTAGGGGGAAACTATGAACTATTTCCCTATAAAATTATTTAAAGGAACAGATGCATATTTTGTTACAGGGATCGATAGTCTTCCTAAACCAACTATCAGAGAATCTAACAAATGAACCCAGCATAATATGTGTTAGTGGGCTCACTGTATTTGTTTGTGTGTTTATTATCCATTCGATATGAATTGTAGTGTCAGTCTAAATTAATACATGTATTTGGTTGGTTTATAACTAAAGTGTCAAAAATATGAACTACTTTGTAGCAGTTAACATATGCAAGGTTTACGTAAATTATTATGTTGTCAATAAAAAAAGCTTCGGTCCATAGCAAAAACCTCCATTCATCTAAACGAGCGCGTGCATTTTGCGTTTTGCAGTCTTTTTCTTAGCCTGTCACATCGTGTTAATTAGAGAAGAGCTCATCTTTTAGAATAACACTCTCGAAATATTACAATGGACATTAGTCTCGAAATAGTTTTGTACATGCATTGACATAGATGAGATATAGCCTGAAGAACGGTCAAATACAAAATATAAAAAAAGCACAGCATCTGCTGATTTTCTATAACTGGATGATACAAAATTTGTATTTCCGACTATATAAATACATTTTGTATTGTATTGTATTTTATTGATACGAAGTGTGTGCAGTCTTAGCACATACAAATATCGACAAAAATGGACTAAATCAAGCTCGTTCCAATGTTTGTTGACCGAGACAGAAAATTTTGGATATTAAAAAAATGCATATATGTGCATTTTGTATTGATGTTATTTTATCATTATTCATCATTAGTGGCTTTAATAAGGCTTACTGCTATGGGTCGTGTACCGCAGCACAATTTCTAAATGAATATCAAGACACTAAAAATTTACAAAACTAAAACTGAATAAATAAATAAATGAATAATAAATACATTTTAACGCGCGTGTGTTTTCTGCATAAAAATAATAACTTTTCATGTCTTCCATCTTGTTATGACATGTTCGATGCAAAATTCAACTTCGTACCAGCAAGATAAGCTCAACTCGCAAAATATAAACACTTGAAGCAAGGTATTATTGTCCGTGGTTCTTTAAAAGTCAGCCATTTTGTACTCTATTCACCGCATTGTTATTTTAGTGCTCGTCTTATTTGAAGATGGTTATTACTTTCAATAGGGCTCTTATTAAGGGTTAGCAACAGTGTTGACTGAAATATTACTCCATTCACGGTCTCAAGTGGGGCTGATCCTCCTACCTAAGGTCAAGGGTGTGACAAGGTAAACTGATCTTAACACCTTTTTACCTTAATTAATACGTTACCCTTCAATGGCTACGCGTACATGTACGCCATGCTCCTGCAGAGGTCGGAAAAAAAGAACTTTTTCGTTAAACTGCATTTCGAGCTTGGTACTTATCGCTTATACGAGCAGCGTTGGCTCTGGCGAGCCTGTGCAAATGCACAGTCTCGCCAGAGCCTTCGCTGCACGCACGCAGTAAGCAGAGACATCGATGAAGGCCCAGGTCAAAAGTAAGGCCTATAGACTGACTAGATACATTGTAGCTGTGCATGCCTGTCTAAAGAATGGCCCTTGTTTGAGTTGATGTTTTGCGTCCCAGTCAACACCGTTTCAGTAATGTCGGGACGTTTTCTTGGGTTGAACCAGTACTATAATGTGAGGTTAAAAATATAGTGTGTTCTTTTTCAACCATTTATTCCATCTCTTTCGGAAAGTGAAGTCATAAACAGTTCTGAGGGGCGTTCTAATATATTTCATCTATGTTTGTGGTTTTAGGTAACTCAGAGTCCAAATAATCAAAAAAAACTATTTTAAATTTTGAATTTATGAAATAATTATATTAATATTCAAAATGCCCCCAAAACTCTAAACTTTTTTTTGGGTCTTATACGCGTTAATACCAAGCCATGCATTCCCTGTATACCTATAGTCATGGACCAAAAGTTATTCCACAACGTCAGAAAACCGGCCCATTTTGACATTCGCCCAAAATTTACTATGCTAAAGCTTGTCAACACAATATTATGCTTTTGGTGTCATTTGATAGTTAAATGAATACGGTAATATTCTTTATAGTTTTATTAATTTCTATTTATGCATGTTAAAGCTGCAGAGGTTTAAACAATTTTACAAGATTATAAAATCCTTTTTTGACAGCTTCACCATTGACATCAATAAAAAAGTGACATTTTCAAAATTTCGTAAGCGTTTAAAAATTTGTATTTGAAAATCGCAAAGACGAAATTTCTTAGATGAATCTTCATCATTCTTTCAGGTAACAAGGACAGCCATAAAAGCTTGAATGTGTCTGAATTTCCGCCAGATCCCATCACCAACTAACTACTAAGTTAGCTGTCCTTGAGCGTTTGAAAAATGAATGTATAACGTTGTGAGCACCCTAGTACCTTCATTTATACAATATTTCAAGAGGGTGGCATATTTAGCTCGACGGCCAGTCTACCATATGGCCCTCTGAACATATAACTGATATATAAAACATGGAAACAAATGAACATATATGTACATATATACAAGAATGCATAGATCTATCATTCGGCTAGTAAATGCTATTCAATCATGAACTTGAAAATGCATTGACGTCTATGGAAAATTAATTTTGTGGAATTACCATTGGGCATTTACTGTATATGGGCCTGCTGCAGACTTTGGTACTTATCGCGTATATGCGCATATCCTCCTTTTATAAAAGTCTATCCTGACTACATGTTAAAATTGGTTTTTGTATTAATCTACAGCCATACCCTGTATATGCGAGTAGCGAAGGCTCTGTCGAGTCTGCGCAGACTAGCTTGAGCATTCGTTTCTCGCCGATGATGCGATACGTGCCAAAATCAAATGTACATGCACGTGTATACTGAAAGGTTTTAATTCGCACGTGCTGCCCCTTTTATCACTTACTTGTATGGAGGGCCGACTGGGGAGAAGGCAAGAAGATTGGGCATCGTCTCCACATCGTATCCCGGTACCGCGTACGAGTTGATGTTAAGTTCTAAAGGAGAGCGGTCGCGCTGATCCGGTTTGATCGGACTCTGTCGCCACATTTCCGGGTAGGTAGGCCCCGGGCTCTCGCATTCATCATCATGTACCTACAAGAGAAAAGAATCGTGATCTGCAATACCGTAATGCCTGGTATCCCATATATGCACACAAAATATGAGCCGCGACATGTGATTTCCAACAATGTGGCATTTTGACAAGTGTAGACTCAGACGAGTCTGTGCAGCTTCCTTTTCATCTTAGAAACTCCAAATGCCGTTCAGTCAGTAGCTTAACAGTCATAGAATAATCAAGCGACTAGCAAAAGCTCTGATCAGACTGAGCGTATGCGCAGGCTGATCTGAGGCTTTGCTGGTTGCACTTACCACATTGTTGGGAATCTCATGTCGCGGCTCATTAATGTCATAAAAATCGATGTGATTCAGACAAAAAAATAAATAACAATAAAGCTAGTTTAATTACACCAAACATTAAAAACTTTTTCATTCCAGGAATTACTTAACTAAGTATGCAATCTCAAATTACAGCGCATTTCCTAAAACCCTAAATACTTACTTGCAAATGCAACAAATTTACTAGTTAACTAGTTCAGAAATGTTCAAATGGTACAATTACCTTGCTTCGGGTCTACGTTTTTTAAGTAAATTTTATTCAAATGCAATCGCAATCAAGCTCACTGGTTCAGAAATGTTCTCATATTTAAGATTCTAAACTTCTGGACTAATTAAGTCAGTAATTTTCGAATGGAAATGATTTCTAAACTGCTGAACTGAGCTATCTCCAACCTTTAAAATTGAGTTTAATACCTAGTCTGTAATCAACAAATATAAACGATTTCCAATTTTTTGGAACTATCCTTAGTCTGTATTTTTACAGCACTCTTCTCTTGTTGTTGTTGTTGTTGTTGTTGTTGTTGTTGATGATGATAATGATGGTGATGATGTAACTTAGATTCATGATACTTACTTTCGGATAAATTTGTTCTTGTACTTTTCCAATTTCTCTCTCGGAGCCATACAGGTAAACCATTTTCCGTCGAACAGTTCAGAATGTTTCTACCCTTTAATTAGTTCACATAGGGTAACAAAAATCTTAAAGCATGGCGTTATTTCTTCTTAGAAAATAAGTAATAAAACTAATGAAGAAAATATTGAAATTCATTTAAACTGTCAGTTTCACAAAGAAATTCCACATTCTTTAAAATATAGTATTCTAGTCTAGTATCCAACTACCAAAGATATCAGTTATTTATGAAAGCCACAAAACTGCACATTTTTGGTGACAAAAAGGTGACAAAATGTTAAAGAGTATCAGAATAACATAGAAATCTTAGAATTTCGAGTAGAAATTCTTCTAAGCCTTATAAGTGGTTGTCAAGGGGCGGAGTTAAAGTCTTAGTACGGCTTGTGTGAGATCAATGGGACTTCAGCTCAGCGCTTCTCAGATCTCCAGAGTTGATCGATTCCAACATAATATTGGCTGAATGATAAGATGGCATCGAATAGGCGTAGCTATTGTCGCTAAAAACGAAAACGGGAAATACGCGTAAGTGCACAGAGGAAAGAATATCCCAGTAAGCACGTAAAATCGGGCCACTCTAGGCCCGCCAGCGAAACGCCATCCTGGGACATGCAATGGTTTTTTTGCCCGCTGCTGAAGCCAAAGAATAAAAGTTTCGTTTCACCATTTTCCTCTTATTAGTTTGTAAGATAAATACATAAAGTGTAAAGAATAGCCACCGAAATATACTTAACAGCAAAAGAAACGCATATTTTGCATATTTGGTATATCAAATAAAATTGGTGTTTGATATGAAAGGTATCAAAGATGTATGGATTATGTGTATTATCAAATGCATTGCAAATGGTTAGCTCATTGGAAAAATGCTAATAAAGGGGAATAACTCTGGACGTAATGAACTAACTCATAATTAAGGCGAACTTCAAAATGTTGTATGCCTAAAACCACTGAACAGATTTTAATGAAAATCACTCTGCGTAATAATTAGGAAATACAGGCTACTTTAAAGGGTTAAATTGTCTAGAATTCTTCAAAGTGGACCAATGTGAACGAGTAACATTATCGGACAATTAGCCAGAAGTGTGTATAAGACAGGCAAGTAAGTGTCGAAACAATTGTTTTAAACGGTTCTGTAGGACAGTACCTTACTTTATATCAAGCGTAATGTACCAGATTTTCTTACAGTCCAGAGATTCCGCTTGTTTTCAAGACCAATGTAAAAATGAAAAAAATAAAGATTTTTGGATCTGCAGCATAATTCGTACAGCAATGATTCTTAAAAGTTTTATGCCGTTTTCTTATTTGTTACATTGTGTTGTTGTGATATGCAGCAACATCGGATTCAAAACATGGCTCTTCTATTGAATGGCACTGTTTTTGCGTTTTTTGCATTAATTAACAAAAAATAATAATTAGCTGTGTAATGACGAATAAAATGGCCTGGAACGAGCGTATGGGTCTGGTCAAACATATTAATATAATTCGGGGTAAATTTTGATTACGGTTTCTCGTATTAAATGGATATTGAGTAATATGCGTTTCTTTTGCTGTTAAGTATAGGTTAAATTAAGAAGTCGTTATGAACCAAATTTGAGGATGGAGAAGACCGTTTATGTAGATACCTGCCAAGTTGAAAAATACATGTAACACTTTATTTGTTGTGTGTCGTATTAAAACTGATCATCTGTAAAACTATCTTTTCTGTATTTGCTTGTGCACTAATAGTTAAATCCTTTGAATTAAAATAATCAGAACAAATTGGTAAAAAGCAACTCTATTATTTGCCAAAAAAAATGCTTGAAAAACTGAATTTCAGCCATTCAGATTTGTTTAAAACACTAACCGGAAAATTCCCATGTGGGATGACTATAACTTTTTTTTTATTTACTTCTGCACATTTTTGTGTTTATAGAAATTTGCGAAAAGCAACTTTTTTTGCTAAAAAATGTTAAAAAGTGAATTCAGCCATTTATAATTTGTTAAAATGCTCTTATTTGAACGCATTGGTAATGTGCATCTCGATTCTCACTGCACAATTTAGTTCTACCAATAATTATGGAATTTTGAACATTTTTATTGTAGAAAAAATCACATACATGTTTTCTGTGGAAGTTTGGTCCGTTGTTTAAGGCATGCGCGGATCCGGAAAGTTTTGTCAGAGGGGTCCAAATTTGCCAACGTTTTTTTTTTTTAATTTTTATTATTTATTATTTTAAGTCGATGAGGGGAGGTAGGACCCAAATACCACCATAAGCGGGCCATCATCAGCCCGCCAGCGAAACGCCATTTAAATGGCGTTTCGCTGACAGGCCGATGATGGCCCAACATAAAAAGCTGGCCTGGTAGCTTTGTGATTTTTCAGGGGATCCGGGCCAGTATTGCTAAGAAACCCTATATTTTGTGATTTTTCAGGGTCGGGAGGGGGTGGGGGGCTGCCCCCCTTTGGATCCGCGCATGTAAAATATTTTTAACATTTTACAACATAATCGAGAATAACAGGTCTTTCCCATATTGGGACACACTCTTAATTTTACGAGAGTAACGTGGGCTACCGAGGATAACATTTTGCATGAATTAAAAAGAAATGTTCAGAAACTTTATTTTGGTGGAGTGAGAATTGAAACAACCTAGAATCAGCGTCCATTTTACATTCATTGTATGTCTGATACGGGTAACTATGGAAGCCGACAGGGGACATTTCGACTTGTGACTTTCGACTGGTGACTTTCGACTTTTGACTCATAACTAGTGACTTATGCCTTGTGGTTTGGGGCGGTTTTGGTGCAAATCTGAAGCAATATCGGGCATGGTGAACAACAAGACCCAAAAATGTTTTGTGGTTTGGGGCTATTTTTGAGCGAAAAACGAACAACGAGGTAAGCGATTTTGCATATCAGTCCTTCTGTATTATTGTAGAGAAATGCCATTAACACATTAATATAAGAAGAGACTTGGTTATACAGTAAACCCGGTCTAAAACGGCCTCTCAAAAATAGACAAAACAAATGTTTTAACGACAAATGGTAGCTTAATGAAGGTCGAAAGTATGGCAGAATGCTCTCTTGGAGCATTCTGTCATACTTTTGACCTGCATTAAGCGATAATCGGTCTTGAAAGCCAATTTTGTTCTTCTTATTGAGTGGCCGCTTAACACAGGTTTTACTGTATTTTGCTTTGTACCTTTTGAGTTGTGACTTGAGACTTATGACCACCTTTTGGCGCTAAGCTGATGTAATAGAGGGGGGGGGGAAGCTTTCGGAAGGGACAGCACCACTCGGAAAGCTTATGAATGCTTCTTCATCCCAATTTTTGTTTTATTCAAAACCACCATTAATGTTGTCATCCATTACTTTAGCTTCGCACCAAAAATGGCCTAAAGTCAAAATACCACCTCAAAATATATACAAATTACATAAATCTGTATCTTCTTGGTGGTGTTAAATAACAATATAATACAATACGGAAGGAGCAAAATCGCCAATTCCACAAGTTATAAGTCACAACTCACAAGTTATCAGTCATAAGTTAAAATGTCCCCTGTCGGCTTCCATAGGTAACCCCACTTGGTTTTTGACCTGGGCGGGGCGTCTCGATAAAACGAAGTCAAACGAATTACTTCTGGTCTTAGAACGATGTCATGGCTACCATGTGCAATCGAGCGATATATCAATCAACGCCTGGTCCCAGGGTTGTAAGGCTTTTTTTTAATGCTTAACTCGAACATTTGAGCCATGATAACATTTGTTCGTTCAAAATCTGCATAGTTACAAGTTTCGAAGACTAGTGAACATCAAAATACAACAAATTGATGCTACAGTAAAACCTGTCTTAAGCGGCCAATCAAAAAGATCGAAATTGGCTTTCAATACCGATTTTGCTTAATGCAGGTCAAAAGTATTGCAGAATGCTCCAAGAGAGCATTCTGCAATACTTTCGACCTTCATTAATCTACCATTTGTCGTTTAGACCTTTGCTTTGTCCATTTTTGAGTGGCCGTATTAGACAGGGTTTACTGCATTTTAAAATGTCAAAAAATCTTGGCATTTCAATGTTTATGACCAGAGCAAACTTCGCGCATATCTAAGTTGAGCATGATTTTTTTTATAATATCTGAGCCTGGTTTGGTGTAACATAAATGAAATTGATTTAACAATGTTAAAACAAACACACCTAATATATTTAAAGGGACATTGCATGCTTTGCCATTATCGACACCAATACCTTTTTCAAGTTTATGTAGCAGAAATCATTTGATGAAGCTATATTCAAATTCCAAAGATTCTAGACTTTTAGAAAAGTCCTGATTTTGAAGAAAATAAAAACAATATACAAAATTTGAGCTATGGCCTTGGGCAGCGATTGTTTTATCCAAACTTTTATATGATTCTATACTTTCGTCCTCTTGTTGGATAAACTGGACGTCTGTTTCATTGTCCAGTGTAGTATATGGTTGTTTATTAGAAAGGGGTTAACATTATCCCTTATGGAACAATATCAGGTATTACTTTAAATATTTTGAGCAGCGTTTACTACAAATACGCGACAATAAAGCGCTCTGCTCCACTTAAGCAATTGTCATGATTTTACAGACATTTGTGTGATACCGTAAATAGAAAGTGCAAAAAAGAGAACAAAAAGTACTGTAATGCTACTCTAAAATAGACTGTGTTTGCAATAAAAATACTACTACTACTACTACTACTACTACTAATAATAATAATAATAATAATAATAATAATAATAATAATAATAATAATAATAATAATAAATAAATCCTTAAGAATTGAGAAGGAGTGCGCTGTAGTGTAAGAATTTGGCTGGGAATCTATAATATTACAATGTCAAACCATGAGAATTCTTTGGGAAAAACATCACTGTATGTCTGGTGCATACATTATGAGGAGTTTTGTGATGACCTGCCACGAGGCGATAAAGTACATGAGCATGAATTTTAACCCGGTTAAAAAATCGAAAATGCCAACATTATCCTGAATAATAATAATAATAATAATAATAATAATAATAATAATAATAATAATAATAATAATAATAATAATAATAACAAATAAATAAATAAAAGGTTACACCAGGACCAGTGACAGTTCAGCTGCCACTAATGTTAATGCAAAATTATGCTTATTTTTACAGTGTACTTTTCGGGGATACATTTTTTCTCGGTACAAATAAGGAATGATATGCCATGTCATGAAAAAGCAAACCTTATTTGGACCACTTTTTGTCCCAAACTTGAATGAATGGTGTCGTCATTGTTGGTTAGCGCTCAAGTGTATGTACTCGTACATGTATGGGGACATATTGGTCTTTTATTTATTGCATATTAAACACTAGTGCCAGCTAGCACATGGGGTTTTGGTACTTATCGCATATGCACAAAAGCCTCCTTTTAACCCTTAATGCGCCAATCGCAACAGAAGTCGTCTACTTTTCTCGTCTGCTGAAATTTTTCAGAAGCCTCTATGGCAAACAGTGTGGACCCAGATCAGACTGCTCCTATAGAAGCAGTCTGTTCTGGGTCCACGTTTTTTGCTTCTATACTTAATTCGTCAGGAATGATAAGCAATTATTTGCAGCAGACGACTTCAGCAGAAGACATTTTCAGCTGCATTTTTTTCTTGGCGCTTTAAGGGTTAACATACATGCTGACGTATCCAGCAGAGACAGAGGTCTAAATTTTGGCATGAGCCTTCATCGACATACAGTAAAACATGTCTTAAGCGGCCACTCAAAAAGAACACCAAAAACTTGGTTTTCAATACAGATTATCGCTTAATGCAGGTCAAAAGTATTGCAGAATGCTCTATGGGGAGCATTCTGTAATATTTTCAACCTCAATTAAGCTACGAGAGCATTCTGCAATACTTTCGACCTCCATTAAGCTACCACTTTCCATCAAGGCATTGGTGATGTCCATTTTTAAGTGACCGCTTAAGACAGGGTTTACTGTACTTACTTTATGTATGCGAACACAAAAGCTCTGGCGTGTCTTCGCAGACTCGCCTCAGCTTTCGTTGCTCGTCGATTCGATAACTCGCGGCATAAATCTCTTGGGCTGGCCCATATGACTTTTCTCTTTTACAGTTTATACTGTACATATGAGCCACGACACGAGATTTCCAACAATGTGGTATGTGCGACCAGCAAAGACTCAGACCAGCCTGCGCATACGCGCAGTCTGATCAGAGCCTTTGCAAGTCGCTTGAACATTCTATGACTGTTCAACTACTGACCGAACAGCATTTGGAGTTTTAAGCTTAAAAAGAGGCTGCACAGGCTCGTCTGAGTCTACACTCGACAAAATGGCACATTGTTGGAAATCACATGTCGTGGCTCATTTACAGTTTATATTGTACATATATTGGCTTGAGTAGATCGTGCATGCTTGAAATTCCACCTTCTTGCGATGAGGCTCATTGAAGAGCTATCAAGTTGCACCAGCATCCTGTTTTTACGGCTTCGAGTTATCTTGTGTTGTCTTCTTTTAATTATTTCAAGTCATCACAGCGTGAGTTTGTAGGATTTTACAAGGATTTTTGTTTTCTGCCTCTCTCCGCCCCGCCAATAATGTAGCCACGTGACCAGTCCTTCTTCCGCTTCTCTGTTCTCGTTTCTTACCGTCGTTGGCGAGACTTGATGAAAGGAAGGCAGTAATTTGTTTGGAAGTGGGCAGGCCGCTGTAAAAACATGACTTAAACGAATATGACCTGTGTCACAGTGCGACAATTATTACTGACTTTTCTTCAATTAATTTCTCCACATTTTGCTGATGATGCGGTTTATTCCGACAAACCGAGTGAAACTGCTCGAGGGGGTGGGTTGGTGTAGAAAGTGGGTATTTTGTGATGCTGCAAAACACTTCACTTAATTAGAACCTTAATGGGAGTTTGGAGATATGAAGAAATATAACGGGAATCACCACCTACGAATTTTAATCGTAATAACAGCTTGGTGGCTTCTTAACCATTTGAAGACCAGAAACCTCCTAATCGGGTACTTTGGCAAGCAGTGAAGACCCAGATGAAATGCTGCATTATGCGGCATTTCACCAGGTCTGCGCTGTTTGCTAAGACAAAATCGATCTTCAGAGAAAGGCATATATTTTTGGAAATAATAACCGGTAACCCAATATCAACAATAAACCATACTGACGTAACTTTTTCAAACTTTATAGAAAATTTCTTTGGTCTTGTCCAACAGATGTTTTTTAATTTTTTTTTATTTACAACATTGTCCTTTTATACACTTTGAATAGTCTCCCTGATCAACAACAGTAACAAAAATATACTAGAAAAAGAAATGGAGAAAGGAAATGTTGTAATATATGCAATTAAAATCATTTTTAGCGATTTATTTTTAATATAACATTAATTAACTTCATGCGAACTATACTTGAAACTTTGTATAGCCTCCCTGTAAAACAAAAGCAACAAAAATAAACTTGAAAAAAAAATGGAAAAAGGAATTGTTTCAATATATGTAATTAAAATCATTTTTTGCGATTTATTTTTAATAAAACATTCTTCAACTTAATGCGAACTACACTTGAAACTGGATGAAAGTACTGTGTTTTAGCGGAAAATATTTTCGCATTTTTCATGTAAAATTTGTTTGAATGGATTTTGAAAAATGACCTAGTTCACGATGTGGAGACTTTAATTAACGTTGTTATGCTGCTTACATCGTCTTGTAATCTCGACCGAATGATGCAGTTTGCAGTTTTCCGGGCATCACTCATATTTCAGACATAATTTCAATACGTTGCTAGCTGTTTACAAAGACCACATACAGTCGCACTTGATCATAATTGACAACTACCGGTCAAACTAGTTCTATATGAAATTTCGAAAAGAAAAGATTGCTAAAACACAATGTGTTTAATCATGAACCTTGCCAAATCTTAAGAACTCGTAAATTTTGTTACCTGTCCAATGACATTTTTATGTGCAAATATGGCTTCTGCTTTGTTTATGTTGTTGAACAGAAAGGCTCTTCATTTGCAAAGAACATTTTGTCACAGAAACAATCCTCTTTATTTGTCCCCTTCCGGCCAAAAGCCGGTTTGGGGACTATATGTTTGCTCGTGTCCGCCCGTTAGTCCGTACGGACTTTGTTTAAACATATTTAACACCAAATACAAATGATTACAAACATTATACATGTATATAAATAGGGTGAGAACGAAGGCTAAAGCATATTTTGTTCATCTGGTGGCACTTGGTGTTGTAGTACATTTGTATATTATCTAGTATAGGAAAGCGAAAAATAAAAAAAAAGTTATATGGAGATAGGAAATATAGAGACCCATCGAGATATAGTGTCTGCTAGGATATTTGAATAGACCTTTTCCAACTATACATACAGTTTATTCTCCAATAAAGAATACCTAAGGATTCTATTCTTGACAATTTGTGTTTGTAAAAGCCAACTGATTTGAAACAATACACATATAATACATCCATCATACCTCTTACAGCCCACGTAAGTTTAATATTAAAAAGCTTTGATTAACAGAATAGTGGCAACTTATAACCCTTATACAGTGTCTCCAGTAAAGAACCATATTCCCCAGTAAAGAATCACCTGAAAACAGTCCAGTCCATAAGTGAAAATGGATTAAGCATCACATAAAAAATATGTGAAGTGATCTAAAGTTTCGCCCCTAAAGAACATATTCAAGCAGTTTATGTCATTCTTATACAGTTTAACACAAAATTTTGGCTCAAATTTTATAAGTGCTCATTATAAGCTACAATATTCGTAAATATTTATAAGTTCTGACACCAGAAGTAAGGTTCAATACAATCGGCTTTATTTACTTTCAGGTAGTAGCAAATTTTTATTTGATGAGTAAACTCTATGTTAGGATGCATACTTTCATTCTCTGTCACCACCAACTCAGTATAGGTCATCAGAAGACACATCCAAAATTAAGTGATTCTTTACTGGCAACTGTACAGTGTCCAAGATAACACTGTCATCTGTTAAATTTCCTGGCAACTGGAAGTCGATTTTTATATTAAGTCTGATATCATAGGACATGTCCATGACATAGTTTTGGAACCACCTTGTTTCCTTTCAACTGAACAGTTATCATTTACAAAACCAGGCTTAAAATTGCTTAAATGACGATATACTACAACACATAATTAGAACCTTAATGGGATATAGAGAGATAGATGAAGGGAACCAGGCCGTACGGTGGTCACATAAATTTGGCTCTGGTAATTTAAGATTTATTTGTTTATTTATCAAACTATATTTTCAAACTTTTGGAGCATTTTTGAAGCTTATTGTTTTATTGCGGTCCTGTGCATATTCGAATGTTTCAAATTGACGACAAATTTGAGTATTTTGACATTTTTAAATATTGTTCCCATTTTTGGACTCTGAAAATTTTCTCAAGCAGGTCAAATGTATACCTGTCCTATTCGTCGATGAATTGCCGTACCACATGAAAAGGTAACTTCGACTCAAATCAGTTTGGGTTAAATCTTATTGTGACTTATCTGAGTAGATACGTACATACTTTCGATCTAAGCAACATTGACCTAAAATGAGAAATTAGAGTTGTGCAAATTCTGCAAGATGGCAAAGGAAATTTTATTCAGTTTAATTTTTTTGTGCTGAGACGTCCGAGTCTGATGAGTCCCATTTACCAGGTCATGTGTTTTATATTGTTAGGCGTGAGTTGTTACCAGAGCCAGGCATGATGTGACCACTCAACCGGTTATTATAATTAATAATTGCACTGTGTGGAATTGCGTATTCGGTGTATGAAATTTTTGAGAGTACGTGTGTCCATGCGTGTGTGCGTTTGTTTGATACTGCAATAATTATATTTAAATAATACGTATATAGTGTGTCATAGTTTGCTTGTGTGTGTTTGCGCAGGTGTGTTAGTGTGTGTTGTGTGTGTGTGTGTGTTCACCAATGAAGTTAGTATGAATACGGCCTGTGTTCCTCAATCAGCCCAGATATGCCAACACATCACAATTTCTGGTCCAATAAATTGAACTGGGCAATCGTGCACACAGTTAAGCTACTATTAATACTTAACTGTTTGGGTGGTTGCTACTTGTAGCAAAATACATCAGTATTTGCTATATCTTGTGTGGGCATTGATGGGCCTCAATATAAGTATATGTTTGTATTACCTCATATTACATGTTAAGCATGTACTGAGTGACTTGAATAAACTTTGAAACTTTGAAACTTTGAAACATTTTAGCCAACTTAAGGGGTAATTTTAAGGAATTCAGAAGACACTAATTATGTTCTGCACCCCTAATGATTACCCTTTCATACAATACAAAAGGTTTGGCTTTGCTTCATCAAGTGGAAGAAATATATGGGACAGTTTACATAAGTGATTCTTTATTGGAGACGGTTGTCTATTGGGGAATAAACTGTATTACCCACAGCATGGAGACCCGTGTGTTGCGCACAAAACTTTACCACCAGCCCTCAAGGTCAATGTCAAAAGTTTGCCTCAAACTGGGTCAGAGGTTGTAGTCAACATACGAGGGTTGTCCCAGTAAATCGTGGACTTTTGTTATAACACGAGACTGTGTACCAGTAATTCCATGATATTTTCAGGATGTGTTTATATACCTATGGGAACCATTTTGTATAAATATGGCCGGAATAGCAGTTTAAATAACAAATTTATGAGCCGTTACGTGACGGTATGTCGGCGTGAGCGGCGCACGTCAAAAATTTTGTAATGAAACTATTCTAGTCCATAAGGTAGTATACATTCACTCAAGTTTCGCTTTTGTTTTTTAAACAATGCATTACCACATCAAACAGTAACCATGCAAGGTAAAGTGCTGAAAATTTGAAAAGTTTATGGCAATTTGCATTGATTTTATAAACGATTTTACACACCTAATACATTTTTATTTTTCAGAAAACGCCAAGGTTAGAAAAACGGTACGGCGCAAAAATTAGACTTTTGAGAATTTTAACCAATTAATCACATAAAAGTACGTTCTTTTAATGTTAAATGATTGGTCGAAGAGTCACTAGAGTCGTAAAATGGATTTTGTGTAAGATTATTTTAGTAATATTACAACAACAAGCTCATTTTCGTCAATTTAAAGGAACGCATGCTATTTTTCTGTAAGTTATTTTTAATTGTAAATATGTTGTCTCTTATTAAATCTAAAAGATCGAGCTTGTTTGATTGCTTCACATATCTAAACTAACTATTTAGTCTTTACTGGAACCAGGGAGACTTACTCAACACATATGGCAATATTTGTCAACATTTAACCTTATTTAAAAAGAGTAGAGTCAAAACGTTTGACCACCCCTCTCTGAAAATACTGCAAAATAATTTGTGACGTGCTCCACATACACAGAGATACCCTCAAGTAAAGATTCATAACTTTGTTATCTAAACTGTGATTTCACCCATATTTGTAGAAAATGTCTCGTATATGTGTATTAACATATCATAAAAATTTCATAGAATTCGCGATAGACTATCTCGTTTTATAACAAAAGTCCACGATTTACTGGGGCAACCCTCGTAAGTTCGTGTTTGGACCTTACCCAGCCAGCATACAATGTTGGGCCACCATCGGCCCGCCAGCGAAAAGCCATTGAATGGCGTTTCGCTGGCGGGCCGATTGTGGCCCGCCATTGAATGGCGTTTCGCTGGCGAGCTGATGGTGACCCCGACATTGAATGAAGTTTCGCTGGCGGACCGATGGTGACCGCCATTGAATGGCATTTCGCTGGCGTGCCAATTGCGGCCGGATTTTAGATGCTAACAGGATATCTTCTGTAAGGACATAATAATAGGCAAAACTCTTTAAAACTTCATATATACTCAACGTCAGTGAAAAGTTACCAGTAAATCACATACACTTAACATAGGACAATATTTAGTCCATTCTGAACGAAGAATGGTGGATACTTCAACACTCAAGTTTATGGCATAGAGTCCAATGCACCACCACTATGGAAAACGGTATCCATCACACCCGATTGCATTATACTCATTCCTTGATGGACCCCTGTAGTTTCCATTGCATTGTATAGGAAAATGCAAAGTTTTGGTGCTACCTTAAAGTTTGATCCTCATTTTTCACGTTTAATGGGATAACCTTTACCATTTTTGTGGCGTTTTCAATGAAAATGTCTAGGGCATGTCCTGGCATGTTGTTTTCTGAAAATAATGATTTCAAATTCTTAAAAACTGCGAAAAACATAAAATGCACGTGCATAACATGCACCATAGTTCCAGGGCTCGCGTAACTGTTTTATCTCTCCAAACCAGCTTGGCGTTGACTAGAAACATGAACGTAACAGTAGCCAAAGAGCTGTATTATATATTTTCTGAAATATTGAAAATTCGATACTGGTAACTTTTCATTGATGCTGAGTATATTTATTACCAGGTGCAATGCTACCAATTTCTCAAAGTCAAACTCAAAACTTTGACTCTTCCGTCCGGATTTTGTGCCCGGGGCATATCTCATACAAGGATAGATCAAGTTCATTTTACTTTACAAGATTATTACCCATAGCATTGAGGTGTGCCATTACAACGCTTTACCAGGAACTCTCAAGGTAAAGGTCACAACTTTGACTTAAAATGGCCCTGAAGATGTAGCTCACAGAAGTTTGTGTCCGGGCCATCTAGAACTTATGTAAGGATGGGCCAAATTCATTATACGAGGGACGTTTTTTATGTTCGTAGAAAGGTAGATTTAAGGAAAACGCCGAAAGTAAATGCATACATCATGCATATACATGTATTTGGAAAGATTGAGCTTTTATCTATACATGCAACCTAAAATTATTTCAAATACATTACTTTAATGACTTCTAAGAGGCAAAGACATATCTATTTATCGCACACTGGAAATATGGTAGAAATATGACATTCATGGACCTAAGTCTCTGACAGAACGTTAGAACAATTGCATGAAAATGGGTCCATAGCCATACACAGCTTCTGAAAATATGGCTGCAGATCAAGGACACCACGTGCTACAATATTATATAAACATTATAGCAAATGCGCAGCAATTATTTGATATGGAAGATTTGTTTGGAACCTCAGCAAATTGAACAGTAGGCATATAAACTTTTAATGTAAAAAGTTGACATAAGTGGAGGTTGGATACGGGCTTTTGAATGTGGATTAAAATGTTAGCTGTAAAGTAGTATTATAATTTTTCTCGTTTATATGGTAGATGGAAGTGTTATGGTAACTTTCATCCCAAAACAAGGTTAATACTTTTGTTTTATTATAAATGAACTGCAAAATAAATAGCCTAGGGGGTGCTAAAATCCCTTATTTTGTATATAAATGACGTCATGCAGCGTTACTGTATTTAGAAAATACATTAAAACTGTTTTTGTGCCTCTTAACAGGTTTTGAGATAGCTGCAATAAGAAAATTATGCAGATCCGATTGTTATTGTGTTTTCTACGCCGGGTTGATTCACCCCACCCACTTTTTATAACATGGGGGTATGCCAGTACCGGCAGTTGCCAGTTACACGCTTAAATCGATACATCAAAATAACTGCTGACGAATGATTGAGTATATCATGTGCTATGCAAAACCAGAAGAAATTTTAAAATTTGTTCACAATCGTAATTTTAGCAGATATAATAACTAGCACTTGACTGTGATTATTTTGGTATATTGATGGGTGTTTTAAAATTGTTATAGAAAAGCAAACAACATGCTTATAGTTTTGCTGCACTTGTCTACGATTAGCGTTTGAATAATTAATTTTGATGGTGCAATGCTGGTCCGGATTCCCTAAAAAATCACAAAGCTACCAAGCCTGTATTCAATGTTGGGCCATCTTCAGCCCGCCAGTGAAACGCCATTTAATGGCGTTTCGCTGGCAGGCCGATGATGGCAAACCTTTAGTGGTATTTGGATATTTGGATCTTCTGCCCTCGTCACACACATATATACATATAGTTGATGAGGGCAGTTGTCAGAGGTGGTGGACCCCCCCCCCCCCCCCCTCTGACAAAACTTTCTGGATCCGCGCATGAACATGGTGTCCGATCTGGTCATGCGTCATCAAGCGTGTGCACCAAACATAAGCTACCGCATGGCAACCCAAGTGTAGTGTCCTATGCAGTCAATTTGGGCAGCGCTTGGAGTATTTGCTGTCCTGGTGCAAGTTTCGTGTGTCCTTTTGAAAGCATAGCATTAAATATGACCAAACATGGCAGGTCCTATGCCTTTCCTGGGCGCATGCAATTTTGTTAGGGTCGTATTCTCCAATTTCCTTTGAGACGAAATAAATAAATGACGCGACATATAAATTGCAAAAAAAAACTTTTTGTGGCTTTTCCATGGGTAGAAACCAGTACTGGGCCGGGAGGGTTTATGATTAGTGTGTTTATTATATGACGGGAACTCCCGAAGGCTCAACCGAAAGTGGTTTTATGGAGAAGCCGGGAATCGAACCTGCGACCCCTGGTTTACAAGGATTAGCGTTTATCCACTACACCACGGGGGCTTCTCTGCATGGGCGAAAGTTCAAAATTTCCAAAATCCTAAACTTTTGAAAGTCAAATCTTAAAACTTGCAGTATGCCTATAAATAGCAACAATTTCAAGTTTAAACGGTCAATCATCTTTAAATAAACTGAAAACAAATCAAAGAAGCTATTAGACCAGCCTGCGCACCTGCACTGTCTGATCAGCGCTTTTGTAAGCGCTATCTGGAAAATATATGTAGTCAACCGTGCTCCATTCAAAATTTCAGTATTCTAGCTATTAACATGTAAGTAATCAACCGTGCTCAATTTAAAATTTCAATATTCTAGCTATTGTTTGTTTGCTTGTTTGTTTGTTTGTTTTGTTGCTTTACGTCCCAAGTCAACAGCTATGGTCATTGCGGGACGGTCAGTTCACCTAACCACACTTTTTTCCTGGGCAAGCTTGAACAAGCAGTTAACCAGTAATCGTGCACATACTTTCGCTTGTAACTGACAACAACCCAGCAGAAGGGAGGAGAATGACCGTAGAAATTATTTCATGATCAATCTCCACGAAAGTATGGGACCGGGCCGGGATCGAACTCGCGATCCCTGGATCTGCAGTCAGCTTCGCATCTGTAACCAGACACGTTACCGACTGCGCTACGCGACCCGGTATTCTAGCTATTGTCTCTGTAGCTGAGTTTTAAGACAGGGTTTCTAGGGTCGAGGTCCAGCCTCGTCGTAAGAAAGCCTAACTTTGTTGCATGCAAACAACAAAGGCACATATCAGCCTGCGCATACGCGCAGTCTGATCAGCGTCATTGTTGATCACTCACTGGAAAGTATGATAATTTTCAGCCTTTACACTCTAGCTAGTCACAAACCCCGAAGATAGGTTTTCTTCCGTTTAGACCCATGTTCTGGCTTATTAATGAGTGTTGCGACAGATTTTCTTAGATGCCAGGCAAGTCGTGGATTACGTCTAAAATGGCTTCTTTCATTTCTCCTTGTGGGCATTGAAAGGTTTCAGATCATGAAAAATACCGGAGACAGTCTCTGCTTGAAGAGGCTGCTAAACGAGATATCTGTTTATACCAGACAGAAGCAAAAAATGAGATTTCCAAAAATGTGGTATGTGCGACCAGCAAAGGCTCAGATCAGCCTGCGCATACGCGCAGTCTGACCTGAGCCTTTCCTAGTCGCTTGAATATTCTATGACTGTTAAGCTACTGAACGTACTTCATTTGGAATTTCTAAGCTTAAAAGGAGGCTGCACAGGCTCGCCTGAGTCTACACTTGTCAAAATACCACATTGTTGGAAATCACACGTCACGACTCAAATGAAAATGTATTTCAATGGCGTTTAGATGGTAATAGGTGCTTTCTGGAGTGTGTTTGTGCTAATTGTAGGGTATATACTGATAAATGGAAGGCAGCGATAGAAAACCCCTTAAGCCCACCAGACACGACTTTTGTCGCCTTCTCTTTATGTTCTTGGGTAGAGGTAAGTTTTGACCTCAGATGAATCAAAGATTGCACACATCTACGTAGTAGCACGTGAAAGGCTACACAGATTATAGCGGTTTTTTCTAAACCAAAATTAAAACTGGTAGTATATACAGATTTCCATTTCAGGTGCTACGCCATGAGCACCATGGACTCGTTAAACTCAAACAATATGAACCCAGATCTGGGTTCATAGCTTTTGAATACTTTTGACTATTTGCAGAAGACATAAAAGGGGGACAACATTTTCAGGACAAATAATATTGGTTGGACTATAGGCAAATCTAAGCACAAAAACCTATGCACTTGAATAAAAAAAGGGCTAACTAAGCCCCCCCCCGCCCCCATAAAAATAACCACTAGAGGACCTGAAGCGCTCACCTGCTGTTAAAGCTTTTTTTTACCATATATGGGCGTGGTGGCCATCTTGGTAATGTGACCAGAACATTTTGTATAAATTTCGGCTAACTTATCATAAGAAGTCTCCATATGAAATTTGAGTTCAATTGGCCAAGTGTTTTCCGAGAAAACTATGTTTTAATATATTGATGGTACTCCAATATGAGCGACTTGGCTGAAAGGTCCAATATCAACATTGACATTTGGAACTTATTTATAGCCATTGTCTCATTCAGTTTAACATATCAAGTGATAATAATGACTTTGGCTTCAACAGTTTACAAAAAATCAACTTTTCAAAAAAAAAAAAAAAAAAAAAAACAATCCCATTTAATTGCATTCGGAAGAAAATTTGAACTTGACGTTAATGGTTTAGGCAAACTGTAGGGGCCAAACTGAGATATATGGGCTATTTTGCAAGTTTGTTGCACCCCAGGAAGAAAAACTTGGTTACTATTTTCAGTTAGGGACATGTCTTGGGGCCTTAGAAACCCATGTTTTACTAAGTTTTCTGTGGTCAGTTCTCTGTAAATGGCCTGTGATCTACGTTACCCTACTAACATTGAAAATAGTAGTATACAAACTACAAGACTAATATGATATTTTACAAAAGTATCAATGGAATTATTTGAATTTTTAATGTTTGATCTAGTCATAAGCATCAATTGCAGACATATGTGAGGAGTATCTCTGCTCATCGGCGTGACGTATGTTACATTTTATACGAAATTGCAGATAATCACTTTACAGGTTGGATATAAGAATGAACCATGTTTCCCAACCCCAAGAAGAAAAGCTTGGTTGCTATTTTCAATTGGAGACATGTCTTTGAGCCTTAGGAACCCATGTTTTTCTAAGTTTTATTTGGACAGTCTTCTGTAAATGGCATGTAATCAATGTTACCCTAATAACATTGAAAATACCAACAAAAAGGAGAAGACTAATAGGATATGTTCCAATTCTATTAATGAAAATATTTGAGCTTTACATGTTTCATCAAGACATAAACATCAATTGGAGACATCTGTGGTGCATATTTCTACTCTCCAGAGTTACATATGTTACATTTTTTACGAAATTGCAGATAATCACTCAAAGATTGCATATTAGAATTAAACCATGTTCCAGAACCTTAAATATGTTATAAAGAGTTCGATTCTAATGATGAAATTTTCATTATCACATATTTAAAGCTATTTATATATATTACAACTGGCGATACAGTGTAGTAAAATAAATATTTCAAGATGCTTATAAGCGTGTCACTTCTACTGGCGTACATATTTTCTTTTCAACCATTTACATTGCACTGGAATGGGCACTGTCTTCTTTCATCTCTGCCAGAATGAAATTAAATAGCGACTTATATTTCGGTCAATATAAAAATAAGGTAACGTAGGTAACAAAATTATGTTTTGCAAATGGATAAAGATACAAAAATTGTGGAAAGTATACTCAAATTTTACCTTAGTCTGCCTACAGGCAAGGTCCAGATAAAATTTTAGTCTACTCTCCACATAATTTAAATAACTTCAATTATAGACAAATTATTCTAAATAATCACTAATCTTAGAGTTTTTGTAATTTTGTTTGGTTCTGTTACTTTGATATGGCAATTTGCCTGTTTTATCAACAGCTCATTGCATTTTATATGATATTTACTTCATGCTTCAAATATTGGACTAAAGATATGGTACATCAATAAATGATTAAAAGTAAAATAGCAAAGTAATTTTTCCTGCATCTATATCTGGTGCAGGGCAGAGAGGATGGTGCTGGGTGTCTTCCAGAGCAGGGGCTTTCTGTTGATTTTACACAGAGAAGGAAAAATCTTAAAACTACATGTAATAAAGATCTGGTTAAGCCTTATTTTAGCCAGAGGGAATGGGTAACAGATTGGTCAAATTTGATGATTACTGTTTTACAAGTTATATACCCTTTACACTAATTGCAGATGTAAGGTAAGTCCATAAGATATGTAACAGCAAACTGCCATTATTTTAGCTTAAATGCATTTCCTGCAAGTTCTGGCACCTTCTTCGCCAGGAGAAGTAGTTTTATCATGCTTGAAATAAACTATGTTTGCTAAAAAGTGAGTATGACCAGGAAATGTCACAATCGCAGACTGCAGACTAACCAATGGTACCGTGGGGAAGAGACACAGAGTATTTAGGTCTTCACTGCATTTTGTTAATATCTAAAATTTCTAACTCATTTTTTAAAGATTGCAAATATTATATCAACCAAAGTACTTATCAGAACAGAAGTAGCACAGTTTATACCCAAATGTATCTGATGCTGTGTAGATCTAGCATTAACAGGTTTTCTTGTGCTTAATACATTTTCTTTTCACTGTTGACAATTACATTTTGAAAAAAAATAACAATGTATCACCCGTCACAATTGCAATCTTCTATTCTTTTGTTCAGCACGATTTCATTATATCATATTGTAATGCTTATTATCTTATTGTATTATATGGCAATTTTGAAAGAAATTAATTTGTTTGTTAACTAAGGAAAGTTAAGGTAGACTGAAAAACAAAGTATGTGGTAACACTGATTACAAAGCTATAAAGATATATCATGGTAACATTATAGTTGCAGCTCTTTTGTCGGTAATTGAATCTTTTTTAAAGTCCATTTTCAGGAGTTTAAGCTTTAATCATAAACACGACTCACCAGAATTCAGCAACATGGTTTGAATCTCTGAAGCTCTCAGATTAAAGTGTCTAATGATTGTCTGTTGAAAAAATAGTGTCACAACTAACACGCAGCTATTGGCTTTCTTACATTGTTCACAAGGTAGTTTATGTGTTTTGTTGTTGTTGTTTTTAGCATAGTCGGATTGTGTTGAGTTATTTGTAACAACGATACATTTTTACACATGGTCTATGAAATGAAAAGTATGAGACTTATAGTAAGTTTGTTGGTTTCAAAGATTTACTGAATTAGGCTTATTGTATGCAAAGCCATCCAAAAATGTGAACAATACTGCGTACAGCAGCATGTAGACAGCATCTTAGTCCTAAACTGACTCATTCTTTGTACCCATTTGTTAATACTAACATTGCTTGAGGGCTGTCTTGTCTACAGTGTAGTTTCAGTTTAATTTTAAGTGTAATGCCATATTAAGACTACCAATTACAAGTGCTAGCTAATCGTGTATATTGCACTGGTTTATACATGTAATAGATAAACTGTAATGTAAAGACCAACCTAAATTGCAACGAATCAATGTTTGGTTAAAAAAAACAGAATCATTATATGATAGGATGGTAAGCTTCCCACCTAAGGTATTTTTTCTACATCAAGCAAATCAGAAATATTAAACCAATTAATTATGCTTGTAAATTTGTATTACGTGCCGTAGATAAATCTTTCATGATGTAATTTCTCCTATTATGAGACTTGACCTCTAATTTAACTGATGAAAGACCGGGTGTAAACTCAAGCTATTAGCTGCTCCAGAGTGGTCATTGCAAGCTGCGTGCGTAGCATGTATACATCGTTGAATAACCTTGTTAAGAGCCTTTGTCACTAAAAGACCAACCAAGACACACTTACCCTAATAGGATATTTCCCAATGGTATCAATTATCTAATTTGAGCTTTAAATGTTTGATCTAGACATAAACATCAATTGCAGACATTTGTTAGATATGTTTCTGCTCGTCAGCATTACGTATGTTACGTTTTATGCAAAATTGCAGATAATGAATTTTATTGCATATTAGAATAAAACAAGTTCCCCAACCTTAATTTTATAATATAGATCTCTATTCTAATGGTAAATTTCCAATTTTACATATTTGAAGCTGTTTATAACTTGTAAATGTAGTGAAATAAATAATTAAGTACGCTTATTAGCATGACTTGTAAGTTAGCTTACAAATTTTCTATCCTGATTTTATATGGTAACGTCATTTACAGGCCTATTATGAGTTTGACAACAAAAAACTTAATAAAACATTCAGTCCAATATTTGAATCATGAAGTAGATATTATGTTTATTGTAATGAACCATTGGTAAAAAAAACTGCAAACGGTCATATCAAAGTAACAATATCAACCAAAATTACAAAACTCTCTTAATATACTGTTTATTTAGAATAATTTGGCTATAATTGAAGTTATTTAAAAAAATAGTAGGGAGTAGACTCAAATATAAGCTTGTCGTCAGGCTCTGTCGTCAAGCTAAGAGACAATTTGAGTCTACTCTCCACACTTCAGTATTTTTATCTATTTACGCGATGGACAATATTGTTACGTACGTTACCTTATTTATATATTAACAGCAACAAACTATCAAACTTGCCATCGCCGTTGACTCTGTATATAAAATTATTATTTGATTTCACTGTGGCAGAGATGAAAGAAGACCTTGTACATTCCCATGCAATGTAAATCAGGTCATATAGAAAATGTGTACGCCAGTAGAAGTAACGTGCTTATGAGCATATTTAAACATTATTATACTTCCTCTATTGCCAGTTGCAAGTTATAAAAAGCTTCAATATGTAAAAATGGAAACTCATCATTTGAATAGAGATCTTTATCACATATTTAAGGTTGGGTAACATGGTATATTTTAATATGCATTCTATAAAGTCATTATATGCAATTTCGTAAAAAAATGTAACATAAGTAACACTGGCGAGCAGAAGTACACCCCACAGATGTCTCAAATTGGTGTTTATGGACAGTTCAAACATGTAAAGCTAAAATAATTTCATTAATACTATTGGAAAATATCCAATTAGCCTTGTATTTTTGTTGCTATTTTCAAAGTTAGTAGGGTAACATTGACTACAGGCCATTTACAGGCGACTGTCCAAAGAAAACTGATTAAATCATGGGTTTCTAAGGCCACAAGACATGTCCCTGACTGTAAATAGTAACCAAGTGTTTCTTCCTGGGGTTGGGGAACATGGTTAATTCTCATATGCAATTTATTAAGTCATTATCTGCAATTTCGTATAAAATGTAACATACGTCACGCTGTTCAGCAAAAATATATCTCACAAATGTCTGCAATTGATGTTTATGACTAAATCAACCATTTGAAGTTCAAATAATTTAATTGATACTTTTGTAAAATATCATATTAGTCTTGTAGTTTGTATACTACTATTTTCTATGTTAGTAGGGTAACGTAGAGTACAGGCCATTTACAGAAAACTGACCACCGAAAACTTAGTAATACATGGGTTTCTAAGGACCCAAGACATGTCCCTAACTAAAAATAGTAACCAAGTTTTTCTTCCTGGGGGTGTGCAACAGAACTCAAAATTTGAGATTTGGCCCCTACACTATAAGTAGGTCAAGGCAAGCCCTGGGTCTTCATTTGAACAAACTTGGTAGGCATCACAACCCAAATGCTACATACCAAGTCCGAAGGTCATCAACCTTCTGTTTCCGGAGATTTTTTAAAAGGTATTTACCATATATGTAGGCATGGGGGCCATCTTGATCATGTGGGTTTGTTACAAATTTTAGCTAGCTCATAATAAGGAGTCTTCACATGAAATTTGAGTTCAATTTGCCAAATGGTTTTCGAGAAAACTATGTTTTAATATATTGATGGTACCATAGTATGAGCGACCGAAGCTGAAAGGTCAACCTTGACTTATTATAGCCATCGTCTCATTAGGTTAAACATAACATGCGAGAATAATGGCTTAGTTTTCAACAGTTTTCAAAAAGAATCCATTTGAATGCATAAGGAATCACAATTTGACATTGACGTTAAGTAGGCTAAGGTCAATCTAGGATCATCATTTAAATAGACTTATTAGGTCCCACTGCTACATACCAAGTCCCAAGGTCATGAGGCTTCTGGATCTCGAGATTTTTAAAAGGTTTTTGCCATATATGGGCGTGGTGGCCATCTTGATCATGTTACCTGGAGCATTGGAACAAACTTTCATTCTCCATATAAAATTATAGTTTAATTGATTTCAGAGATACGTTTGAAAATGTTGAAGGACGGACGGACGGACGCTAATGTGATTGGTATACTATTAGCTCACCAATGAGCCTTTGGCTCAGGTGAGTCAAAAATTCGATGGGTTTTGAGATATTTTGGGTTAAAAATGTAATTTTATTGATTTTATAGATAACCATTTTTTTGAAATTAGCCTTTATATTTAATCAGCGCATACTGCCTGCTGATTGGCTAGCCTTTGTGATCTTCTATGGCCGACACCTGTCAAGAATGATACTTGGGTGGTAATCTATCGTAATGTGTTCAAAGAATTATATTTCTTGCTAAATATGGCTGCCATGGCAACGGAAAAGAAACACATAAAACAACATTATTTCAAAACATACTGAATTGATTTAGAAATGGTCCTTGGTTGTCTCTTTAAGATTAACCCTTTGAAAAAGCGCCACGAAAAATGCATCGGAAAATGTCGTCTGCTGAAGTCGTCTGCTGCAAATAAAAACCTAACATTACTGACTTATCAAGTATAGAAGCAAACAGCGTGGACACAGAACAGATTGCTCCTATAGGAGCAGTCTGATCTGGGTCCACACTGTTTGTCATAGAGGCTTCTTAAACATTTCAGCAGACGAGAAAAGCAGACGACTTTTGTTGCGATTAATCAGGGTGATGCGTTTTCAGTCAGAGTCCATATATATATATTAGCAAATTAAGAATTAATTTGGCACAAATGGTCATTGGATGACTCTTTAACATTAATGCTAAATTTACACTGTTCCATTTAAAACATGGCCACCAAGAGGTGGGGCCAATTTTCACCATCCTATTGTCAAAACTCAAGAGAGTATCACCACGGAATGCAGTGACACAGTAGAGAAGAGACATTAACCCTTAAGCAAATCACAACAAAAGTCGTCTGCTTTTCTCGTCTGCTGAAATGTTTAAGAAGTCTCTATGGCAAACAGTGTGGACCCAGATCAGACTGCTCCTATAGGAGCAGTCTGTTCTGGGTCCACGCTGTTTGCTTCTATACTTAATAAGTCAGTTATGTTAGGCAATTATTTGTAGCAGACAATTTCAGCAGACGACATTTTCAAATGCATTTTTTCTTGGCGCTTTAAGGGTTAAACATGGACAAACATAGATACAAATAATCAATATGCAATTGAAGGAAAGTAACCAGTACCCTTTCTTCTCCCAGATGAAAAACTAGATTAGAATTCCAGGAAGTGGATGTGTTGCCTGGCAAACCGAAGTCAAACAAGCCAAATTCATCGAATCCATATCTCCCCAACGAAGGGTTATTTTGGGGTTATATTAGAAACATGTGAATCACAAAAAATTGATTACATTTATCTATCCTCTAAGTTCACATTGGGTATCGTACAGAACATAATTAAAAGCTTGTCAACTATTTTTAGTGCTCAATTCAATTAAAAATATACTTATCACATGAGTTCCATTATAACCAATGTATTTAGCACTCACATGACAGCCTGGGTAAGATAGCATGAGTAAGATAAGATTTTCTAACCCAGGGTAAAATCTCAGATGTCCCTATCCAGTGTGAAAGAAAAAAATAGAAAGGGCAGATGAGACTAGCTAGTTCTTATCCCTTAGGGGAGCATGACAATATGTGTACGTGTTCATGTTTAACATCCCATCAACAGCTTGGGTCATATGGAGATGGGACCACGGCTAAAGTCTCATCCAACAGGGATTGAACCCTCGACCCCTGGTTTACAAGGCCAGTAATTTATCCACTGAATCTACAAGGACAATAATAAAATATACTGAAATGAGTATGATCATTTATTAAGCCACATAAAGGCTTTCTAAAAAGCTAAATTAACAAACTTGGGAAGTGAGAAAACCCAAATATAAAAGTATAGCACAAGTTACCAGCTGTATAACAAGCCTCTAATAATCCTATAATATCTAAATACTGTAAAGCTTTAATAATACTCCCAAATATCTAAATAATGTAAAGCTAAAATATATGAAAAAAAAATGATTCCAAGCACTTAAGATCTTTCAATTGGTGTATTTATACTAACCCTTAAAGCGCCAGCTATAATTTGCAGCAGACAACAATTGCAAATTTTGTCGCTTTTTAAAAAATAACATAAAAGGCATGATATTTCATGAGAGTCTTCTGCTGGCAGAAGATTCTCATGTAATATCATACCTTATTTTTGTCCAAAATTGGAAAAGATGCTGGCAGACGATTCTCATGTAATACCATACCTTATTTTTGTCCAAAATTGGGAAAGATGTCGCAAAATTTGTCGTCTGCTGCAGTTGTGATTGGCACTTTAAGGGCTAACTATAACAATAGATATGCCAAAGCAGACAGTATAAACCCAGCTCAGACTGAGCCTGAAAAGTGTTCTTCACATTTGCAAAACCCTTACTATGTTTGTACACAGCTTATCAGGATGTGTGCGAAATTTCAGTTTAACTCTTTCCTTGCTAGTAGAGACTTTTTGTCATCTGCTGATAACCTTTGCAAACAGTTTGGACCAAGATCAGGACTGACAGAATGTCTGTTCTGATCCAGATCCAAACCATTTGACACTATGATAGTGTTCCTGAAAGAATATTTTAAAAAAAAGTTAATTTTGTAAAAAGTCTGCAGACGACAACAAAAGCATGAAAAATTACCCAGCATGCAAAGATTAAATATGTTAGCAATAAATTCAGGGTAAATACAGTATATATTATGAGATTCACACTGGTAAATAATTAAACTGTATGCTACTCTGTACAGCAACTAAATTGTAATTACCATGCTCAACTAAGCTGAGCATGGAATTTATCTTGCTCATAAATGTTAAAATGCCAACAATTGTTAGCATGATAATTAGCATGATAATTACAACATTTTGGGAGACTTAAAGCAAGAAACATCTTTAATTATCAGTATTTTAGTTTTTGTGAGCAGTTGAAATTTCATGCTCAGTTGAGTTTAGCATGAGGTGAGCCCTCATCTGCCTCTAATTAATCTGCATTCATGCATTGAGTATGTCAGTAACCAAGGCTCTGGTGAGGCTGCTCTTCTGAGCTGGCACATCTGATCCTTGGCTACTTGCCTAGGTACAATCTAATTAGCACCAAAATCTAATGTGCTGACTCTTTAAATTTAAAATTCTCTGTGTATTCACTGATAAGTCAAATAGTAAGACATTGTGATAGTAAACTTTTGGGGCATAAAGTTATTAACATTCAAATAAGGACATCAAGTTAAATAACATCATACATTGTGTTTTTCTAATTTGATCCGGCGCTGGTGAGAATACAACGCAAAAAAAAGAGCAAAACACAATATCACATCCTTTCTGGAAGTTGTAAACTTTATAATGACATTAGCTGACATACATCACTAGACATACATCACTATATAATAAGATGTATGTAGAAAACCAACATATACTACTCAAATTTTGATAAGCATCAGTATAAAGATTTCTATAGGGCTCAATGCACTGAGCCTACCCCTTTGATACTCAACAACTGTTTACATTTTTTCTTCAAATTCAACTCAACTAAATTTTCCCTGGCAATTGAAAATGCATTGGACTACAGCTTTTAATGCAAATCACCCTCTAGACGGTACCATGGATGCTGGTTGGTCGGAAAATGTCAAATAGTGTTTTTTACAGAAAAGTACTTAATTTTCTAATGGAGATTATTGTGTCCAGAACTTACCATAATAATATCAAACAAGTTTCAAACGAAAATATTCTTGCATAGATGTCTATTCGTATAGCTGTTTACATCCACTGACGAATGAACGAAAATCCATGTTCAAATCAGGAGATTCAGGTGCTGTTTGAACATGGGTCTGAACTTGAAAATACTTAAAATCAGCCCTGAATTATTTACATGACGTTATATACATAAAGCGTCATGGACCAGACTGCTCATTTCGTCGATGTTTTTGTTCCGGAAAACGTTGCGTATGGTTATGACGTTGTAACGATGTTATGATGTTTGAAAGTACACAGCCGACGCCATTTTGTTTGAGAAATCCAGTGTAAGAAAATGGACAATTTAATGTGTTAGCAGCGTTTTCAGTGTGAATTGGGCTGGAATAAGGTAAAATATGCAAAAATAACAATCACACATGCTTGTTTCATTGCATTAACACTTGCCGGGTCCCTCGGATGATGTTTCTAATTTGCCTATCGGCCATGTGTTCAAACAGCATCCTCCGAACCTGGCAAATGTTAATGCATGAAAAAACATGTGTGATCCCTATATTAAAAGGTTGAAAATGTGTTCCTCAAACACATTTCGTGTTTTTGATTTTTTGAAATAAGCAAGAAATAAACTTGATTTTTTGGGGTGAAATTTCAAAAAAGTAACATTTTGCATTTTCCAACCAAGGGGCATCCATGGGACCGTCTAGTGAGTGATACACATAAAAAGCTGTAGCCCACTGCATTTTAAATTACCACTAAAAATTTGAAGAAAAAAGTCAAAGGTTATCGAGTGCCAAAGGGGCAGGCTCAGTGCATTAAGCCCAATGGAAATCTTTATAGTGATGCTAATTGAAGTTTGAGTAGTATACTTAAATGTGCATTTATTAGGGCAAATATGATATTGCATGGGTTGGTGTAAAAACACACAAAAACAAGACCATACATTATCTGAGGTATATGCCATCTGAACAGGTTTCCTAATTAAATGAGGTAGTTTTCAATAGCCTGTGGAATTCAAAATCATTAAAACAAAACAACAACACATATTATCATAACACTCCAATAATGGACAACACTACAAAGACTGTTAAAAACAAAGGTCACTCTTATTAACCAATCCATGCTCACTCATAGTTTTATCCTCCAGACCTCAACACAAGAAAACCTGACTTTATTGCATGCAAACAACAAAGGTACAGGCCAGCCTGTGCACCCGCACAGTCTTATCAGTGCATTTGTTATTCACTATCTGGAAAGCAGAGTAGTCCAACTTGCTACATGCAAAATTTTAATCTTCTAACTATATTTAGTCTCCGTAGCTAAGCAGACTAGCTTGAGCCTTAGTCCGTCAGAAACCCAGAAAACAGATTTTCTTGCATCAAGGCCCATATTATTCATACAGTGAAAAATCATTCAATACACCGTATTCAACCATGTATTTACACATGTTCCTATATACTCTATGGGTTTTTAAAATATATGAATATGTAGATGAAAATATGTGTTGATCCTGATCAGATGGCTTCATCAGAAGCCAGCTGATCTGGATGCACATAGTTTTCTTACAGGTCTTGTGAATCTTCAAAAACATTAAAAAAACTCTTCATGATTTAAATGACATTGATGAGAAAACCAAAATGCTGAAAACCCCATCTTAAAATTTCAACCGAGTCAAAAGTTCTGCAAGTTTAAAAATTATGCAAATTAGCATATAAGCCCCGCCCACATTATTGTTTTGAGATGATTTTTTCAAAATGTCATATTTTATGTAGTATGATTTCTAAGCAATTAAAAACAGTATAACTAAGCTTTTATATGCAAATGTTATATTTTATCATATTGAATAGCAAATAAAATATTAAATAATGTTAAAATAAATGAAATATATTAAATTTAATATTTCAAAAACCTCAAATGACGTCATATGAGCCTCTCGCATATTTTCATCTAATTAAATTTTGAAACCTTCATAACTTGGTAACTATTTTTGATGGGGCTTTCGACATTCTGTTTCTCTCATTCATGGCTTTTCATTCAATAGGATTTTTAAAAAAGTTTTTTTTGTAGTTTCAAAAGACCTTTAAGATGTTATAGAATTAAGTCATGCACACAGTGCACATATCCAGTCAACTACAATAGTCTAATTGTAATTACAGAATGGGAATATTGTACTAGTAAGACTCCAAAGATTTGGAGGGAACTGTTAGAACAAAAAACACAAATTTTGAATAGGAGCAAAACCATTTACATGTATCTACCCTGTGAAGAAATTTTGGACGGTTGCCGTTGGTTCATGAAAAAAATAAAAATAAAAGAGATACTAGAGCTGCCTCCCCAAATAAGCAAAAAAAAAACCCAAGCAAAAAAAAAACAGTAACAGAGTACAATGAAGCCAACCATTGATAATGACAGTAATTACAATAGCCCTAAAAGCACCAAGAAAAAATGCATCTGAAAATGTCCTCTGCTGCAAAAAATTGCCTAACATTACTGAAGAATTAAGTATAGAAGCAAACAGCGTGGACCCAGTACAGACTGATCTAGGTCCACACTGTTTGCCATTGAGGCTTCTTTAACATTTCAGCAGGCAAGAAAAGCAGACGACTTTTTGTGATTGGTGAATTAAGGGTTAACCCTTGTCCTGCTGAATCTGGAGTTATCCTTTTTTTGTAAACATTGATGATCCAGATCAGCTTGCTTCTGACAAGGCCATCTGATCAGGATCAACACAATTTTCAAATCCAATTGAAAATACATGCTGCTGCAGGTTAATAGGAAAAAATTGGGGAGCAGTGTAGTCCATAAAAATATTCAGGAGAACAAGGGTTAACATTCTAAGCTACAGTGAATTCAAACATACATGAGAATCATTGTAAACAAAAAAATGTAAACCAATCCAGGTAATGGTCACTTTATACAGGTATATATCATTTACTGCAGTATAATATACACCGTTATTTACCTGTTTCTATGAAAAATGGTATAATCCTATTATTATGCATCTTTGAACCATCTGTATTATTATGCCTAATGGTAACAAATACATGCCTCTAGGGAGCGTAGTGGCTCAGTGGTAGAGTGCTTGACTCAAGACCGAGGGGCCGCGGGTTGGAGCCTCAACGGTGTCACTGCCTTGTGGTCCTTAAGCAAGACACATTTATCCTAGCTTAGTACTGGTTTAACCAAGGAAGACCCGTCCCTGTTAAACTGAAAGATTGTTGATGGGAGGTAAAGAATCAAATCAAACAAACTAAATATATGCCTCTTGATAACAAAAAAAGTGTTTCAAGCATCCACAATGAAATGAAGGTTTAGCACTGTTTAAGTTAAGTTATTCAAATCACTATACATTGTATGGGCTAACACAAAAGATTTTGGTAGTACTGTAAAACCAAGCGGCCACTCAAAAACAGACAAAACAAAGATCTTTATGCCAAATGAAAGCTTAATGCAGATCAAAAGTATTGCAGAATGCTCCCCTTGGAGCATTCTTGGAGCATTCTGCAATACTTTTTACTCAAATATAGCGATGAATGGTCTTGAAAACCAATTTTTGGTCTTTTTGAGAGTGGCTATTTTAGAAAGGTTTTACTGTACTTATATATCACCTAAGCACAAGAGCCTCTTTTAATCACCCATACTCACATATGCATCAGGGCTAGAGGTCTAAATTTTGGCCTGAGCATTCATCTACATCCATACTTTGTGTAAGCATGCAGTGAAGGCTCTGGTAAGTCTGCACATCTGCGCAGGCTCACCTGAGCCTTCTTTGCTCGAAATGCGATAAGTACCAAAATCTTGTGCTGCTGACTCATATTTTCTTACTTTTCAAAATCACTATTTTTCTTATTTCTCCAAAACCCTTTTCTTATTTTTTCACAATCACTACACCGGAATCCCAATATAATGCTATGGTATGAGTCCATGATTAGCTGTCATGTGGTTACAAGGCACTATTTCATACTGTTTTCCACCCAACAATTTCCTAAGGCACCTTATTCATGTATTTGTTTATTCACACTGTAGCATCATAAAATAGGTTTTATCATATGGAGGTCGAATCTGGGAGTGAAATAACGCCATGCAATAAAATTGATAAACCACTAGCGGTTTAGAGATTTTCGAGAAATGGTATGACGTCCATAACAACGGTGTGTACATAATGACAAAATTATAACGTTTTTTTTTACGGCAGAAATGAGATTCAAAGTAATCTTAATGTCATATGACAAATAATATCTAACATTCCTGCTTCTGTATTATTGAATTTATTAAACTCGTTGCGAAAAAGAGATAAAATGCTCGGCAAGCCTCGCATTTTATCTCTTTTTCCCAACTCGTATAATAAATTCAATAAAACATGAGCACTCATGTAAGATCCCTTATGTGATATACTTTATGTACCATGATAATGGCTTTCCAGATGATTAACCCTTTTCTTGCCAGTTACAACTTTTGTCTTATATTCCTCTAATCAAGGGACATAATGCAGTTTACTAATCTAGAGTTAACAGACATTTGCATTGTATCCCTTGAAGCCCCTCGAAAAATATTTTTAGGCTTTACGTCACAGTCAACAATTTTTGATTCATGTTGGGATGATAACATGTCTTCCTGGGATGAACTGGTGCTAATCAGCCACTGTTTTGCTGGTCCTAATCAGGGTCGAAACTGTTTTCAAAGGTTATCAGCAGACAACTAAAGTCGCTGCTAAGACAACTAAAGTCGCTGTTAAGACAACTAAAGTCGCTGCTAAGACAACTAAATTCGCTGCTAATATGATAAGTCTTTTAGGCATTCACTGGCAATAGAAATTTATTTAAAACAACAATTATTAGTTTAAGCAACAAACTTCAAAGTTTAACAATTAATTTCATGTTCAGAATGGGAGGCTTTAATCCTGAAAGGATTTTTATGGAAACAATGGTATATTACAGCATATTTAATGATGCTACGGCAATAAATACCACAAACAATAAATGAGTTGCTCAACAGAGATCAGTGGCTACATGAATATTGACCTGTACTATATATCAATACTATATGTCAATATTATAAGAATCCATTATGAGTGTGAGGGTGGGCTAGAAAAATCTGTCCCAAGGATCTATGTTTGGCATCACGAGGCTTGCCGAGTGATAACAAACAGTGATCCCGAGGGACTGATTTTTCTATCCCACTCTCACACGTATAATGAATTCTTTTTCTTGCTCACAATTCTATACCTCATTTAATGTTTCAAAACAAAGCTCCCAGAAGTTCCTGAATATGCTGAGATGCGACATGACATGAGGACGTCACTTTAACATTACAATGACGTCACTTGACAACCATGCACGTCAGTTCCAATACAACAAATGTAAAGCCAAGTCATGACAGCCAGGGTAAGATAATCTGGGTAAGATAAGATTTTCTATCCCAGGATAAAATATCAGATATCCTTATCCTGTGTGCAAGAAAACCACTTCTACCCCAGTTCTGAACCAGGGCTCCCTAAAGCCATGTTATAAAGGCATTCCAGTGTACTCAAGATTCGCCTCCTATGAAAGTGTTTCTCTGGATTCAGCTTTACCTTGTCCCAAACCCCAAAGACAGGTTTTCTCGCGATGTGGCCAAAATAGTGTCATTAACACAGATAATTCTGTGACAAAGTAAGAGCGTTCCCAGATGCTAACACAGGTTATCATTTTAAATTATGAATATTTTATTAGCCATCAGATTCAACATATGTTTTGGGTGCTTAAAAGAACCGTCTCATTGAGACGGTTCTTTTGAGTACCCACAACATATGTTTTGATTGAGAAATAAGAAAATTAATTGTTAATTACACCCTCTTATCTAGGGGCCTGGGTGATTGTTTACATGTAGTGGAGGCGACTGTTTACATAGAAGCGACTGTTTACATGGAGATGACTGTTTACATGGAAGAAATTGTTTTTGAGATTATGCTTAAACACTCCCTTATCTGCTCTTCTGTTATCACTAGGGGCGGGGCAAATCTGATGATGTCACCATGGGTGGGCTTGGCCAGCAAACCATTGCTTCTCAACTGCATGCAGACATCAAAGGCATCGTATTCTGAAATGGATGTAAGAAACATTTTCTACCTAAGCTCACTTGGTTCATACATACAAGTTAACGTAAATGCAAGGAATTTTCAAAGACTACCAAAGGCAGGACTTTAGTTAAGAGAGCATAACGAAAATTTAATTTTCTTATTTCAAAACCAAAACATATGTTGTGGGTACTCAAAAGAACCGTCTCAATGAGACGGTTCTATTGAGCACCCAAAACACATGTTAGAACTGATGGGTAAGAAAATATTTACAATTTTATGATGAAAATTTTGTTTATCTTAACCAGTGCAATGGATTCATGGACTAATAATAGTTTATTAGAAATACATATGGGCCAGCACACAAGATTTGGGTACTATCCCATATGTGCAAAAGCCTCCCTATAACCAACAGGGCTAGAGGTATAAATTTTGGTCTGAGTCTTTATCTATATCCATACTTTGTGTATGCAAGCAGTGACGCCTCTGGTGAGTCTGCACATTTGCACAGGCTCACCTGAGCTTTCACTGCTAGATAAGGCAATATGTACCAAACCTCATGAACTATCATCATCATCATAATCAGATTTTTGATTAACGTGCAGGTGCAGGGGCATCATCCACATCAGTGGGCCCCTTTCCAGCTAACTGGCTAGCTGCAGGCATAGCAGATCTCACACCTGATCTCCAGGTGCTCCTTTCTTGAGGGTCAACTGTTGTGAGCTTCCACTCACGGCAGTCTTTCTCTGTCAGTTTCTTCCATGTTTGCTTGGGCCTCCCTGCCCCCCGCTTGCCGTCAATCTGCATATCATATGCTGTTCTGATTGCACCACTCGAACGCGCCACATGCCCAAACCAGCGAAGCCTTCTCTCTCTCAAAATGAGGTCGAGGTCCTCAAGCTGAAGCTTTGTCAGTAGCCCGCTTGACCTTACCCTGGCCACATCCTCTGGCTTGATACTGCAAGGTTCTTCTTGGTAAGTGGCCAAGTTTCACTGGCATGGAGCATGGCGCTCCGCACGCAAGAGCTGTACACATGGCCACGGGTCTTGTAAGAGAGGTGGCGGGATGTGAGAACTGGTAGTAGCTCCCTGAACTTCTTCCAGGCGGTTTTTACACGAGTAGTGACCGCCATTTCACAGCCTCCACCAGCAGAAAGCATGTCACCCAGGTAGCAGAAGGAAGCTACCACCTCAAGCTTATCAGGTCCAACCTGGACTTCACTCTGTGGTCTGCCGTCAATAGGGCGAGCATTTCCCATGCACCGTGCACACCTATTATCAGGATTTGGTGTCAGTCTTTGTAGCCCACTGCATTTCTTATGCACCCAAAGTTTGCAGCCATTGCAGTAGATGCTGTTGTTGCCTACTCCTGTACGACAGACAGTGCATGGGTATTCGCCTGAACTCTGCAAGAGGTCCAGGCCTGTACCACAGATCATGACTTTTGTCTTTCCTGCATTCACCCTCAATCCCTTCTTCTCCATGGCTTCTTTCCATATCAAGAGCCTCCTGACACATTCCTCTAGGGAGTCAGCAATGATGACAAGATCATCTGCATATAGGTCCTCCCAGGGAACACCAGCCCGAAACTCACGTGACAAGGCCTCCAGCACAATGATGAAGAGCAAGGGACTTAGTACTGATCCCTGATGGACCCCGACCTTCACCTCAAACTCTTTGCTGAAACCTTCGCCAACACGAACCCGGCTTCGTGCATTAGCGTACATTCCCTGGACTAACCGCACAATCCATTCCTCAACGCCTAGCTTTCTCAGGGCCCACCAGATAACCTTCCGAGGGACACGGTCAAATGCTTTCTCTAGGTCCACGAAGGCCATATAAAGCCTATTGTTCACTGCTAAGTATTTCTCCTGCAGCTGCCGGACCACAAAGATTGCATCTGTAGTGCCTCTTCCTGGGACAAAGCCAAACTGGAAGTCGTCAATAGACACCACCTGTCTTATGAGACCATAGACAATCCTCTCTAGGATCTTCATGGCCTGCTCAGTCAGCTTGAGGCCTCGATAGTTGCCTCTATCCAAAGCATCACCCTTGCCCTTGTAAAGGCAGACAATGAAACTTTCCTCCCAGTCAGTTGGGACCTTGCCATCACGGATAATCGCAGTAGCAAGATCTTGGATCATGGTGGCCCCTGTATCACCTGCTGCCTTGATCATCTCCACAATATCAATATCAACTGGCCTATATAAATAGAGAAAATGAAAAAAGTCAATAAGCAATGCTTATTAGATACCCCCCGCACAGTAAGAGTCAGTGAAAAAACTTGGCAAGTTATAGTTCAAACAAGAAGACCTTAGTTTTGATAAGAAGATTTCAGTAGAATCTGTGCAAACAAAAATTATAAACTCCTTCGTGCATATGTTCAATGTGTCTACATTGTGTCGGCAAAGTATCAAATTGCTCCATCAAAAGCTGTAGTAGGACTTGATCTGCCCATAAAGGCACTATCCATGCATATACAAAAGCCATATAAGGGAATAATTGTCTAAAGCCATATAAGGGAATAATTGTCTAAGTTCTCACAGCTGTCATTTTGTCAAAATTATTTTTTGTGAACCAAACTCCTTCATGCATATGTTCAATGTGTCTACATTGTATCGACAGAGTATCAAATTGTTCCATCAAAAGCTGTAGTAGGAGTTGATCGGCCCATGAAGGCACCATCTATGCATATACAAAAGCCTAATAAGGGAAAAATTGTCTAAGTTCTCACAGCTGTCATTTCGTCAAAAATTATTTTTTCTGAACAAAACTCCTTCATGCATATGTTCAATGTGTTTACATTGTATAGGCAAAGTATCAAATTGTTCCATCAAAAGCTGTGGTAGGAGTTGATCGGCCCATGAAGGCACCATCTATGCATATACAAAAGCCTTATTAGGGAAAAATTGTTTAAGTTCTCACAGCTGTCATTTTGTCAAAAATTATTTTTTCTACACCAAACTCCTTCATGCATATGTTAAATGTGTCTACATTGTATAGGCAAAGTATCAAATTGCTCCATAAAAAGCTGTGGTAGGAGTTGATCGGCCCATAAGGGCACCGTCTATGCATATACAAACACCTTATTAGGGAAAAATTGTCTAAGTTCTCACAGCTGTCATTTTGTCAAAAATTATTTTTTCTACACCAAACTCCTTCATGCATATGTTAAATGTGTCTACATTGTATAGGCAAAGTATCAAATTGCTCCATAAAAAGCTGTGGTAGGAGTTGATCGGCCCATAAGGGCACCGTCTATGCATATACAAACACCTTATTAGGGAAAAATTGTCTAAGTTCTCACAGCTGTCATTTTGTCAAAAATTATTTTTTCTGAACCAAACTCCTTCATGCATATGTTCAATGTGTCTACATTGTATAGGAAAAGTATCAAATTGTTCCATCAAAAGCTGTGGTAGGAGTTGATCGGCCCGTGTATGGCCTATAATAGCATAAGCATAAAGCACTATATTAAAAGCCATTTAGAACTACAAAGGGAAATAACTCTAATAGAATTGGCCCCTAGCCCTTACTTTTTTGTCTAAAGTATTTGTCTTGTATATATGAACATGTTTGCAAGGTTTGATGAAAATCCAGCAATGACTCTTCGAGTTATTAAGGAAACAAAGCGTTGCGGACGGACGGACGCACGAACGGACAACGTGAAAACAGTATACCCCCTACAAACAAAGTTTGCGGGGGGTATAACTAGGTGAGTGTCATTTGATATCAAGTATACCAGGCAAGGCTTTGAGAATGCTTGTTGAATCGCAAGGCTCTGCCAAGTGATTCTATATGCATTCTCATAACAGAGCCTGGTTTCTTGATATCAAGACTTCAAATTGGCAATTATGTCCCAATTACCAATTTTCTTGTTGATTCAATGTCATCCATGTAATTCACAAAAAGTGCAGCATCATGTTGATCTTATAAAGAAAAAAGTGCAGTGAGGCAGACAAAGTTTATCAGGTCAACGTGTAGCAATGCAGTTAATATGAGAGGTAACTGATAAAATACTTTATAATGAAACTTCTCAAATAAAAGACAACTCAGATAATGTTTATAATTTATGTTACTAACTGGTTTTGCCATTACTTTGAGCAGCATAGGTTTATAACAATTTTGGCCTCCATTAACATGGCTAAGTCCTATATAAAAAGTAAAATGAAACAACTTCTCAAAGCCTGAGAGTGGTTCTCCAAATGTTTTCCAGGTTTATTTCAAGGACTAATCAGGAAAGCCAGGCCTGCTTCCCTCCCTTTCCCATTTTTCAAGTACAGGCCACTACAATACAATATATAATCTACCGTAATACATCAGCAAATTGACAAAGCAATGACATTTGTTGTGAATGGAGGGATAAGAATAAACATGGTTTGTTTAATTTGATACTCCTGGTCCCAGTCAACAATTTTTCAATCATGTTGGGTCATCTTCCTGTCTTGAACCAGTAGTAAGCCGAATATAAAGTGTCTTGCTCAAGGACATTACACCATGCCATGGGTGAGTCTGGAAATAGCAACCCTTTGATCCCAAGTCTAACCAACTGAGCAACTGTTCTCCTCGAAAAACATAGGATGTAAACCATTTTAACCCATTTTCCTACGATATCATTTTGAAAAGTCTATTTCATTTCTGTTTTAAGGGATGTTGGGTGCTATTATTCTTTTTTATCCAAATTTTGATAGAATTTTCTGTAAGCAAAAAGTGCAGACCCTGATCAGACGCTGCAATCTGCGGCGTCTGATCTGGGTTTGCACTGGTTGCCTATGTCCCATAAAAAGGACGCTAGGCTTATATGGGTTAATAAAGTGCATCACTTACTTTCATCGATAACTATAGCATTTAGAAGACCTTTTCCTCTCACAATTTTAACAATCTCTTTGGGTAATTTACTGAGCTCCTGCCGAACTATCTTTCCCAGCTTCTCTGCATTCTCGGCCAACTTTTCTTCTTCTAAAACCTAAAGCACAAAGCAATTGTCTTTTTTGTGCATTAATTATGCTGCATCAAATCAAAGACAACCCAAAAAGGTAAGTTCTTCAGAAAATTGCAAAATTCAAGCACATTTCAAGAACTTAAGAAAGATTTCCAGCACTTTTTAAGGTGTCGAGTTCTTGCAATAAGGCGTATATTTTGTCTAGTTAGCCAAGACAACTAACACAGAACTTTTAGATTGTCCCAATGTTTGTAAAATCTGCTTTTTCGGGCAATAAAATATATTCACTAATTTTCCAAGTAAATTTTATAGCCACTTGTTATTTTCAAAATAATACTAAAGTTGGAACTGTTTCAGAGCAGTCAAGTGGGATTTTTATTTTTCATGTCTAGTGTGGATTGATACATCAATTTATGAATAGATTAGGTTGACCTGTGGACAGGAATCATGTCATCATCTCATTGTTACCACGTACACAAGTCTAACCCTGGCATAATGTTTGTATGGATATATGTGATTGCCACCAGAACATAAGGAATATAAATACAGTCCAACTTTAATGGCTCGAACTCTGGGGCTCATTCACCTGGGCTGGCTAGAACTATCATCATGGTTCTTACAGGTCATTTTATGCATAATCCACCTTGAATAGCTGGAACTACCCTTGGCTAGAACTATTTTTCATGGTCCGAGGCCTGTTTGAGCCATTGAAGTGCTACTGTAAATAATTCCTATTATTTCCCACTTTGTGGTCATTTTAGTGCTGTTTTAGTGCTGTTGACTTCAATGGATTTTGTCCTTTATATTTCACTGAGGAAGATTCTGTTTAGTTTTTCTTTTGAAAAAAAAAAAAAAGTCAAATCTACCGAAGAGGAAAAGAAAAAAAAAGTATAGGTTCCGCACATTCTGCTATAACCGTAATTGGACGACTTATGAAATGGAAACCAATAAATCCATCAGTATCACATCAAAGATTACAGTCCAATTCACTATTAAAGTAGTTTCAAGCATTTTTTCGCAGGATTAACTATTTACCCATATGGACTTGGAAAACTTGAAATTGCACCCATCACTGCACACTTCAAAACAAATGGGGGACATTTGCTTGCAAAAAGGCAAAACACATAATTTGTTTGTTTGTTTGTTTGTTTGTTTGGTGCTTCACGACGCATCAAACCTTGTGGGTCATTAGCGTCAGACGGTATTAAACTCAACATGATGTGGATGGAAAGAGTAAAAATTTGTAAGATAAAATAAAAGGAATGATGATGATGAGTTTGTATAATGATAATAAGTTGCAATACGATTGTTGACAGAAGAGACCATGTACGATATCTGACAGTTTCAAAGAGCTATTCAGATAACTGTACATGTTCTTTAACTGAACAGAGTACAACATAATATAATCTGTATTATGGTCTGATACAAATGTAAAACAAAACATGATTTTAAAAATAGCAATTAGATTTTGTTCAAAAGATTTATTTGTCTTCAGCACATAAATTTGCGCACAAGTGAAAATCCTGCAGTTTTCAAAAGAAGGTATACAACGTGAAAAAATTCTCCACATAGTGTACTTATACGGTGGTATAGGTAGGTCTATGGTGACAGAATAACTACGCCATTAACCCATTACTCCATAATAACACCTTTTTTACGCCTTTGAAATACAACATATTTTGAAAATATTATGCAAAATGGAGCATTTGCTCCAAAGAGCAAATGCTCCATTTTCCATAATAATTTCAAAAGTAATCAAAACTTTACTTCAATTTTACTTGAATTTTTTTCAATGTTGTCTCAAAAAAAGAAAATGATGTCATTATCTAAAAACAGCCTATGGAGTAAAGGGTTAATACTTACAGAGGACAAAGGCACAGACTACAGTAGATGTTCAAATATTTTGAACACTAGTTGCTTGCCAAAAATGCTTAGACAAACATCATAGGCACAGAATAGACTGCTTCTGAAGAAGCAGTCTGATCAGGGTCTTCCCTGTTTGCTATTCTGATGAATATTTTGTGAATTCCATCCCTGATAACCAACATTTTATTTGAGAACAGAAAAAAAGTGTTTGAATTTTTAGAACATTTTCTGTACATATTTTTATCTGTACATTTTACCTTTAATGCTTCAATGGCAACTCTACATGCTAAAGGACTTCCACCATAGGTTGAACCATGTTCACCTGGTCTGATAGTTAACATGATCTCATTGTTGGCCAAGACAGCAGCCACCTGTACAAAAGTAAGAAGTATATGATGGTTTATTATATAATCTGTAAATAAGCATCTTCTGATTGGAGCAGAAGCCCATCCACTTGAGCGGATATAACGCCTGGGTTTTCCTCATATAATATTAGTTACTAAAAACAGACTTTATGGAAATTGTCCATACCATATGTGATATAAGCATGACACTTGAATGATTTGCTGTAAATTTAATCAGTGAATGACATCAGCACTGAATTTACTAAATTTGTTGTTTTATCATAATACAGGTACTTTGCTGTTGATATAGTAATAAGCATAACCCTTTATCCACTAATGTACTCTTCCTTCTGGAATGATACAATAAATTTGGAATGGTTTATTGTATAATTCAAGGGGTCCCAGGTTACAGATCCCGAATAAAATTGTTTTCATCTGAAGATTGTTTTTGTCTTAGCAAACAGTGTAATGCTTCATAATGCAGCATTTCATCTGGGTCTTCACTGTCTGCAGTTGAAAGTAGTAATAATTATGCATTCATCCCTTTTTTTAGCTGAATGAAATCAGCTAGTCAGTCATTATGTAAAAAAAGAAATTCAAGACTGTCTAAGATTTCGTTGTTGTTGTTGTTGTTTATGTTGTTGCTTTTTTGTTTAGTGAAATTCTATAAAACAAAAGTCAATAATTGTATAATATGCATCAATTTAAAAAATGGCTCAGGTACTGATAAAATTAATGACAAATATGTTGATAAATGTATCATGCATTGATAAATGGTACATGTTTGTTTGTACTGATAAAAATGTTTTCTTGAAATATTCAGAAAATATTTTTATTTTTCAGTTAAAAAAAAAGAATAACCAGAGCCGTGACACATGATTTCCAACAATGTGGCATTTTGACAAGTGTAGACTCAGACGAGCCTGTGCAGACTCCTTTTTAGCTCAGAAACTCCAAATGATGTTCAGTCAGTCGCTTAACACTCATAGAATATTCAAGTGACTAGCAAAGGCTCTGATCAGACTGCCCGTATGCGCAGGCTGATCTGAGCCTTTGCTGGTCCTACATACCACTTTGTTGGAAATCTCATGCACTGGCTCATATTAATGGTACATGTTTGTTTGTATTGATATGTATTGATACAAATGTATTCGTGAAACATTAAGAAATTATCTTTATTTTTTAGTTGAAAAAAAGAATATAATAAATTCATATAAATTCTAAGAGAGTCACTCACTGGTAACACCCCACCAGACAATGCTTTGCCCAATATAAGTATATCTGGTTTGACATCTTCGTGATCCACAGCCAAGCGCCTGAAATTTTAAACACAAGGAACAATAAACATACAGGGTAGGCGGCAATTGAAAACGCGAATACTAACAAGGAACATACATCAAAAATTGTAGAAACAGAGTTTTTGATTGCCATTTGTCGACACACTGGCGACAAATGGTAATTGAAAACACTGTTTCTATCTATTTTTTATCCGCGTTTGTCGATTGTTGATAGCGTTTTCGAGTGCAGCCTACCTGGTGTGATGAAAAACAAATCAATTATCTGTACCACGTGGGCTGCGACACAACAAAACCTGAATTCGGGGTTTCTGACAAAGCGGAACTCAAACTAGTCTGCTCAGCTACAGAGACCAGCTAGAAAATTGAAACTTCACCTGTAGCAAGTTTAGATATGCTACTTTCCCATTAGTGAATAACAAACTCCTTGATCAGTCTGCCCTGATGCGCAGGCTGGTCTGTGCCTTTGTTGTTCGTAGGGTTTCTCACATCAACATTTGTTATGACCCAAGGACTATGTTCACACAAGCAGAGCAGAGGTCCTGAAATTTAAAAGGAGGCAGCAACTAACATTCAGCACCAGGTTTGAATGATGTTATTTCACATCTAACAATTTCAATTCAAAACTTATGCAAGTTTTTTGTCAAATTTTAACGCTTCTTCAACCTTTCTTGTTTCTACACAGATACTAAACAGATAAATTATCTGTCAAAATATGCAAGAGTATCACATGCGAGGGGCATTTGGAAAATTCTTAGCATGACATCATAACTCCACAATGCGTTGATAAAATGCCATCAAATTATACATTTTTGAAAACTAGAATTCATCGGCTACTTGATGGTTTGATTTTTGTAGAAAAGGGACTTGGCGTGCACGTGCAGCGCATGCTCAAAATGAGTAGGGTTGTATTATACACTGGCTGAAATTTTAAGCAAAATTTTTGTAAAAAAAACCGAAGGAAAATTGGGGACCTTATTTATGATCATGGTTTGACAAATTAACGGTTAGGTGCCAACTCAATCTTTAATTTTTAATTAAAATATATCATGCGATCACTGCTTGCTTGACTTACACCTTTAAATTCAGAAAATGTTGACTAATAGAGAAATGGTGACCTTTCAAAAATGGGATTTTTTTTTTGATTTTTCTTTATACTTTTACTATAAATTGTGTCAGGAGCACGAAAAAAACCTATTGAGTATATGTTTTGCTTTATATGTAGCGAACAATGCTAAAAAAAAAAATGTCGCCAAAAAGTGTAGCAATTTCTGTATTCAAGAAAGCTATTCCGAATAACACTACCCCTACTTTTCAAGAAGTGGATGTGGTAACTTAACCCCTCACATTTTGTTGATGGCATAGGAACTTTTCATGGTATCGCGCTAACCTTCACAAAATTGATTGATTTCTACTCTCAAGGTATTTTTACTTTTTTGTTTGCCACCGTTTTCAATGAAAATGAACCAGAACATCAACTCATAGCTAAACTTACTCTACCCAATGGGAAGATTATAAGAGTTATCTTCCATTTGTTCTGGTTTAAAAAAAATTATTTTGGTTTCAATATAAAGAGCATAAAGTGTGCTTGACAAAATACCAACGCACATCATTTTTAAACTTTTGTCGGTTATATATTTTCAAAATATGTGCAATGTGACATGCGATTTTTAGTAAAAAAAATAGCGCATTGCTTTGCTTTCTAGACGGTTTGGATATTGCTGTTCCGGTAATTAGTTTTAGAAACATCCAACTCGGTCATCAATTGCATAAATGCTGTACCAGATTGTGGCCTACACAATGGTACAAGATTATCTAATTTATGGACTATTGTTAAAGTTCTGCACAGTTTTCAAAAGGTAAAATGTTATATTTTCCACTGGGATTTTGCATTATCCAGTACACAAACAGTACATGTATTCAAAGTGATCTTAATCGTGTCTGCGTTTTAATATCCTAATGAAATTGTGCCATAACATAGAGGAAAGATAGTTCTTTAAAATGATATCAAACATGATAGGGTTTGTAAATTGGTTACTGAGATAAAAGACCATGCTAAGAACTTTCCAAATGCCCCTCGCATGTTTGTCAAACCAAAAGGGTGTAGTTGTGGAATCAAAAGGTTATATTCCCTCGTTCTGCTCCAAATAGCATATTTTTGTTCCCTGTTCCCCGAAATCAATGCCATTTTCCCCCCAAACCCTTAAGTGGGCCTCAGAAATTGAGCAAGAAATTGTTACTCTCAAATGGCACATTTCTGCATGAGTAATTTTGGTCATAGACATTGGGAGTGTGTTATAGTAACTGTCCATAATGTACTTGTCCTAGGAAAATTTTACTTGTCGGAAACAGAAGATTAGCTTTTAAGCCTTAACCTGTGTTGAAACAATAATTATATAAACTCTTGGAAAACAGTATGAAACCAGATATAAACTATTGTATAAACAGTGTAGATCCAGATCAGCCTGGCTTCTTCCAGCTGATCTGGATCCAGTTTTCCTTACAAGTGAGTTCATAATAATAAGTCAAAATACAATATACAGAATTGTATTCACTTTCTTTATACTTGTGCAAGGACAAGTAAATATAAATTTCTAACTTGTCCTGAATGAAATGGGACCAGATAGGTACATCCACAGCCCTGGTTATAGTTATAGCTCACCTGCCTGTTCTAGCTATCCCCGTTTGTACCTCATCAGCAATCCAGAGAACATTGTACTTGGTACACAGTTCCCGTAACTTCCTGAGATACCCTTCATCAGGAATATATAATAGTTATAGCTCACCTGCCTGTTCTAGCTATCCCCGTCTGTACCTCATCAGCAATCCAGAGAACATTGTACTTGGTACACAGTTCCCGTAACTTCCTGAGATACCCTTCATCAGGAATATATAATAGTTATAGCTCACCTTCCTGTCCTAGCTAGACCTGTCTGTACTTCATCAGCAATCCAGAGAACATTGTACTTGGTACACAGGTCCTGTACCTTCCTGAGATACCCTTCATCAGGAACCACAACTCCTGCTTCACCTTGAATAGGCTCCACCATGAATGCACAGGTGTTGGGATTCTGGAGTTCTTTCTAAAAATATATACAAAAAACGGACATATATCAAAAATGTTCTTATATTTTGAACACTTTTCTCTTTCTGTTCTCAAATAAATTGTTGGTTTTCATTGCTATAATTCACAAATGCTTGTCAGAATAGCAAACAGGGATAACCCTGATCAGACTGCTTCTTCAGAAGCAGTCTGATCTGGGTCTGTACTATTTGTCTAGAAGAAGCAGTATGATCAGGATCTTCCCGATCTGTTTGTCTAGACCTTTTGGGAGGCAACTAGTGTTCGAAATTTTAAAACATTCACCGTTTATCAAAAGTGCAGAAATCAGACTTTGTCTGTATCATTTAGGTGCAGTCCCTTGTAGTTACAAGAGCAGCTTATATAATACATGGTGCTGATAAACCCTTTGAAGGCTGCAAACCCCTACTTTAACAAACAGTGAAGACCCAGATGAAATGTTGCACAATGCGGCAGTTCATCAGGGTCTGCACTGTTTGCTAAGAAAAAAATCATTTCTGAGGAAAGAAATTCAATACTTTTGGGAAAAATAGCCTGTGACCCCTCAATATATACATAATACAATGGACCATTCTGATTTTATTGCATGTAGCTTTATGGAAAATTACATTGGTCATAAAAGGGTTGAAATTTTAATAGACTTATATCTACCATCAGGACCAATATGAATGAAATACATCAAAGGATCTTCATAATCTTAATTCTAATATAACTTTATTGCAAAAACTTTGCCTCTGGGTGGAATGGAAAGCTAAACAAATGAACATGCAACAAACAGATGAACGGAAAAGGAAAACTTATTAACCCCAACATACTTTGTATGTCGGACAAAAACAATCCTGCAACAATATCCTATCAATAGAACTATGAGACAGCAGGGATGGCCTTCCTTATTGTCTTATTTTCAATGTTTAGCCTATTTCTGTGGCCATTCCTGATATTTTAGCAATTGTAAACGTTAAATAAAAGCTATACTTTAACACTTGAGTTATTGTTCTAATCCTTTTCCTGCCAGTCACGACTTTTATCGTCTGTTCTCTCGCATGCTTATTTTCTTCATTTGCTTATATTGCAAACAATATGGACCCAGATCAGACTGCAGTCTGATTAGGGTTCATAGTGTTTGCTTTCATGATGAACTCTAGTCTGAAGTGTACTTGAATATAAGCAGAAAACAACATTTTCAGGACAAAAAATATTGCTGGGATAGGAGCTAATAAAACACAGAAGATATTGGACATTGATATCTTTAATTTTGGCTTCAGAAAGGGGCATAACTCTTTACCTCCTGGTGTCGTCTGCTGATAACTTTTGCAAACAGTTTGGACCCAGATCAGGCCCGACAAAACGTCCTGCCTGATCTGGAACCAAACGTTTTGACACTACGATTGTATTCCTGAAAGAATTTTTCGAAAAAGTTGATTTTGAAAAAAAATCAGCAGACAACATAAAAGCGAGAAAAAATTACCAGGGGGCCCTCGAATGCACCTAGCTTATTTGGAACTAATACATACCTCTAAAGCTGGAATGTCATTGTATGGAACAATAGGGAACCCTGGCATGTAGGGGCCATAATCGTTCTTTGCACTAGGGTCTGTGGAGCTGGATACAGCTGCAAGGGTCCGGCCCCAGAAGTTCCCCTCGGCAAAAACAGTTCTGGCCTGGTTTTGAGGAATTTTCTTGACTTTGTAGGCCCACTTCCTGGCCAGTTTACAAGCTGTTTCCCCACCCTCTACACCTGAAACATACAGATATTACATAAAGTTAAGAAAAAAAATATCAGCGAAAAATTGTCATTATTTTCTTCCCCATCAATTTAAACATATGTTAAGGGTGCCCAAAAGAGCCGTTGGGGCCTGTCATACTTATCCATGGGCCTGTAATACACCAGTATTTGTCAGTACAGTAAAGCTGTCTTAAGCGGCCTCTCAAAAAGAAGACCTAAATTGGTTTTCAGGACGAATAATCGCTTAATGCAGGCTTAAATGCATATTACTGGCGCCAAATCTTCGCTCTAGATTCTGTCGTTGTTAATACACAAAAATTGTTTAGCTCGCATGGAGGCTTCCCAACTAATGCAATGCATCATCACAGAGAAACAATCTAATCGAATTAAAACGCTATAATGAAACAAAGAAAAGGGCTCATGACTCACAGATAAGCAGAACTGAAGAAAACCTCAAGTTGAGCAACGGTGATAGCAATCTGATCTGGGTGCATTTTGTTTGTTGGTTTGTTTTGATTCTTTATGTCCCATCAACAATCTTCCAGTTAAACAGGGATGGGTCTTCCTGGGTTGAACCAGTACTAAGCTAGGATAAAAGTGTCTTGCTCAAGGACCACAATGCAGTGACGCCGGTGAGGCTCGAACCCGCGACCTCTTTGTCTCGAGTCAAGCACTCTACCACTGAGCCATGCGCTCCATTTGTTTGCAATATAGGTTACCTAAGAACATTAGCATATGAGAGAGAAGATAATAAAAGTCGTGACTGCCAGGAAAAGGTTTAACTCATTACCTACTAGTGTCGTCTGCTGATAACTTTTGCAAACAGATTGGACCCAGATAAGGCCCGACACAATGTTGGGCCTGATCTGGATCCAAACTGTTTGACACTCAGATGGTATTCCAGCAAGAATTTTTCAAAAAGTTGATTTTGAAATAATTCAGCAGACGACAAAAAAGCATGAAAAATTACCCAGCATTCAATGAGTTAAAGACTGATATGATGTTGAAAGAAAGAAAAAATAGTCAAACCTGTATTCATCGGAAGAACTCTGTCAAAGCCGAACAGTTTTGTGATGTATTCTTCATACTCGCCAAGAACGTTGTTATAAAATGCCCTGGATGTGAGAGTAAGCGTAGAGGCCTGGTCATTCAACGCCTTGATTATACGTGGATGACAGTGGCCCTGGTTTACGGCACTGTACGCACTCAGGAAGTCATAATATTTGTTCCCGTCTACATCCCAGACGTATACACCTGAAATAAGAGACCAGACTCAAAATAAAGCGATTTGATTGGCTGCTTGCGGACATGTGTCCGTAAGCAGCCAATCATTGCGCTTTATTTTGAGTCTGAGAATGAACTCAGATTTATAACCTCAAGGCCTGGTCTCGAGGTTATAAAACTTTTTTTATGCTCAACTTAACTGAGCATGAAATTTTAACTGCTTAAAAAACAACACTAAAATACTGAAAAAATAATAAAGATTTTTCCTGCTAAAAACATTCAGTATTTATATTTATCCTGCTAATAACTGTTAAAATGCCAACAATTGTTGGCATTTTAACATTTATGAGCAGGATAAATTTCATGCTCAGTTGAATTGAGCATATTTTTTTCTATAACTTCAGGGCCTTCAGCATAGCAAATCATTTGACTAACATTGATAGAAGATAATGTAAAGAACATATGAGTGAAATAATTTTGAATCAGATGTCACAATTTTTTTTAGGTTTTTAAGTCTTGCAGTGAGTGAGTCAGTGGAATAGAAAAATTTAATAAATTGTCCAAGAAAACATTATGAGGAAGTCAACATGAATGTGATATTATTTTTTTTCAATTTGGATCAACTGTTCAGGAAATGCCATATGAAGATTTTCTATTTTTAGTTCTGTCTTCCATTCTGTTCAGGAGTCATTTTTGTTGAGGGCATAATAGGGGAAAATTTGAGCTGAAATTAATTTAAAGTAAGGCCAGCAGTTTATGAGGAGATGTATTTTTAACTTTTGAGATCTTTTTAACACTGGTGATGTTTCCTGTATTTAGTTCTGGTAGCTATTTTGTTCGACGGACAGTTGAGCAATAAGATTTTGAGAATGTGAATTTATTTTGAATTTTGGCCAATGGTTCAGGAGATAATGTCTAATTTTTTTTTATTTCTATTTTTATTTCTGGATGCTCTATTGTTCAGGGAAGCAGGACCAATTGGACAATTTTCATAAAGAAGAAAAGATTTTTCAATTTTTACCTCTTGCAGCTGAGTGTAACCATTGGAACAGCTTCTGGGATGATTTTGAAATAAATTTGGGCATGTGGCACTGGTTTTATAGGTGTTGCTTAAAGAAAAAGTAAATGCGGCAAATTTACAGATGCATGAAAATTTGCATAAAAATGTGTATGAAGAGCAATTTAAGCAACAAATATGTTACAGCTTTATAATGCTTATTTCTTATACGCTTTTCAATTTGCTTCTTTGATTTGATTCTTTACGTCCCGACAACATCTTTCAGTTAAACAGTGACGGGTCTTCCCGGGTTGAACCAGTAGTAAGCTAGGATTATAACAATCCACCATGAGCGTCCATATAGGATAGAGATATCTCACCCGAGGGGTCGGAAGTTTAACCAGGGACGAGGCTTGCCGAGTCCCTGGTTAAATTCCGACCCCGAGGGTGAGATTTCTCTATCCTACATGGACAGGCTCATGATGGATCGTTTTTCTCCCACTTTTCGAAGGGTTTTCGTCAGAACATAAAAACTCCATGAAAACCTGAAATTTCTAACTTTTTACTCGTTGGGTTTACATTATTTCTGAGTTCACGAGTGTTTTTATCGGGCATTAAAATGGGTTTAAACGTAGTTTGCACCTTGATATTGTCAGGAAAACACCCTTGGAGCATTAGTTAAGTTGCAATATGCAAAATAAATTCCTGCTTGGCTCCCTGTGCCACTAGCGTAACATTGCCGTTTTCGTCACGCGGCGCACGTTCGGTGACGTCATCAACGTTATATGACGTCAGTAAGTAACGCTTAACCTTGCTTGGTGCCTTTGGGTTACCTAGGCGTAATATATTGGTCCTTTAAGTATCTTTTTTCGGGATAAAAGAGTATTTAACACTACCCATGTAAGAAAGCAGTCAAGTGGTCATGTAAGATAGAAATTTCTTACATGAGCTGACAGCCTATCTTATATGGGCAAAGGTGGGAGAAAAACGTGTCTTGCTCAAGGACCACAACGCAGTGATGCCACTGAGGCTAGAACCCACGGCCCCTTGGTCTCGAGTAAAGCACTCTACCACTGAGCCACTGCGCTCCCTATATGGTTTTCAATCCATTTAAAAAACGGTGGTCCAGTTCTTTCGGACTGCATCAAATTTTCCCAATTTTGATGGTCCAAATGTTCTTTTCCTGGCCCTGACATCTGATCTAAAAATGCTACTGACGTCAATTTCAACCGCACTTTTAAAGTGTTAACCCTAGGCATTATCTGGCCAATATTTTTTTTCCTGAAAACGGCATCTGCTTTTTATGTCTGCTGCATACAATATCTTCAAGTGCACTTCAGACTTATTTTATCATGGAAACAAACACTATGAACCCTGACCAGACTGCTTCATTGGAGCAGTCTGGTCTGGGGCCATATTATTGCAATATAGGTTTCCTAACAGTGTTGATCCAGATGGGGTTCAGGGAGTTTAAAAACCCTTTGAGACCAAAGTATTTGATTTTTATGTGGATATCTAAGAAAAATGAGGTAAAATCAGCAAATCGAACCCCTTTTATATATCTGAACCCCATTTCCAGTAATCCTGCATCGGCCCCTGGCTAATAACATAAGCAGATAAGAAAGCAGACAACAAAAGCTGTGACAGGAATAGGGTTAAACAATTACTGTATGTGATAAGTACCATTTTCTCGTGAGCCGTCCAATATACGTTTTTATATGATTGTGCCGCGACATGAGATTTCCAACATTATCACAGGTGTTAAACCTAGGAACTACCACGAAATTGTGTTAACATAAATTTGTTCCCAAGCCACATCCGGGACACGTCGTGGTAGTTTCCAGGCCGAAAATTGGATAAAGGAAGGTTGGTGTCACTTTCATTTTTGTTTTATTTTACAACTAAGAACGAACAATGGTGAAATCTGACAATGTGGTTCCGTGTAAATATGTTTCAGCGTCCCCTCTAGCCCAAAATTTTGTTTGAAAAATTATTTTCTTTCTTTAGATTCGTGTTTCCCCACTGAGCATCGGATCAACTTTTCCCAAAGTTCGAAGGATTTTAGCCCATATCTGTCAAATTAAATGGAATTTGATATCATTTGACGATGGAATGATAAAAAGACCCTGAATAAGCATTTTTAAACAGAAAAAAAATCTGAGCAGTTTCTCGTTAACGATTCATGCCCCATTCGTCCTGTGTGGTAGTTTCCAGCTCATCGTGGTAGTTTCCAAGACTTTGTAGGATACGTTTCTGAAGTGTTACAAACATTATAGTGGTTGTTTGTTTCGCATGATAACCCTCGAACTCGTCAATTAATTACCACAGTAAACAAATAAATCACATTTCAACAATATGAAGAAGCTAAGCTGAGGACTCAAGAGATTCAATATGATGCTTGACAGGTGGAGATCATGCCCTAGACTACCAAACAACACCCGTCTGGAAATCTAAAGCAAAAGAAGGTCATCAGTTGAGCCGTTGTGGACCAAGCAACAGACAAAAAAAATGATATAAAAATTGCGTCACTCGCTACGTTGTTCCATGTTCAGTCAACTTTAAGATAAAATGGCAGGCTAAGACTACTGGCCCGAAGTATCTATAGTACTTGCGCTTCAGAAAAAAGGGAAATATCCTCAAGTTGGGACACCTTTTATATACATGTGAGTGTGACGATGAACGGGCATGTTATTTGATAATTAAAAAGCATGTTTATTCAAAAACAAAATATGTGAATGTCCCTTCTTTTCATTCTTCTCATCAATTTGTAATCTGACAAAAGGTTGTTTAAAAAGGTCTTCGTAAGAATAAGAGAGGTATTCAAGGTTCGAACCGCACACGCTGTCTTTATAAAATTGAAGTAGCCCCTGAATAGTGAACATCTGCTGATGTGAACTACTACTAAATTCCTACAAAGTCTTGGAAACTACCACGCTAGCATTTTAACTACCACGATGAGCTGGAAACTACCACACAGGACGAACGGGGCATGAATCGTTTACGAATAAATACTCAGATTTTTTTCTGTGTAGGAACGTTTATTTAGGGTCTTTTTATCATTTCCATCGTCAAATGATATCAAATTCCATTTAATTTGACAGATATGGGCTTAACTCCTTCGAACTTTGGGGAAAGTTGGTCCGATGCTCAATGGGGAAACACGAATCTAAAGAAAGAAAATAATTTTTCAAACAAAATTTTGGGCTAGAAGGGACGCTGAGACATATTTACACGGAACCACATTGTCGGATTTCACCATTGTTTGTTCTTAGTTGTAAAATAAAACAAAAATGGAAGTAACACCAACCTGTCTTTATCCAATTTTCGGCCTGGAAACTACTACGACGTGTCCCGGATGTGGCTTGAGAACAAAATTACGTTAACACAATTTCGTGGTAGTTCCTACGTTTACCACCCGTGAATATGGTATGTGCGTCCAGCAAAGCCTCAGATCAGCCTGTGCATACGCACAGTCTGATCACAGTCTTTGCTAGTCGCTTGATTGTTCTATGAGTGTTTAGCTACTGACTGAACACCATTTGGAGTTTCTTAACTTCAAAGGAGGCTACACAGGCTCGTCTGAGTCTACACTTGTCGAAATGCCACATTGTTGAAAATCACATGTGGCGGCTAAATTATGTTTACATGTAACTCTTTTTCTGCTGGAGTTGTCTGCTGATGTCCTTTGAAAAGACTGGACCCAGATCTGACCCAACAAAACGTCGGACCTGACCTGGTAATTGTGAAATTTTTTTTCTTTTTTTTTCAACAAAGGACAAAAAAGTTTCCCAGCATGCAAAGAGCTGATTATATTATTTGCCAAAAAGCTGATTTACTTGGACCAGAAATTCATGGTCATGTTCTAACCTCTGTGTTGAATCTTAATTCTGCTATTGTTGTTTTTTATTGAGAGAATGTCGTCTGATTATTACATGACTTGTATATCTGCTGCATATAATTAACCCTTAATGCTCCAATCACACCAAATGTTGTCTGCTTTTCTCATCTGCTGAAATGTTTAAGAAGCCTCAATGGCAAACAGTGTGCACCATGATCAGACTGCTCCTACTCTGTACTGGGTCCACGCTGTTTGCTTCTATGTAATGTTGGGCAATTATTTGCAGCAGACGACTTCAGCAGAGGACATTTTCAGATGCATTTTTTTCTTGGCGCTTTAAGGATTAAAATGGACTGCAGACTAGTGTTATCATTGAAACAAACACTATGAATTCTGTTTAGACTGCTCCTAAAGGTCAGTCTGATCTGGGTCCATATTGTTTTAGTTATAGGCCACCAAAGTATATAAGTATGAAGTAGAAGAGAGAGCAGACTACAATTGTCACAAATAGCGGGAAAGACCAGAAATTCATAATCACGTTTTATGTTTTAGCCTCTACATTTAATCACGTAATGTTAGAACATGTTTGTATCTTAAAACCCTATTCTGACACCTTAACATTTTAATTGCTAAATTGCTAAAACGGAATTTTCCAGTTGATGATTTGAACTAATCTGTCCTTGTTGTCTATCATAAATAATTTGCTCTAGGAGCAGGCTGATCAGGAACTATTTTATTTGGCTGGTTGGTTTGATTCTTTACATCCCAGTCAACAGCTATGGTCATTTCAGGGCAGTCAGATAACCTAACCACATTTTTGTCTTGGCAAGCTTGACTTAGCAGTTAACCAGTACTACATGCACATACTTTCCCTTGTAACTGACAACAACCCTTCCTGAATAAGCTGAAGGGAGGAGAATGGACGTAGAAATTATTTCATGATCAATCTCCACGAAAGTATGGGACCGGACAGGGATCAAACTCTCGACCCCTGGGTCTGCATTCAGACACGTACCTGCAGTCAGACACGCTACTGACTGCTCTACGCGGCTCAGTACTATTTTGCTTGCACATTCTTTTCCTGTCTGAGAAAATAGGTTCTAGCACTATAAGAATTTTATACAATTTGAACAAGTCTAAATGCTATCTAATATGAGCTGTGTAGAATATAGCACTCAAATGGCAAACAAGGTTAACTCTGATCTGTCTACAGGGCTCACCCTGCCATTAGCCATTGTAGCTATTTGCTACCAAAAATGTAGAGTGGCTACAAATATAAGTCATTGGCTAAAAGTACAGTCTAGGTTGTTCAAAAATTACATATTTACAAAAAAGTGTATTTTGATCAGCCGCTGGATTTTATCATTCCCTCACACTTTATTAATGTGCCATATTTTACTCTTTGGATGCTGGATTTTTTTAATACCATCCAGGTGTCAAACAGTTTGGATCCAGATCAGGCCCGACATTTTGTCAGACCTGATCTGGGTCCAAACTGTTTGCAAAGGTTAACAGCAGATATAGCAGGCAAAGAGTTAATACACTACAACTTGTTGATACTTTCTGGCTAAAGTTAATTTTATTTAGCTCCAACTTTTTCCATTGGTTAAAGTGTTGGCTACAACAAATTCTGAGCCAGGGTAAACAGGAGCAAACAGAACTAAGTTTTTGGCTATTTGATCAGGTTATTATGTCCCAATATTATGAGTAAATACAATGGAGGGTAATTTTCAAAAGAAAAAAGTGTTTCATAGGTTTAGATAAACAATTTTTTTCAGCTTAAAATTGTAAATAATTTCTTACCCATAATTTTTAGCATATATTTTGGGTGCTGAAAAGAACCATCTCATTGAGACCGTTCTTTTGCATACACACAACATATGTTTTGGTTGAGAAATAAGTAAATTATTTTTCTGCTTCACACTCAAAACTAAAGGCCTGGTGCTTGGTTTATACGTTTTAGGTTCCTTAAATAATACCTTTGTACTGTATTCACCCTATTAAAGTAGTCACTGGCCAGGCAAAAGCAAGCAAGAGGGACAACATTGCCAAAAATCAGTGAAAGTTCAAAATTTTTAAAATCCTAAACTTTCGAAACTCTGATCTTAAAACTTGCAGTATGCTCACTAAATATTCACAATTCCAAGTTTAAATGGTCAATTGTCTTTAGACAGACTAAAAATTAACCAGAAAAGATATAATAATCTCCCTGATTTAGCATTTTGAGGCTGACTTTGCACAGAAAGGCAGCCTCAAAATCCTGAATTCAGGAATAGTCCCGAAAACATTCACCCATGCAAATAAATGTGACGTTGTTGTAACTACCAGCATTACACAACAATACTAATTTAAGCAAACACCTAGTGGTTTATCGATTTTCATTCATGGTGTTATATCATGCCTAGATACGAATTCATGTGAAAAACAGAAAAATGCTGAAATCAAGCTGAACAGACAAACAGGCAGTATGACAGCACTAAATCAGTACATTGTTTGGTACCCCAATCTGTGGTGTAAGACGTAACAGCAAAATGCTGTCAAAATTTTATGGGAGAGGACAAATGTACCGTGCCCTCAATATAACGTAGGACAGCTGCAGTTACTGTGCCCTTAAAACAAGGGACAACTGTTGAAAACATCAAGATACAGATACAAATTTCTTGAGCCAAACCTAATTCAGGAAATTTAGAATTTCTATGTGTCAAATGGCGTAAAACGCAACCTTGGCTGAATACTGGTTACATGAAAATAAGATGGCATGCATAACATGTATCTTAAAATTCATTCTTAAGAACTTCACATGCTTTGATCCAGAGGGGGCAGGGGTCTGGACCCCCCCCCCCCCCCCCCCCCCCCCCCCCCCCCCCCCCTGGAAAATGACAAATATATAGGGGTTCTTAGCAATACTGGTGTGGATTCCCTGGAAAATCACAAAGCTACCAAGCCAGCATTCAATGTTGGGCTATCATCGGCCCGCCAGCAAAAACCATTAAGTAGGCCGATGATGGCCCTCTTTTAGTGTTATTCCGATCTTAGAAACCAGCTGATCTTGATCTAGACTGTTTTCTAAAGATAATACATCCAGCTTCAGCATGGCAAGGTTAAATGAAAACTTCAGAATTCAAATTTATTACACATTAACTCTTTGCTGCTGATAACTTTTGCAAACAAATTGGACCCACTGGCTAGATTAGGCCTGACAAAATGTTAGGCCTGGTCTGGATCCAAACTATTTGACACTCTGATGGTATGCCTGAAAGAATTTTTTGAAAAAGTTGATTTTGAAAAAAATCAGCAGACGACACAAAAGCATGAAAAATTTACCAGGGGGCAAAGAGTTAAACGGGGACAGCAAAAACAAAAGATACCATACCCAACCCTATCATACCTTCTCCTTTACTAATAGCCACAGGTATCGTAGCATAATTCTCAGCACCATATGTCTTCTCCTTCTTAAATACAATCTCTGACTTCTCACCAATTTTAGCAGGACCTACAGTTGCTGCTCTTTTTGAGGTCTGGGTGGCTGGCTGCGTAGCTTGAAGGATCAGGCATCTTTGCAGAGAATTCTTGGTAAGAGTCTTCACTGCATTAGTTGCCGGTCTTAATCTGCTTAACATTTTAAAACACTGTCCTGTCAAATAGATCAATTTAATATGTGTATATACATTCAGTGACATTAAGCTAAATATAAGGCCAAAGTAAAAAATATGTGTGCTTCAGGTTAAATGGAAATTTGAATTATGAGAAACAGTAGATTGGAAAATATTATCATTTTGTTAATACAGTGAAACCTGTCTTAAGCGGCCACTCAAAAATAGACAAATCAAAGGCTTTGAAGCCATTTGGTATCTTAATGCAGGTCACAAGTACTGCAGAATGCTCCACGGGAGCATTCTGCAATACTTTTGACCTGCATTAAACGAGTATCGGTCTTGAAAACATATTTTTGGTCTTCTTTTGAGTGGCCGCTTAAGACAGGTTTCACTGTAGTTTTCACATGGGGATGATAGGGAAACAATATACCTTAACAAGGAAATCCCTTGAAAACCATTGAAAAGTGAGTCAAAATTTTAGGGTTTGGGATTGAAAATATGCACAGTCAGGTAACCTGAAACACACAACTTTTATTTTAGGCCTAAAGTATTTCAAATGTTATATTTTCACAAATGAAATATAAAATACAAGAGCCCTGTGTGGCCCTTGATTGCTCACCTGAGTTTTGTTTACAGTTTCTGATAAATGTATACAAGGGAAATGGCGACTTTTGTTTAAGCCAGTAATTGTCTGGAATAAATTTTGTGTATTGGATTGTGGCAACATGTTTCTCTCCATCACTTTTCTATATAGAAAATGGGCTGGTTTTGAAAATGTTTTACGGAAAATGCTTGTTACAGTGTACCTCTCTGCAAGAAAGCAAACATAGCTTGTATGACATGATTTTTATAACTTCAGTACTTTAGTTAAGAGTGCATAACAAAAAACTATTTTTCTTATTTCTCAATCAAAACATGTTGTGGCTACTCAAAAGAACCATCTCAATGAGACGGTTCTTTTGAGCACCCAAAACAAACGTTCAATTTGGTGGATAAGAAAATATTTACAATTTTTGCTCAAAAATTTTGTTTATCTAAACCTATGTAACTTTCTTTGGTGGCATTTTGATTTTGTAGCCAGCATATCACCCAAGCAAAAGTAAAAACACAGCTTCAGCGGTGTTTTCTGCTTGTTTCCGCAAGCTACACTATTGATCTTCTGGAGACTTACGCATGTTTAATAAGATTATAAAGAATGCAATTACGAAGATTTGCGGTGCCTCTGTATGGTAATCAGAAATAAAACGAACACACCAAAAGAAACAAATTCGGATTTCCTCTATCCTTTTCCTAAAGTGTTAACAAGAAGCAAAACTACAGTATTTTGGGACATTACACTATGGAAAAACATTAAATGCGTAATGATTATTTTTTTTTTGTACATGATACACACTAGAATTTAAGTAAATGTGTATCATGCCTAATAGTTTTGTAATTTACAAAGTATGCAGGCTTATCTTAAGCCCTGTTTCTACGACTATAATTCTTTGCAACCCATTTTTCTGAAGTCATTCATTTGACAAGGTCAGTTTGGTTTTCCAGAACACTTAATAGGATTTTGAAAACTGGAGTCTCAGAGCCCACTTTGCTTAGAAGAAGAAGTCTTACCATACAAAAGAATATTATCTATAGCCTCCTTCAAAAAATAGGAGTTGGGTGTTCTGGACTGCAAATCAGCAGTTAGTGAGAGTTCTGGTTTCTTTAAATAGAATGCATGAGGAATCCATAAATACTAACATATTTTATGAGCAGAGCTTTCACTATATAACTGGAGATTTGCAGTCCTGAACTCCTAATTTGGGTGCTGGTACTCCATTTTTTGAACCCTATATTCTTTTGTATGGTGGGACCAGGCCTCCAGATAAGAGTGTATTGGAAAATTATTTTCTTTATTTCTCATCCAAAACATATGCTATGGGTACTCAAAAGAACCTTCTCAACTAGACTGTTCTTTTGAGCACCCAAAACACATGTTTAAAATTAATGCGTAAGAAAATAATTAAAATTTTACGCAAATAAAATTTCCTTATCTGGACCTATGGTGGGACTCCCACCTTTAAGCAACAAAGGCTCTGGCACTCTTCTAGTGAGAGCTATGGACTGTGTACAAATAGCTTGATTTATAGAATATCAGATTCTGTTGACATAATTATTGAAAACACGCTAAAGATCAACCTGCTGCCCTGAAAATGGTTGAGGGCCAAAGGAAAAATCTTGTGCAGAGAGGGCCCATGGACATTACTTAATCAGCACCCAAATTGGGAAATGTGTCAAACGTGTGGCCTAGAAAGAACACTGCAGTATAGTCGAGTAAGCCAATTTCACTAAGAAGGAAATTTCCCCTAATTTCGCAGTGTTATTTTCCATCGGTATTTTCGAGTGTGTGCCGTCACAGCCTCGTTCTGAAAAGGAAAAAAGCTATCCCTTTTTGTGACAACCTAAGAAAATGGCTATCCAAGAGCTAAAATATCAGTCACATGACTGCAACAATGTTTCCCCACCATTTTCTCTACTTAATTTTGACCCCTATATTTAAATTATGATCCAGAAATTTTTTATTCATTGAAAATAGTCTAGGGGCCAAACTGAGATACATGTATATGGGCTATTTTGGGAGTTTGTTGCATCCCCCAGGAAGAAAAAGTTGGTTACTATTTTCAGTCAGGGACATGTCTGGGGGCCTTAGAAACCAATGCTTTACTAAGTTTTCTGTGGTCAATTTTCTGTAAATGGCCTTTAATCAACGTTACCCAACAAACATTGAAAATAGCAGTACACAAAATACAAGACTATAAATATATTTTATAATAGTATCAATGAATTTATTTGAGGTTTAAATGTTTGATCTAGTCATAAACATTAATTGCAGACATCTGTGAGATGTTTTACCGCTCACCAACGTTACGTATGTTACCTTTTATACGAAATTGCAGATAATTACTTTATAGATTGCATATAAGAATGAACCATGTTCCCCAGCCACAGGAAGAGAAATTTTGTTACTATTTTCAGTCTGGGACATATTTTGGGGCTATAGAAACCCATGTTTTAGTAAGTTTTCTATGGTTAGTTTTCTGTAAGTGAGCTGTAATTAATATTACCCTAATTTTGAAAATAGCAGTACACAAAATACAAGACTAGTAGGACAGTTTACAATAGTATTAATAGAATTATTTGAGTGTTTCATGTTTTACCTAGACATAAACATCAATTTCAGACATCTGTAATATGTATTTCTGCTCGTTAGAGTTACTTACGTTACATTGTTTTACCAAATTGCAGATAATAACTGTATAGATTGCATGTTATAATAAACCATGTTTCCAACCTTAAATGTGTGATAAAGATCCCTATTCTAATGATGAATTTCCATTTTTCCATATTTGAATCTATTTATATTTTGTAATTGGAGATAAATTGTAGTAAAATAAAATTTAAAATATGCTTATAAGCATATCATTTCTACTGGCATACAGATTTTCTATTTCAACCATATACATTGCATTGGAATTGACAGTGTCTTCTTTCATTTCTGTCACAATGAAATGAGATAACAGCATTAAAAACAACTTTTACTACCATGGGCATTTAATTTCTGTCAGTATATAAATAAGGTAACGTAAGTAACAATAATCGTGTTTTGCGTAAATGGATATACTAAAAATTGTGGAGAGTAGGCTCATATTTTTTACTAAGCCTGGCGACACGCAGAGTCTACTCTCCACATATTTTAATAACTTCATTAATGGACAAATTATTTAGAATAAACATTAATCTAAAAGAGTTTTGTAATTCTGTTTGATCCTGTTACTTTGATACATGTATGGTAAATTGCTAATTTTTTTATCAATGGTTCAAACATGATATTGACTTTATGATTCAAATATTGGACTGAATATAGCGTACCTCAATAAATAAATTTAAATAGAAAGGCAATATTTACTGCATCTGGTGGCAAGGCATGAGGATAGTGTGGGTGTCTCCTAGAGCAGGGGCTTTCTGTCGTCTTTACACAGGGGACACATCTTAAAACTAGTACAATTCCATCCGAGCCTTCATTGAATGGCTAACATTTGACAATTCACTGTTTTACAAGATATTAACCCTTAACACTATATGCATATAATTGTCAAGCCCATAACATATGTAACAGCACACTGTCATTATTTTAGCTTAAATATGTTTTCCTGCAACAACTTGCTCCTTTTTTGCCAGTAAAAGTATTTTATCATGCCTGAAAAAACTATGTTTGCTAAACAGTGAGAATGACCATGAAATGTTACAATCACAGACTGTAGATCAAACAAAGGTACTGTGAGGAAGAAACACAGAACTTTTAGTTCTTGGCTGCATTTTGCTATAATCTAAAATTCCTCTATCGTTTTTAAAAATTACAAATATGATATCAATCAAAGTTCTCATCAGTATAGAAATAGCACGGTCTACAACAATATGCACCTGATGCTTTGTACATCTAGCATTCACTTTTTTTCTTTTATGCTTAATAGTTGAATTTTCACTGTTGACAATAACATTTTGAAAAAAAAATCAATGTATCCCTAGGCCTGTCGTAATTGCAATCGTCTATTCTCTTGTTGAACACAATTTCATTATATCATATTGTAAAATGCTTATTATCTTATTATATTATACAGCAATTTTGAAAGAAATCATGTTTTGTTAACCAAGCAAGTTTGAGGTAAAGCAACCTGAGCGATACGCAGAGACTTAAAAGCATGTTACGTGGTAACATTGATTACTAAGCTATTTCATGTTAACATCAATTGCACATGTTTTGTCTGTTAGTGAAGCTATTTTGAGGAGTTATTCTAAAGCTTAATCATAAACATGACTCAATGTAATTTCACAACATGGTTTGAATTTCTGAAACTCACAGATTAAATTGTTGAATGAGTGTCTGATGAAAAAGTAGTGCCACGACTCATGAGCAGCTGTTAGCAATCTTACATAATTCACAAGGAAGTTCTTTTTCTTTCTTTTTTGCACCTTTGGGTCTTGTTGATACATGCTTACACATGGGGAGTAAGAGACTTATGATCAGTTTGTTGGTTTCAAAGATTTACTGAATTTGCCTTATTGTATGCAAAAGCCATCAAAAATTGTGAGCAATACTGCAAACAACAGCTTGTAAACATAATTTTAATCATAAACTGACTCATTCTTGCACCCATATCCATGTATATATTTCCTAATACTAACATTGTTTGAGGGCCGTTTCTGGTTAAAAGGCTCTTGCATGTGTATATATCATTAAATAACCTTGTTAAGAGCCTTAGTCACCAAAAGGCCAACCAAGACACACTAATAACTAATAGGATATTTTCAATAGTATCAATGAACTGGTTTTAGCTTAACTTGTTTGAGCTAGACATGAGCTTCAACTGCAGGCATCTGTGAGATATGTTTCTGCTTGTCAGCATTACTTATGTTACGTTGTATGCTAAATTTCAATGTTGACTTTATAGATAACATTTTAGAACATAACATGTTCTCCAACCTTTAATCTATAATGTAGATACCTATTCTAATGGTAAATTTCCATTTTTAAATATTTGAAGCTGTTAATTACTTGTAACTGAAGTAAAATGTATTTATAAATATGCTTATTAGCATGTAATTTGTACTGGCTTACAAATTTTCTATCCTCATTTATTAGGTAACGTAGTTTACAGGCCTATTATGAAACTTTGCCAATAGGAAACGTAGTAAAACAGACCACAAGAAACGTAGTAAAGCATTCAGTCCAACATTTGAATTATGAAGTAGCTGCTCTACATATTGATATGTACCATTGATTAAAAAACCTGTAAACTGTCATATCAAAGTAAAATAATCAATCAAAATTACAAAACTCTCTAAAATAAGTGTTTATTTAGAATAATTTGTCCATAAATGAAAATATATAAATAATATGTGGAGAGAAGACTCAAATATATTCTGAGCCTGGCTTGTTGTCAGGCCTAGGTGAAATTTGAGTCTACTTTCCACACTTTTTAAATTGTTTTTTTTATCCATTTATGCAAGGGACAATGTTGTTACCTACGTAACCTGATATATATATTAACAGCCACAAACTATCCATCGTAGTTGAATTTGTTTATAGTTATTATTTCGTTTCATTGTGAAAGTGATAGAGAAGACATTGTACATTCCAATGCAATGAAAATTGTCAGATAGAAAATCTCTACGCCAATATTAGAAGTGACATGCTCATAAGCTTACTTAAATATATATTTTTCGACGTCTATTGCCAGTTACAAGTTGTAAATAGCCTAAAATATGTGAAAATGGAAATTCATCATTAGAATAGAGATCTTTATACACATTTAAGGTTGGGGAAATGGTTTATTCTAATATGCAATCTATAAAGTCATTATCTGCAATTTCATAACAATGTAACATAAGTAACTCTGACGAGCAGAAATACATCTCATACATGTATGCAATTGATGTTTATAACTAGTATAAACATGTAAAGTTCAAATAATTTCATTTATACTTTTGAAAATATCATATTAGTCTTGTATTTTGTGTACTGCTATTTTCAATGTTAGTAGGGCAACATTAATTACAGGCCATTTACAGAAAAATGACCAAAGAAAACATAGTAAAGATAAGTTTTGAATACCCCAAGACATGTCCCAGATTGAAAATAGTAACCAAGTTTCTCTTCCTGTTTAAAGTAAATGAACGATTATAATCGGTTGACAGTATTAACTGTATTTTATTGCCAGTCATGATCAGTAACCCTTATGTGCTTCAGTGAGAATAAACAGACCTGTGAATTTCAGTATGCATCTGTGTTTCAACACAGACCAATTACAAAATGATCAGATGTCTTCCAAAACAGTTTTTCTCTTTCAGTCCAACAACATCATAGACAGGGACTTGAATTTACCATTTAAGTACAAGCACCTCAATCTGGAGTTATATTGTTGCTAGTGTATATGCAAATGTTAGTCATGTTATTTTATAACTAAAATTAAACAAAAATTTGCATTTGGTGTTAAATAAAAATGAAATTATTTACTTGAAGATTTTTCCGATTATAATCGGTTCCCTGAAATTCCTTTCGATCATCGATCGGTTGTTTGTAAATGAACGATTTTCGATTATAATCGATCATCGGAACAACATTATAAAATGTATTATTAGTCTTGTATTTTGTGTACTGCTATTTTCAATGTTTGTGGGGTAACGGTGATTACAGGCCATTTACAGAAAATTGACCACAGAAAACTTAGTAAAACATGGGTTTCTGAGGCCCCCAGACATGCCCCTGACTGAAAATAGTAACCAACTTTTTCTTCCTGGGGGGTGCAACAGAACTCAAAATTTGAGATTTTGTAACACTCCCAATTGGTTCTTCATAAAGACTGAAGTCGTAGTATATTTTTTAACATTTAATTTCGTAGTTTTTATGTGCGACAATTCTACCCAAAGTCTAAGCCAAAATCTCTCTATCACTGAGAAAACAGTCCTTATATACGAGAATATTAATTGATTGCTAAAGCAGATACCGTGCTGTAAAAGTATTAAATCTGATCAGGTGATTGATGTTCTCAGCTTCAAAGATAATATATGACTTTTGATCCTATTTACAATAACATAGAACAGTTGTACAAATATAATCAAAATCATATTAGAATCTAATCGTTAAGTCAAAATGCATTAAACATTCTTGTTAGCATCACGAAGTAACCGTACACCATCTGAATAAATAAGGATACATTAAAATGTGAATTTGATTGTCTTTGCAGAATACTAGACATGAAAAGAATCTAAAAGTTAATTACAATTGCAGATCTGCCCAGCGGAAGAATTATAGAGAACAAGAATTCATTGGAAAAAATAAAGATAAAATAATCATCTAGACATGATTGTTTTACAATTTGGCCCCTAGACCAAAACTTTTCTTTTATCGTTTTGAAATCTCCATTAGGCCTAAATGAAATGTATGTGTGGTTCTTCCTAATTTTTTTAACCCTACCCTAAACATTAAAATGGTCTTTGGATAAAAAATCTTCTTCTTCTTCTTCCCGTTATAGTTCTTCCCTCGGTTAACCGGGTATTATCGAACTGTGTGACTATGTACATGTGTCATCCGAGATAAATTGACAGTGCCGCTAAAAACAGTTTAAATACAGGTTAAAATTTGGATATCGATCTACATGTACATGGTGCTGGTTGGAAGCTGGTCCTTGAAGGTCTCCAAGCTCTGTGCTGAGACTGTCGAAGAAGGCAGCTGGTTCCAGATACGGATGGCACTCGGGAAGAAGGAGTAGAGATGGGCATTCACTGTCAACCTTGGAATAGCATATCTCATGCTGTTAACTCTGGAGGCTCTTGTTAGTATCAGGAATGGTGTGACAGGGATGGAAACCAGTTGGTAAATCACTCTGTACAACATAACAGTCTTGCTCTGCATCCTCCTTTGTTGGAGAGTATTCCACTCAAGGTCTGCTAGCATGGCTGTAACTTTACTAGTTCTGCTGTAGTCACCCTTCACAAATCGCGCAGCTCTTCGCTGTACCATCTCTAGTTTATTTATGTTGCGTTGAGTGTGCGGGTCCCATACACAAGAGGCATATTCCATAATGGGTCTAACCAGTGACTTATAGCACTTATCCTTCACTGTAGATGGACAGCTGAGGAGATTCCTCTTTAGAAAGTTGAGGCTAGTGGTAGCCTTCTTGGCTGTAGTGTCCACATGTGTGTTCCATGAAAGGTCTGAGCTGATAGTCACCCCAAGGTAATTTGCGTTCTTGACTGTCTGCAGCTTTTTCAATGAATGTCATAGTCATGAGCGAGGGGATTTCTTTTATAAGTAATCCTTATGACCTCACATTTGTCTGCATTGAACTGCATCAGCCAATCATGTTCCCATTCTTGTAGTTTGTTTAGGTCTTGTTGGAGAAGGGTCTGGTCTTCCTTGGACCTTATGATCCTATAGACAAGTGAGTCGTCAGCGAACAGTCTGGTGGTAGACGAGATCTTTTCTGGCATGTCGTTAATGTACACCAGAAATAGTAGAGGTTTGAGGACAGTTCCTTGTGGGACGCCTGATGTGACGTTGGTTGCAATGGAATGGGTGCCTTCTAGGACGACCTCTTGTTGTCTGTCTGTCAGGAAATCAGCAATCCACTTGTTTAGACTATCTCTCACTCCATAAAGACATAGCTTCTCCAGCAGTCGTTGGTGCGGAACTTTGTCAAACGCCTTGCTAAAGTCAAGCAGCACAGTGTCGATCTGCTCCCCATCATTGAGTCCCTTTGCAAGGTCTTGCACTGTCAGGAACGACTTTTCCGGAAGCCAGGCTGTGCATCATTGAGCAGATGATGATCATCAAGATGTTTGATAACGTGGCTGTGCACAATGTGTTCCAGTATCTTGCAGCATATTTATGTCAAAGATACAGGCCTGTAATTTGATGGTTTGTGCCTGTCGCCCTTCTTGAATATGGGTGAGATAAACGCCTTCTTCCAGTCTTGTGGTATTTTCCCTTGGTCAAGAGATGCTTGAAAAATCATTGTCAGTATGTCTGCCACTTCATCACTGTGGGACTTAAGTAGTCTTCCAGGTATAGCGTCAGGTCCTGTGGCCTTGTGTGGATTGATGTCATTCAATAGCTTTAGGACACCTTTTCTGTTGACCGTGATAGGCTGAACGCTTGGGTGGTTGGCAGGATTTATCTTTGGGATGGTTGTTGTGTCTTCAACAGTAAAAACGGATGTAAACTGATCATTAAGTATATTCGACTTCTTGATGCTATCACTATGGTTGATTCCGTTTGACTGTAATGGAGCTACCCCGCTGGCATCGCATTTTTTACTCTTGATGGAGCTGTAGAGTTTCTTGGGGTTTCCAGTCTGGTCATCGCTCACTAAGTCATTGACGTGGGCAGCATAAGCTCTCCTGCATTTCATTTGGCCTTTCCTTCTTTAGCTGCTTGAATCGTTTCCAGTCTGATTTCTTGTTTGAGGTCCTGGTTTTCTTATAGGCTCTTTTCTTTCTGCGTGACAGCCTCTTCAGGCCTCTATTAATCCATGGCTGGCTGAATCGGGCAGAAGAAAGTTTAGACGGGTTAGTTTAGACCTAAAATGGGTACTTTTTCAGATTTTATCACTATTTTTTTGTTAAATGTTATAACAAATTTTAATAATTTCCCTACCTACCTAACTTTAATTTTTTTTATGCAACAGGAACCAAACATATATTTCATTTAGGCCTTATGGAGGCAAGAAAGCTCAGTTGTGTAAGGGGCCCCAAGAGGGAAAATTATTGATTTAATCAATGGGGGGTTCTTATTGATGTTGTTTAGTACAATGGCCTGTCTAATAAGCAGCTGTACTGACTATATATTTAATCATGATTTTTTGATAAATTATACCAATTTGTCACCAGCAATGGCTTGATATATATATATATATATATATATATATATATATATATATATATATATATATATATATATATATATATATATATATATATATATATATATATATATATATATATATATATATACGGAGGGATATATATATACCTTAACCCTTAAAGCGCCATAAAAATATGCACCTGAAAATTTCGTCTGCTGAAGTTGTCTACTGCAAATAATTGCCTATCATTATTCAACAGTTTAACAGCGGCCTGCATCATGAAATTCATCATAAAATTCTAAATTCAGCGGCATGAATATTTTATCTGTGGAAGGGATTCTGATAGCCAAGTTGCGACATCGAGAACTGAGACTATCTATCTTTTTGTACTGGCCTCGCTCATACTTGAGCATTATTGCAAGAGGTTATGTGATTAATATGCTTTCTACTTCCACTCCCCCTTTTTATGGCATACTGGATTCGATAACAGAGATATCACAACTTCACATTTTTTTTATGATTTTAGAAAGCTTTTACTTGTTCATACAAAAAGCGGTCAGTCAGTCAGTTACATGAAAAACAGAATTGACAGGACCAATGATATTAATATTTCAATTTGAGTACTGATATATTAAGCCTTTATGATATGAATGAAGGTCAGCTGAAATATATCACGCATATCTAGTTAAATTAAAACCAGACCTAAACGTTAATCTTTTCGACTTTTGTTATGTGTATATTCAAAGAGCGTTGTCTCCCTTTGACAAATAAACAAAACGTCCCCAAGTCAAAAAGCCTCAAGGTAACAGGTCTTACTATTTACCAACAAGAACAGACTAACATAAACGTAGGCACTCCCTTAATAATGACATTAGCACTTTCTACCTGCAATGAGCAATGTTCACTCTCTCTCACTTCTTTCCTCCCTAGGTCCGTACATCCTGGCATCCACCCATGTATCCATCTATTTATTGATACTGGCTACCTCAATTTGGAACATTATGCTAGTGTTAACATACATATTTTATGATTCTAAATGACAGTCCAAAACTCCTTTGTGGTTTGGGCAGATACTGCAAATTGGAGCTTGCAGTTTAGACCTTATATCACTTCTAAGCATCAAAGCTAAAAGCTTACAATGTTCATAATGTTTTTTTTTTCAGGGATGCCCCCCCCCCCCCTTGACCAGGGCATGCACAATATTGGACACTATGTGATGACCTGCTAACTTTTGAGCTGTGAGCAGAGTTCAATTACTTGTAAAAATACACAGCACCGCATTGGGTATTATGGTAGGGAAGCCAAGAGGATGATCCCTAAAGGCCTGACAAGAGATGGCCTATCAAGCATGTTAAAGACTACTCCCTGTCAGCGATATGATAGCTGACCATCATTAGACGAATATTGTTTGGATATGGGCTATATATTGTAAACGACATTAGAATGATATCATTTTGCCCATTGACTGACAGTCAGACCGATGTCTTGTCAGATACACATGAGTCTAATATTGGCCGATATCAGTTTAGCCAGCGGGCTGATATTTTCCTGTCTCTGGACCAATATTATGTGCACTCTGGCTATATATCGTAAAGGATATTGGACTGATATTATTTTGGCCATCGACATTAAAGTGGACTGATATCGAATTAGAAGTTTTCCATTCAATATGATAACTAAATTGTGTCATTTATATACATAATTTAAGGGGCAGTGTGGACGGGCGTTCGTATCCCTTTGATAACTGGTGCTTACTTTATGTTTTAGACCTAGTTATGTGTTGTGGGCTTTGGTTATTACTCATATGCTGCTGCAGGATATCATATATAAGTATTACATTCCCTGCACGGGTGATAGTCGAAAATATCATCGCAAGGAATGTGATTATCAACCGAGGCGCAGCAGAGGTTGATAATCATATTTCAAGTGATAGTCAAAAATATCACGGGTGATAGTCGAAAATATTACCCCGAGGAATGTGATTATCAACCGAGGCGCATAGTCGAAAATATCATCCCGAGGAATGTGATTATCAACCGAGGCGCAGCCGAGGTTGATAATCATATTTCGAGGGATGATATTTTCGACTATCACCCGTGCAGGGAATGTGGTATTTATTTTATTATACCGAACAGAACATTAGATCCCTTATTTTCTGAAGTAGTTCTCTTACTCAATAGACCAATCATGGTGAGGGGAGATCCAAAGGGAAAATAATGAACAGCCTCTTATGTATATGCTTGAATGAAATTAAATCTTGTACAAAAATGGTCTGAATACTCGACGTGATCACTGACGTACGTCAAAAAAGCTGATGACGTCAAACTTAATACCAGGCAGAGTCATTTTTAAAGGAGATGCTGTACATGAGGCTGTTTTGATGCAAAATAGGAAATTTCGCCTAATCTGCTTAAATTTGGCCTCAACGTGTTCCTCTCGTCCTAACTAAGAAAACGAGTACCCACACTCTATGTTTCTGACAATAAACAACGAAGTTATTTGGAGTTTAAAGTCGCCAAATCATGCGTCATGTCCGCCAGTGCTGTTGAACGTCTCCTGACGTGAACGAACCGTACGCACATCGGCGTTGCGCATCATGTGACCGCCCTGCTATTTTATAATATCACCCGCTGCTATGGCAAACACATGGCAGTATTTGCCGTCCCTGAAACAACGGGTGATATTATAAAATATCAGTCGTTCGTCTATGGAAGCTTTGTATTGGGAATTCACGTGAGGTATTATAATGTTATTTATAACCGGTATAAATGCCGCTTTTCACTGCATGGTATTAACATTATGAATAACGCTAAAACATTACAAATAGTTTTACAATCATCTTGACGAGGTAAAGAGAGGTGGTTGCTTTGCTTTAATTGTCTTATGTCATGTTACTGTTAATGTTCTGCGGCTCTTCCTCACGCGTATGGGTTGGTCTACAGTGTGTGATTGTGGCATTTTCTGATCATACTCACTTACATTTTTTGTTCCACCATTTCCTCTTTAATACTCCCTGTTACATCATTTTGCTTGGTTTGTGGTTTTATGCCCCAGTCAACAGCTATGTCGGACTGATATCAATTTAGAAGTTTCCATTCAACAGAATGACTTAATTTGTTAGGGTATTCACTTCTCCAAGGCTACCTGGTGGGTTTCATTTAAACGTCCCCCTTTTTACTTCCAGATCAAGCACTGCCAGATATCACATCTGAGCCATCCTTCCTCTCCTAATTTTTTTCTTATGGCCTCTTCCTTCATTGTCATGGGTCTAGATTAGGGAACTTTTTATGCATACAATTGTGACTATTTTCTTATTCATAAGTCAATACATATGTTCCGTCCCATCTTGACGATTTATTTGAGTACCAACAACACGCGTTTTCGTTTAGTAAAATTTGGTTCAGAAAATGTCTTTTTATTCGTTCTTTCTCTACTAAATGTTCCTGGAATCCTTTCAATCAGTATTGTTCATCCTTTACTTATGGCGTCTAAATCCAAAGCGGCGGTTATATCTATTACAGAAACTAGGTTGGATAGTTCCATTGCAGATGGGGAAATCCATATAGATGATTACTTGGTACTTCACAGAGATAGAAACAGGAACCGTGGCGGTGTTTGCGTTTATATCAGAAATGACTTTGCTTTTACTTCCAGATCAGATATTCAAACGGACAGTGATGAAATTATTTTTGTGGAACTTTTATTACCAAAAACTAAACCCATTATAGTTGGGACAGTATATAGACTACCAAAAAAAATGACTTTTTAAACAATTTTAAAGAAATTTTAACTCATTTAAGAACAGACTGTGAAATAATAATTTAAGGAGTTTTTAACATTTGTGGCATACAGAGACCAAGCAGTATTTTTAAATCTTATGCCAATATTTTAAATCTTTTTAATATGGATCAAATCATTCAAGAACCCACAAAAATCACACCTACCACAAGCAATCTTGTTATTTTATGTAATAATAAAGAAAAAAATTGTCAGTGCGGCACAACTTCTATAGGTCTGAGTGATCATTTTATGACATACTGCACAAGAAAAATATCAAAAGGGCAAATTAACAAGCACAAGTATGTAAAATTAGATCTCTTAAAAATTATACAAAGGAAGAATTTATTCTTAAACTTACTTGTGCTGATTGGATTCAATGCTTAATGCTTGCAATATTAATACTGCTTGGTCAGCTTTGTGGGACATTTTTCTTTCAGTTGTAAATTCTATTGCTCCAGTAAAATAAGTTAGACTCAAACAAAGAACAGAACCATCGATAAGTTCAGAAATTTTGGATTTAATTAAACAGAGAGATATTTACTCATATCAATATAAAAATCAAAAGATAAGGATGTTTATAAATTATTTTGTCAGTTTAGAAACAAAGTCCAAAGAGAAATTAAAATGGAAAATCTGATTTTTTTCAAACAAAATTGAAGAAAGTAAGAACAGTCCCAGAAATCTGTGACAACAATTGAAAGATATAGGTTACAAAAATAAGAAAAGCAAATCCTCAAATTTTGTTCTGGCCGTTGCTGACCAAAATTGTCATGACCAAACACAATAGCAAATTATTTAAATAGCCTTTTTACTACAATTGCAGATAAACTTGTTCGAAAACTTCCATTTGGCAAAAATGTTATGATTGTAATTCTGCATTACTGAAAAATTCTATAATGATTCTGAAAGGGAAGAATTTTATTTAAGGCATGTATCTGAGGAATTTGTACTCAAGGAACTCAGTCAGTTAAATCCTTACAAAAGCATTGGTTTGGATGAAATTTATGATCACTGTTTACCTGATGACATGAAAATAGCTAGGGTTAAACTATTATATAAGAAAAATAGTAATCTGGATGTTGGGAACTACAGACCAGTTAGTATTCTGAGTGTGGCTTCCAAAATTCTTGAAAAGGCTATTCATATAACAAACTGTGCTTTACTGACCGTTCCAAGGCGGTACTTCTTTTGTGGACCTTTTATTTTTCCGTCTTGTGTTTGCTATGTCTATGTGCACGTCTGTTTATATGTGCTTTGTGGTCACCTGCTGGGAAAGGGCTGACCTCTTGGCTCTCGTTTGTGGTGTCTAACTGTGAGTTTGTCACTTTCCCATTGGTATCCTGGGTCAGGTGTGGTACTTGATTGTATCGATTCCTGATCTTTGCACCCTTACTTACTTTTACCAAATGCCTTAAGAAAAAAATAGAATTTGCACAAAATAAAGTCATTTGATTCATCAATTTTCTAGGACCCAGACCAAGGGTAACTGCAGATACTCTTGGTGAATCGAACTTGCTTAATGTTGAAACTCAGGTAAATCAGCAGAGACTAAACCATGTGCATAAAGTTTTCTATGATTTGTGTCCTACCCATCTAAAAGAAAAACTTTTTTCCTTTAAAAGATGCGCATCAATATTGTGCAAGGTCCAGCCATTATAACGCCTTAGTCCGTTATTGTCAAAACCTGGATAAATCTACATTTACCTATGTTGGAATTGCAGATTGGAATTCTCTCCTTGAATGTTTGAAGACAATAGAAAAGCCACAAAGGTTCAAGGTAGCCCTAAAATATTTAATGAAAAATTTTCAGGAAACTGAACTAAGTGATTGTTTTTGTTTTACTGAATCTATGATACACATGCATCTCTTTCACCCTGTCTTATTTGGCTGTGGTAATCATGTTGGTTTCCCAAATGTTTAAAACTTGGTCATCATGCCTGGCATGCACACTAGTGGATGTCCTCTGTTGTGCATGGGAGGCATGTGAATCCAAGTGGATATAGTTTATATATTTTGAGCGCCCTTCTGTGAAAGTCAATAATGGAATTGTTAGAATTCTGTTTCTTTTGTGCCAAATCTTCTTAATGGACCCCGTTGGAAATAAGCCATATGACTTTATGGGCTATCCATAGGTTTTAATATCAGAAATATTATAATATCTTTAGTTCATGGGTGTGGATGCTATATCCAAGCCTGTCAAAATTCTCATTCTACATTTAATGTGCTATTTAAGCTAGTCTTACATATTACTTATCAGTCAAGTGTGCTCATCATATCTTATCATTGAATATATAATTGTTTTAATTCTCATGTTATGTTTTAATAGTTATTTATACTTTATGTTGATCTTAATACCTATATAAATTTTAATCTTAATTCTATTTAATACTACCCATTTTTCATCAGTCTGCAGACGCCTGTGATTAGTATTTCTATAATGGCCCATCATCTCCCTACAAGTATCGTTCCTCCTTTTCCTCTTTAATACTGCCTGGTCCTTCATTTTGTAAGGTTTTTAGTTTTTCATCTTTGATGATATTTTCAGATTTAGAGTTAAAACAGCTTAGGCTGCTGTCCGTTCTAAGGCGGTGGTTCCGTTCTTGTTGATATATTGTTTTATGTACCCCCCATTCTTTGTGGGGGTCATGTGTTGGTCTTCGTTTTGGTATGCGATACTTTATGTCATTTCTAGTTTTGCAATCATCTTGACGAGGAAGAGAAAGCTGGTTGCTTTGCTCTTATAGTCTTTTGGATGATTTGTTACAGTAAATTTCCTGTAGCTCATCCTCATGGTGTCGTGGGTCGGTCTGCAGTTTATGATTGTGATATTTCCTGATCATACTCACTTACTTTTTAAAGTAAAATAATGTTTTCAGAAGCTTTAAAGACATATGCAGTTAAATCCCATTCACACAATTTCTGCGTCGGTTAACTTAGAAATAATTTATCTATTCTTGATCTACTATTACTGCGAGCTGCGAACGACTTGTCCTCCTAGCCTAGTTGTTTGGGTGTCAGACTATGAAACAGGCGGACTCGGGGTCCATTCCTGGGGAGGGGGGCATATATTTGACAGTGTTTTTCTCTTTTAGATTTTTATGCTGAATTACGTTATACAAGTAGTATTGAATTATAAAAATGACAAATATTTCCACTGCTTTAGGGTTAATATTGAATTATGCACAAAATCTGTAGGGTGGGGTAGGGTAAATTTGGCCATCCTGAAAGCTAATTAGCACGGTGACCCCATTTTTTTCTTAAAGGTTTTGTTTTAGCCCAGGACATAAAAGCATTTTTTTAAGATTTTCAATGTTAGATTTTTTAATATTTAGCTTACTCTAAAAACGAATTGCCAAAATACATCATGCAGTATTTTGTCACGGCTTGGTATTACAAATACATGTTTAAAACTATTTTGAAGGCTTGAGGTCATAAGCAATGACTAAAAGGACCTCTGACGGTGGTAATGAGACTCACAGTGTATCGCTGCCTATAATTTTGATAAAAAATAAAGTCAATCAAATGCTTCCATCTTAATACATAAGCTCCCTGTTGATTTCCTATTTCCATGAATGTACGGCTTTATTTTGGGGCTAAAATGGTCTCTTTTTGTATTATACATATAGGAAATAGAAAATATTTTCAAAACATCATCCCCCCCCCGAGTTCCAACTAATCCTTTCGAACGTAAGTGTGTTCTCATATGTTACATAATATATAGTTCAAGTAAGCTCCCTTTTCATAACCCATTAGTTGTGAAATATTACAACGTTTTTAGCATATTTTTTGAGATTATGAAAATTGTCCTTTTACTAAATCCAGTTGGTAGATTATTTTGCACATGTACTGTATATATGCAATACACATAAACTACATGGCCCTTGACTAGGTGTACTTTACGCATGGATGAATGGTCATAGTACATTGCTGCATAATATTGCACCAGGTAGATACATTGTCATCAAGGTTGAATTTGGACTACAGTTGCGCTTCAAAATATTTCATAACAAATCAGATAGAAAAAACAGAAACAAAATAATCATTAAATGCTCATGATTTTGGACTTTAAAATACTTTCGCTGTGATTTGTAATCGAGTATTGATGATATAATACCCTTACACATGAAAATACTTGATTTCTAAATGTTTTGGCGAAGTCAAATTTTGTAACCCCTACCCCCTTTGGTAGCGTCTCCTGTTTTGTAGTAGGGGTCTGCCTGTCCATTTATAGCCTTAATTCGTTCCTAATACATAAAGCGTCCTATTCAAAAAGATACCAGTGATATCTTATGCATAGGGAAGTTTTGGGAAGCATCTGAAAACTAGGCAGATACCCTATCAAAGTGTCAGAGGTCCTTAAAATAAAGAAGCTAGGTGAAGATTACAACTATTTAACTTGATGTTTAGGACTTAGGTTATTCTTTAATTTGTTCAGAAATTGGTCAAAGGCTAAAAACTTGCAAATGGCCATGGGATTATGAAAATTTGAGCACCGTGACATATCCTTTTTATTTCATAAATTGACAGTCCATGCATAAAACAAGCTGTATGCAAAGTATTGAAGAGATTTTAATGTTGGAAGTATTTAGTAGCATATGTCCTGCAAATGCTTCATAAGACTTAAAGGTTTTATCTATATTTTACTCAACAAGAAATGATAAATACACATATCAGACTCTCATTGATATATTACATTATATAATTGCTTTAAAATAAAAAAAAAGTAAAAGCAACAAAAACAACAACATTATCGAAATGTTGACCATGGGCTATGTCTCAGACAGTCTTGAATTTCCTTTATTTTTACCAGATGACTAACTGATTTCATTCAGTTAAAAGAGGAATGAATGTATAATTTATTAGCACTTTCAATTGCAGAAAAGACCCAGATGAAATATCACATCATGGGGCGCCCCCTCGAATTGTTAAATGGACCATTCTGATACATTAACATCTGCTATGCCAATCGTGGTCTGTCGAAACCATCACCGGGGCCCAGCAGATGTTAATGCATAGAAAATCGTGTTTGATCCGCTATAAATGCCGTCGACCTGTATGACGACATCAGAACAACACGACAACTTGGTCACTTTCCAGCCTCACACAACCTCTACACGAAGAAGCAGTGCGTGACTGACCAATCTTTTATGTAATTGCTGAGAAAACAACGGTAACGGGTGAGTCCCCTTTTGTTGACGTCATGCATACATGAAAATTGTGTTTTCCTCAATACTTTCGGAGTATTTTCAGGGGTAACAACCTACGTCATAGCATGGATGTTGCAAACACGTAGTATGACGCCATCTTTGAATTACAAGGTAAGTTTTCCCTTCGTAAAATTATACAGATTAGTGTCTGTCAAAACTAAGCAGTGCAGGCGATGCCTAACATCACACTTGAACAGAATATTTAATGGTCACGCCCAGAAATGCCGTTGCCTTTAAATCATTCACCCACAAATATCGAAGCGGATGACTGCTAAAATTATCCTCGTGTCTCCCGCTTCGATAATTACAAAGGCAACGGCATTTTTGGGAGAGTCATTATATGTTCTGTCCAAGGGGGATGGTATGCATCGCACGAACTGCTTAGTTTTGACAGACTCTTATTTGTATAATTTAACGAAAGGAAAAACTTACTGTGTTAATCAAAGATGGCGCCATACTATGTGTTTGCAACATCCACTCTATGACGTACGTTGTTACCCCTGAAATTGGTGATTTTTTAAATAAAATTATGTTTATGCATTGATAAAAATGAGATATACTCTGTAATAAGAATATGTTATAGATCATATTATATCACAATTATAAAGGAAATACGTTGGAACGAGAGTAGCGAGTGAACCACTAAAATTTCTGTATAATCATTATATAGCTAGTCTTAGTAGCTAAGTAGGCTGGTATAACATGTAATTGAACCTCATTTGGTAAGAAATACCGAAATCCTTTTTGTTGTTTGTGTTTCATGTTTGCCATGCCTTCTTGTCTGTTCATTTCAGCCAAGTGGTCAACATGTAGACATGCGGTTTACCTGGGTGGGAAAGGGCTAACCTCTTGGCTCTAATGTATGTGAAGTTGCCTTGTGTTTGTGTCCTTTACCCATGTGGTGTCCTGGACCAGGTGTGGTACTTGATTGTATCGATCCCTGATCTTTGCCTTCTTACTTACTTTAATTGCGCATAAAACACAATCTAACCCATTTTGTACTGCTGTTTTGGTACTATAAATATGGGATACAGTGAAACCTGTCTTAAGCGGCCACTCAAAAATAGACGAAACAAAGGTCTTAAAGCCACGTTGTAGCTTAATGCAGGTCGAAAGTATTGCAGAATGCTCCCCTTGGAGCATTCTGCAATACTTTTTACCTGCATTACGCGATAATTGGTTTTGAAAACCCATTTTTTGTCTTTTTGAGAGTGGCCGCTTAAGACAGGTTTTACTGTAGTTCACTGCACATATCGAAGGGTACATTTTCCATAATGTGGTGTATGTCTGTCCCTTTAGATGGTAGTGATACGGCCCAGATACGGCTATTCATATGGGCCTTGTCTGTTTGTCAAAGTATCAGTACGGGTTTCCCAATTCAAAACAGGATGGAATTTGAAAAATAGAAAGAAACAATATTTAAAGCCAACAAAATATATGTTGCACTCACTGCTTATTCAGCAAATATATTGCCGTAGATGCCCTATGGAACAAAATGTATTATTGTACGTTTTATCATTAATGGACATTTATAAGTACACAAAGTCAAGTAAAGCGATGATTGCCTTCTAATTATGCTTAATGCGACTAATTACGCGAGAAAATGATAAAGATGAAGAGGTACGACCTACGGGCGCGGGAAGATTCACCTCTGGATGAACCAAACATTAGCATATGTCTTTGAGTGCGAGAACCAAATTACTTAGACATGAAAAGCATATACAAACAATATATAGTCCAAGATAAGCCTGCTCTCAGAGGAGCAGTCTGACCAGGGCTTAATTGTTTGCTTTCTTTACTAAGTTATTCATTGACAACTAGAATAGATTGTTGGACCTTCAGATGTAGATGTAGATGTAGATACTGTCCTGCCAGGCAAGATGACAGTGACGTCATGTTTTATTTACAAAGTTATCAGGGACTTATGATCGATAGATCACTTGTGTATTAATCCTATCCGTAGGAGGATAGGATTAATACACAACTGATCTATCGATTCGCGTTAGCTCAAGTGGAGTGTACAAGTTAATGTTGTACTTAACAATTGTAAACGAACTATAACGTCACTGTCACTCTTGGCTGGCAGAACGGTACCACACTTACATTTACACGTGTGCAAGTGTAAAGTGTAAATTCCGAACAAAAACTTAACCCCCCTCTATAGACTTTTTCCAGGCACATAACTTATATTTTCATGAGATACAATATTAAAAGAGTTTGCTTTAGAACATTCTAAAAATGCCCATCCTTTAATTAAATATATGTCTAGGCGTGGAAAATGGCGGGCAACAGTCAGAACTCATTATTTAAAGCCTTTGTGGGTGCATATAACTAGGCGTAGCGTGAACGCTCAATATGCTTTGTGATAAAATATCAGTCCAAATGAGTTAAGACATAGAATGTCTGTAAATCAACGGAAACGAGAAGTTTTCATTACATATTGTGTTTGCGACTTTTTCTTTCAAGTGTTCCCTTGCAAGTCGCCATAACATATTGTTACAGTGCCTTAAAATATACGGAATTCAAGCTACTGATAGGTGACAGTTTTAATCTAAGTATCCTGCAAGTTTGAAAGGCTAAACTTTGACATGGCTTCAGTTATCAAACGTTAGGTACAGTTTGCGCTTCATTTTGTACACACTGTATATCAATAGCTAAGAGAGACTTTATCAAACAGATATATTGTACATATATTAATATCTATTGGAGAATCTCTTACACAGAAATATTGTAAATGTATCAATATCTATGGGAGAATCTATCAAACAGAAATATTGTACATGTAACAATATCTATGGCAGAAATCTATTCGACAGAAAAAAATGTACATGTATCAATATATATTGGAGAATCTATTAGACAGAATTATTGTACAAAAATCAATATCTATGGGAGAATCTCTTAGACAGAAATAATATACATGTATCACTATTTATGGGAGAATCTAGTAGGCAGAAATAATGTACATGTATCAATATCTATGGGAGAATCTATCAGACACAAATATTGTACATAAATCAATATCTATTAGAGAATCTATTAGACAGATATAATGTACATATAATAATATATATTGGAGAATCTATTAAACAGAAATATTGTACATATATTAATATCCATGGGAGAATCTATTAAGCAGAAATATTGCACATATATCAATATTTATGGGAGAATCTATAGACAGAAATGATATATATATATTTCAATATCTATGAGAGAATCTATTAGACAGAAATAATATACATATTTTAATATCTATGAGATAATCTATTAGCCAAAAATAATATACATACATCAATATCTATTGGAGAATATATTAAGCAGAAATATTGAATATATATCAATATCTATGGGAGAATCTATTAGACAGAAATGATTTACATATTTCAATATCAAAGTGATAATCTATAAGAAGAAATAAAATACATATTTCAATATCTATGGGAGAATCTATTAAACACAAAAATAATGTACATGTATCAATATCTATGGCAGAATCTATAAAACAGAAATATTGTACATGCTTCAATGCCTATGGGAGAATCTATTTCACAGAAATAATGTACATGTATCGATATCTATTGGAGATTCTAATTAACAGAATAATTGTACATGCACCAGTATATATGGGAGAACCTATTAAACAGAAATATTGTACATGTATCAATATCTATGGGAGAATCTATTATTCCGAAATATTGTACATGTATCAATATATATTGGGATAATCTATTAAACAAAATTATTATACAAATATATCAATATCTTTGGAAGAAAACCAATAAGCAGAAAAGGGTTAATTGTTGTCTAGATATCATAATATCTATAATTGTTAATTCATCTTTCTCTGTATCTCAATAAAATGAGCTGGTTTGAGTATTCAGACAAAAACGTGTTTAAAACATGTTTTCTCGTGACATGACTCGCGTGCTCATCCTGTAAAGCTTTATAGATATTCAATTTGTCCTGATAATCATAACTATAGACGTTTCCGAACCACGCCCAGAATGTCACTCAATTTTTTATGCTTTTCTGTCGTCTGCTGTTTTTTTCAAAATCATCTTTTTCGACAAAATTCTTTCAGAAATACCATCAGAATATCAAACAGTTTGGATCCAGATCAGGCCCGACGTTTTTGACGGCCTGATCTGGGTCCACACTATTTTCAGGGTTACATTGTATCCGCGGACGCCATTAGTGGACAATAGTTAATGTAGGCGTGGTTTTCGGAAAGGTGAATTAGTAAGGTATACATATTGGTATGTTGGTAATTATGTTCAGCAGAATCTCAGAACAAGATGATGTTGGAACTTTGAATCAGAAATGTAATGTATAAGGTACGTACTTAGTTTTTGATGTCACCTATTTTAGAATTTGTCAGAAACATAGCACTGTAGTCATACCACTACGGTAATTTGGGTCTCGTCACTTATTCCGGTGCTAAGGTAACTTTCTCATCATGTTCAACTTCTTCATTTAATCACAGAACCCAAGCATTTTGGGGCCGATTCAGTTTTGTTCATCAAATTCACATTGTATCTTTTAGCTTTAAAATAATATGAAAACTTTAATGTTTTATGTTTAGGCATGAAATAGCTAATTACGGTTTTGTCCTCGCGGATAATTAATCAATGACAAAATCGTATAATTATGATTGTTAACTAGACGATGCAATCTCGAAGTAAACATATTCGAAAGTTCTCATTTTTGTCCGCCTTTATTTGAAGGTAATTTTACAAATATCACACCGGAATAAGTGACGGGACCCAAATTGCCGTAGTGGTATGACTACAGTGAATAGCATAATAATAGATATTCGCCACTTTGTGACGTGACTGAAGGTACAAAGTCGCGGGAAATGTTCAAAATATGAAACACGTGCCTTTTGGCGTATTTCATATTTTTACATTTCCCATGCCTTGAGTGGAAATATTACTTGTACTTTAAGACGATTTAATGTGTTGACAGCTCGTTCTAAAGTATTGGTAAAGTATTTGGATCCCCATTGCATTTGTATCTTATGTATGAGGGGCGATGTCAGCAGGGTATCTCAGAAACTTTTAACAACTTCATTAGTTGTAACTTGCGACTCAGTTAATTCCTTGCTAGGAAATCATATGAAGAGTTTTAATAAAGTTATCTTTAGCAAATTAATATTTCCGTTCAAGTCCTGATGTAATGGAGTCGTGAACAAATATTGCATGTTTTTTTATATCTGCTGATTATATTAAAATGTACTCTGGGCTACTTTTATGATGGAAGTAAACAAAATGAAACCAGAACAGACTGCAACTCATGCTAGATACAAAAAATTATGTTCAGGGTAGCAAATTATGGAATCAGGGACATATTGTGGCTCTAATATGAACAATGTTTACTAGTTAGATAGAAAAAACAGTTGATGCTAGTATTCTCAATGCCAAAATGCAATTTTGTTGCAACGGTTTGACTCTGTCAGAGAAAAGATTTCAACCTCCACTTCTCCGCTAGAAACCAAAATCATATTCAATCTATTGTGTCTGACTGCAGATCCAGGGGTTGTGAGCTCGTAAGCATGGGTCCGCCTCTTTGGGTGGACTAACTTTTCAGAATATGGTATATGCAGCAACATGGTAGCAAATCGGTTGCCAGAAGACACACCCTCTCTCCTTGCATTGAGCTACATTAAATCGAGGCTTCAGTGTACCGTTGCAGCTCTACTCCTAGGAAATTTCAATCGATCAGAACTGAGTTCTGCTGGTAGAAGAAGGGTTGTTGTCAATTTCTCGCGTATGTATTTGCATGAAATACTGTTAAACCGCTTAGTGAAGCTTGTCATGAAAAACTGTGATTCCACCCAACCCCACTTCACTGAATTAATACCATGAGATAAACGGCTATACTAATTGTCTTTTCGTATTTTACTCCTTCTTAATTTCTAAGGGTCTTCAACTAAGCGTATATTGAATTAAACGGTTTTAATATAGCATTTTTTGGAGGTGGGAAATAATGATTATTAATAATTATAATAGATTGATGAACACCTTCGGTTTGGTTGAAGATATGGAGGTAGATATGATAGGATGCAGTTTAATCATTGTTTTAAGAGCCATTCTGATATTCAGTATCTTGGCCACTACCTGTATGCAAGGTTTGTATATAAACAATTGTTTAGAAGTTAATTTGTTCTATATGTCCTGCAGAGAACTTACGAATCCTATTACAGTCACCAATCAGACAGTCGCATCTCAATCCAGCCTATTTCATTTTTTTATCACAGATGAAACCTGCTTTCAGACCACAATTCAAAATCATCGTTTAAATAACTGTAATTTGGTATAATCATTCTTTTATATGATCCGATAACGTGAAAATAAACATATGACATATCCAGAAGATTCTAACCTCCATTTACACCACCCATCTCAGGTCAATGAGAACAGGGTGAATTGTATGGTATATTACATCAGTAATGTAGGTCTACAATGAATAATCTTATATGTAATAAATGTAGCAATATAAACCCCATACACATGTAGCATGCCAAGCTGGGATGTACAGAAGGGACAAATATTTGTAATTGTCCCAGTAAAGTCATCTGTCAATAACTACATCAAAAGGTAGAACGACATGTGTAGGTGTTACAACTTATATAATGCACACATGAAAAAAGGAAATGCTCATCCTTGTGTTTAATGAAATTAAAAACCATCTGCCAAAGACTAAATTGGGGGCCTCTGCATGCTGTGAACACATTTAGCCAAAAGCATATCCACGGTTAAAATTATTTTAAGCTGGCAACCCTCCCATGATAGCTTACAAAATCATACAACCACACTCTTAAAATACACAATTCAATTCATATAATGATGTAATTGATAAAATGAGAATAATATCAAGGATAAAAATTAAATTGTATCTATATATACACTAACACACTGTAATTATGCACACATTATATGTGTTTAAGCCTGTTCCCACCGTTCCAGTAATAGTTTGCATTCTCATATTAACACCTTACTACTTCTACATACATTAATTTAAATTAAAGAACTTACATTTCCTCACAGCCTTAAACTGTAACGAAGATGACCTTATATTTTCATCTACATATAACTCTATCAAAACCACAACACCAGCAACACATATACTACTACTACTACTACTACTACTACTACTACTACTACTACTACTACATAACTGGACCACGTAGCAAAGGAGGTAACGTGTCTGACTACAGATGCAAGTTTGATTGCAGATCCAGGGGTCGCCAGTTCCATCCCAGCCCGTTCCCATACTTTGGTGGAGATCGATCATGAAATAATTTCTACGGTCATTGTCCTCCCTTCCGCTGAATCATTCAAGAAGAGTTGTTGTCAGTTACAAGCGAAAGTATGTGCACGAAGAACTGGTTAACTGCTTAACCCAGGAAAAAGTGTGGTTATGTGAACTGACCGTCCCACCACGACCATAGCTGTTGACTTGGGACGTAAAGCAACAAAACAAACAAAACAACTACTTCTTCAACAAAAAAGATTTTTTACTGCTACAACCACCGCTTTTTCTTCTTCTTCTAATACTACTACTACTTAAGCAAAAACAACAACACAAACTACACATAAACTACTACTACTACTACTACTACTACTACTACTACTACTACTACAGCAAAAACAGCAACACCAACTACTCATTTACTACTTCTACCACAAAACAGCAACACCAACTACACATACACTACTACTACTACTACTACTACTACTATCACTACTACAAATTTACTACTCTTACAACCATTATTTTTACTACCTCTGCTACAACGCTAGAAAACCACTATACCCGAACAGCGCAGTCATCGCGTTGTGGTTGCGGTCGACGAGTGCACAAAATAGAGTACCTTGCTGTTAATAAAGGTAATATTTTGGTCATTTTTTTTACTTCTGAAAATATTCATCGTGAATCGTTATCACTATAAACCCAGCTGTGTATCTGCTTAACACAATATTGTGGGTTGAGTGATAAGCCCTACAGCGCCAGAATTATGCCAAAAATGTGATTTTCTCCAGAAAAAAAGGATGAAAGAAAATTTTGCTTACTTTTGATAATATGCAAAATACCAATCATTTAATGTGCACAAAGTTTGAAATCTGAGAACAGAGCATTTAGGAAGCAATTCAAGCTTTTCATATTGTGCGCATAGTTCTGTATATCGGGTGTTCTTGCCCAGTAGTTGAGTGTCTAAATAAAATAAATATGAATCAGTCAATGACCCGTCCACTGGCCAGAACACCCCATATGCAGAACTATACATACAGTATGAAAAGCTTGAATAGATTTCAAAAAGCTCTAGCCTCAGTTTTTGAAGTTGTTTCACATTAAAGTACTATTGTCCTGCATTTTAGCTGCATACGTTCAAGAACATAGGCACAAAATTTCTTTCATCCACTTTTTCAGGAAAAAATCACATTTTTGGCATAAGTCTGGCGCTGTAGCGACTATCATTCACCCCACAAAAATTGTTAAGCAGATACATAGCTTGATTTATAAGTGACAATATTTCGCGATGAATATTTTCATAAGTAAAATATTGACAGAATATTACCCTTTTAAACAGCTGGGTACACTTTTTTGTGCACTCGTCGACTGCAACCACCACGCGATGACTGCACCCTTCAAGTACAGAGGTTCTCTAGCGTGCTACTAAAATTAATAAGTAATAACAAATAAGTAGTAAGAAATAACTAAAAAAAAGTAAGTAACAAGTTATAACAAATAAGTCATAAGTAATAACTAAAATGTCCTTCCAGGGCTTCTGTAGTGTACTCACTTATTCTTCAGTTCAGCTGTCTGATTCTGATCTATGCTGCCAGTGGATGTTGTGGAATGTTAAATATTTCAAGTCTATTTGTACGAGGGTCAGTACTTGGTTTCGGTACTTGTATTTTCGAGCATGGAAGGCTAAGGCGAGTCTCATCAGAGCCTTCTCTGCTCTCATATACAAAGTATTCACCATATCCACATTAATTGCTGGTGGTCAGTAATGTAAATTCACGTAACCAGAATCCCCCCATTACAGGTATTGGGGGTGGGTGGTTACTGGTCACCTGTTTATCCATTAAAGCTTGTTTTACTACAGCGAGATTTCCTTTGCAGCGTTTCTGGGTCTATCAGTACACTTTGGTCTATCGGATATGCATAAGAAGGAACATTATTAGTGTCTAAATAAATAGAGAATACTAGGTGAGTGTCTTTTGATATCAAGTTTACTAGGCAAGGCTTTGAGGACGCTTGTTGACATCGCGAGGCTTGCTGAGCGATTCAACATGCGTTCTCAAAGCCGAGCCTGGTAAACTTGATATCAAAAGACGCGAACCTGTTATTCTATTTATCAGTTTACCCATTGAACTAGCGATTACTGCGTTTTTTTTTATGTTTGTGTTGATTCAGCGTCATTAGCGACGTCATTCAAAAAGTGCAACGTCATCATGACCTGATAAAGGCATATGCCGTTAGATAGGCAACGTTTAATAGGTCAACGTGCAACAATGCAGTTAATATGAAAGGTAACTGATATAGCCCTATACCTATACCCCCAAATAGATTCGGTGTATACATTGTTGACGTTTCTTTTGACGTTAGAATGTAACCATACAGCGCATTGCCATGCCAACGCCACTTAGGCGTTCTCATTGCGCGTACTGTAATTTCCTTTTGATCGTCCTCTTTCTGATTGGTTGAACAAGGTGTGTGAGATAGCCAACAAGCTGCACGAACCAATGTGTGTCGCCAACCATGATTTGATTAATTTTCGCCTCTTCAGTGGCCTGCCTGTCTGGCGGCGGACTACATTGTAAGTGTCGCATCTAATTTTCACCTCTTCTCCTGCCACTCTGATGCGGCTTAGACCATATCTTTGTCGATGACCAAAGTGTCGTACTTAATTTTCGCCTCTCGCCCTGCCTGTCTGGCAGTCGATGTGGCCGTGGCAGGAATGTGTAGGTTGAAGAAGATTGTTGGCTCTAATAATTTTTCAGCGCAGTTTATTAATATAATTTCTTACTATATAAAGATTGGCTATAACATAAATGTATTGCAACAGACTGCATGCTTGGTGGTTAACCCAATCACGGTTGGCAACTTTGCTTTGCTCTTAAATTGCACGCCGGCGGGCCGGACTTCAGACTTAAAGAATTATCTATAGATGAGATGGTTGGGGCTTCATGCTTTAGCTGTTGTCAGGCCCACCCACTGCGCTCCTCTAGAACATGTAAAAAGCCGCCGTGGCCGACCCATTGGTACAAAAACCGTTTTGGAACTTCTGAAAAAAGGCGTTTGTAATGAACAAAAACATGTCTGACTGCAGATCCAGGGGTCGCAAGTTCGATCCCGGCCCAGTCCAAGTTTGATTGATCTTAAAATAATTTCTATGGTCACCTCCCTTCCGCTGATTCAAGTAGGTTTGTTGTCAGTTACGAGCGAAAGTATGTGCACGGTTAACAGTTTAGTCAAGCTTGCCCAGGAAAAAAGTGCGGTTATGTGATATGATCGTCCCGACATGACCAAAGCTGTTGACTGGAATGTAAAGCATCAAACAAACAGACAAACAAACAAATAATCAAAAACCAATGCAATGGAGTTTTACTGTATATGTTTTGGTCTTGTGAAGGTATACTGTGTGCGTCTCACATACTCAATGAAAGGCTGGTTTATCTGGAATGTGCCACAAGTATTTTCCTTCCGAAACAAAACATATGATTGCGCTACTCAAAGGAACCGTCTCACAGAGACGTTTGTTTAGTCACAACATAGTTTAGTTCAGTGACCTATATTGTACTCTAACATACGACAGTGTTTAGTGGTTCTAAATAATCGTAATCACTTGTAGTTACTTACCAAATTGCGGCTGTTTAAGCCTCTCACTGACGTTTATCCGTTTCTGTAAGATAACGATCAAAATGAAATATACGATATATGGTCTCGTCCATTTAATGCGATTATATACTACGCATAGTGTTGAAAAAGCAAAACTGGGGAATAAGTGCTACAAATTTGAAGTCTGCGCTCTAAAAGATGGCCAGGAAATACCACAATCACAGGTTGCAGACCAACACACGGCACCATGAGGAAGAGATATAGAACACAGCCAGCCACATCACAATTAAAGTAAAGCAACCAGTAACTTTGATTTGAATATGAGGCAATGTTGTATAGAGATATAAGTTAAAATACGGATGCTATCAACATTTGAATGACTCTTTCAAAACAAATACTCACCAGTTACATGTACGATACTGGAAAAACTTACAAAAAGTCAGATTGCCTTTCATGTGACTGCCAATCAATACTCCCACATTTCTTTGAAATTGTTTGGGGTTTAATATGAACCATTATCTACTTTGTGCGTGCGAACATCGATGGCTAAGGAGAGACTGTGCCCATGCACAGGTTCGCGTGTTTCTTCGCTTTTGGCATGCGACAAGTACCCAAATCTAACGTGCATGGCTCACATACCGTCTACAGAATGCACTTAAAATGGAACAAATATAAATCTACGACTATACGAGGGACGTTTTTTATGTTCGTACAGTGGTAGATTTATTGAAAACAGCGAAAGTAAATGCATACATCATGTATATATTTGGAAAGATTGAGCTTTTATCTATACATGCAACCTAAAATTATAACAAAATGCATTACTTTAATGACTTCCAAGAGGCAAAGACATGCCTATATATCGGACACTGGAATTATGGTAGAACTAAGACATTTATGGACTTAGTCTCTGACAGAACATTAGTAACAATTGCATGGAAATGGGTTCATAGCCGTACACAGCTTCTGAAATTTTGGCTGCAGATAAAGGATACCTAGTGCTACAATATTATATGACCATTATATCATATACGCAGCAATTATTGGATATGGAAGAGTTATTCGGAACCTCAGCAAAATGTACAGTAGGCATATAAAAAAAAATAATTGTAAAAATGTTGACAGATACCCGGGAAGAGAGAGCTGGTTGCTTTGCTTAATTTGTCTTCCTGGTGTCTCGTGATGGTTGAGCGGCTCTTCCTCGCGGTGCCACAGGGTTGTCTGCGGTTTGTGATTGTGGTATTTCCTGATCATACTCACTTTCTATTTTCGAATGTGACTTAATATGTTAGCTGTAAAGTACTATTATATTTTTTTCTTGTTTATGTGGCAGATGGAAGTGTTATGGTAACTTTCATTCCAAACCAAAGTTAATACTTTTGTTTTATTAGAAATGAAAAAATAGCCTAGGGGGTGCTAAACCCCTTATTATTGTGTACATAAATGACGTCATGTAGCGTTAATATATTTAAAAAATACATTTAAACTGTTTTTGTGCCTCTAAACAGGTGTTGGAATCACTGCAATAAAAAAAATTGCAGACCTGATTGTTATTGTTTTTTCTACGTGAGGTTGATTTACCCAACCCTCTTTTTATAACACGGGGGTATGACAGTAGCCGAAGTCGCCAGGTACACGCTTTAATTGATACATCAATATAACTGCTGACGAATGATTGAGTATATCATTTGCTAAGCAAAAACAGAAGGAATTTTAAAAATTGATCATAATCGTAATTTTAACAGATATAATAACTAGCACTTTACTGTAATTATGTTGGTTTTTTAATGGGTGTTTAAAAATTGTTATAGAAGAGCAAACAACATGCTTATAGTTTTGTTGCTCTTGTCTACGATTAGCGTTTGAATATAGGGATCACATATGTTTTTTCATGCATTATCATTTGCGGGGTCCCGAGGAAGCTGTTTGAACAAGAGGCCGATAGGCCGAGTGTTCAAACATCGTCCGAGGGACCCGGCAAGTGTTAATGCAATGAAACAAACATGTGTGATCGTTATTCTTGCATATCTTACCTGATTTCAGCATAAACCGCGCTGAAAACGTCGCTTAATCATTAAAATATCCTTTTTCTTACACTTGATTTCTCAAACAAAATGGCGTCAGCGTCAAACTTTCGAACGTCATTACGTTGCCACAACGTCATATATACGCGTGCAACGTTTTCGCGAACGAAAGCATCGCTTTCTAGTGTCACGTCATGCATGCAAATCAGGGCCCAATTAAGGTTTTTTCAAGTAAAAGCCATGTTCAAACAGCACGTGAATCACATGATTTAAACATGGATTTTGCGGCTTCAAACAGCTTCGCGTAACGAATTCATATGCAAGAATAATTTTTCTTAATGGTGCAAAAGAAAAATCGGCTTGCCAAATGCTTCTATCACCAAAGCGATTGGAACAGCGTCTAATTTCCTGCTGGCAGCGTGGTTAAAATGTCATGGATTTCGACCAGTTTCCTTTACCATGCCCTATTCAAAGCTAATAACTTGACCTAACTAAGCGCTAATGATGTAAAATTTATATCAGTTGATAAACAAAAGCTAGACCTTTCAAAATATATATACTTGTGGTACCGTTAATTCTATATTTGTAGAGATACAGTCCGATTCTACGAACATAAAAAAATGACCCTCGTAACTATCCACATTTGAAAATGTTCATCGAGTATTCATTGGGCCATGATTCAAATATTAAGTCAACATCATTGAAAATATAAAATTTATCTGTAAATAGACCAAAAAACGTCAAAATCGCTATTTACAGTTGGCTGTAAATAGCCATTTTACCGTTTTTTGGCTAATGACAGTCAACTGTTGATTTACCCAACCCATTTTTATAACATTTGGGGTATGACAGTACCCGAAGTCGCCAGGTACACGTTTTAATCGATACATCAATATAACTGCTGACAAATGATGCTATGCAAAAACAGAAGAAATTTTAGAATTTGCTCATAATCGCAATTTTAACAGATATAATAACTAGCACTTTACTGTGATTATATTGGTATTTTAATGGTAGTTTTATAATTGTTATAGAAGAGCAAACAACATGCTTATAGTTTTGTTTCTTTTGCCTGTTATTAGCGTTTGAATAATTTATTTTAATTGTGCAAAAGAAAATCGGCTTGACAAATGCTCATATCACCATAGCGATTAGAACAGCGTCTAATTTCCTGCTGCCTCATTGGCTGCGTGGTTAAAATGACATGGATTTCGACCAGTGTCCTTTACCATGCCCTGTTCAAGGCTAAATAACTTGGCCTAACTAAGCGCTAATGATGTAAAATTTATATCAGTTGATAGACAAAAGTTAGACCTTTCAATATATGTATAAATTCTATATTTGTAGAGATACAGCCCGATTCTACGAATATAAAAAATGACCCTCGTATCCATCTATATTTGAAAATGTTCATCGAGTATTTATCGAGCATTCAAATATTAAGTCAACATCATTGAAAATATCTGATTAATCTGTAAATAGCCAAAAAACGTTCAAATCGCTATTTACAGTTGACTAATGGCATTTTACCCATTTTTTGGCTAATGACAGTCAACTGTAAGTAGCCAATTTAACGTTTTTTGGCTATTGACAGTTAACTATAAATAGCAAATTTAACGTTTTTTTGCTATTGACAGTCAACTGTAAATAGACGCTTCCTTATTTTTATCATAGGGGTTGATAAAAAATCAATACAGTTTTCTCAAATGTTCAAACACTCTTGAATTTGATTTTTTATTACCTTCTTATAAAGCAAGGTATACAAAAATTATGACCAATAAAATGAACCACTGGAGTTTTCTTCTGACGGTTCAGGGCGTGGCCACACCTCATGAATATTTAGTGGAATGCTACCACTAGTGGTTTACAGATTTTCGGGAAACGTTTAACGTCCATAACAACGTTGCGTACATAATGACAAAATTATGACGTTTTAGGCAGAAATGAGATTTCAAAGTAATCTTAATGTCATATGATGAATAGAATTTAACATTCGTGCTCTTGTATTATTGAATATATCTAACTCGTTGCGAAAAAGAGATAAAATGCTCGGCAAGCTTCGCATTTTATCTCTTTTTCGCAACTCGTTTAATAAGTTCAATAAAACATGAGCACTCATGTAAGATCCTCTTTGTAAGATATGATAATCGAAAATGAGCCGTGGCATGGAATTTCCAACAATGTGGTATGTGCGACCAGCAAAGCCTCAGATCAGCCTGCGCACACGCGCTGTCTGATCAGAGCCTTTGCTAGTCGCTTGAATATTATATGAGTGTTAAGCTACTGACTAAACATCATTTTGAGTTTCTAAGCTTAAAAGTAGGCTGCACAGGCTCGTCTTAGTCTACACTTGTCAAAATGCCACATTTGTTGGAAACAGCTCAAATCCTTATTTACAGAGCACAACGAAGACTGGCTTCAGAAATGGATAAAAACGAGACATATGTGAACACTGAAAACTTGCAACTAGTACAGTGGTACATAGATATTATTTCTATCCCGCTATGCCTTGTGTGTGGAACAACTGGTAACCTTGCGGCTTTCATCGTCTACATCAGAAAATGGTCAAGCTTCACAATACCACTGATATTTTTATCCTGCTTAGACCTGCTTTTCCTTTGGCTGGACAGTCTCTTCAGTGGATCATGGGCCTTCTTCCGCCAAGCGTTAGAGAGCAAACCTTTTGCCTGCTCGGTATCAAACTTTATTATGATAACTACTCTTATTGGTTCGACCTTCATCGTCACACTGTTTACCATAATGCGAGCATACTCGGTGGTGCGACCGCATGGCTTTTCCTCAATCTGCACACCAAAAAGAGTTCTTTGTCTGGCCTCCTCTCTCGTTTTCGTGGCGTTCGCCATGGAAAGTCACATGCTTTTTGGCTTCTTGCCTGAATTCAACCAGAACGAGACGATAACATACAGAGCCATGGCATGCCAACAGTACGCTCATTATTTTGATTTTTACTTCAACTACTGGATAATCGTTGAGGCTGTCATTACTCTAGCTGGACTGGGAGTGATCTTCATTGGAAACGGGGTTGTCATTGTCAACCTGCTCAGAAATTGGAAGAGTAGCAACAGGTCATTGGCTGCTCCAGAGATCAGTCGCCGTTTGATCGCTATCAGCATCATACAACTATTGGCATGGGGTCCATGGATAGTGCTACCATTAGCTGCCGTTGACTTGGTTGGAGTGGAGGAAAATAAACTACAATTGGTGTTGTGGGAACTTTTTCTCATTCCGTTACGGTTCCAATCTGGTTTCGGATTCCTTATCTACACTTGCATTGGTTCAGAATTTCGAGCGGAGATGAAAAGAGTAATTGGCTGCAGAAAAAATGAAACGGAGACTACACCAGCAAATACAGGGAGCAGCGGTATCAGCAACTAATAGACGTTGATCAGAATGACATCCTAGACAAAATGAGCCGCGATATGTGATTTCCAACAAATTGGCATTTTGACAAGTTTAGACGCAGCCTCTTTTTAAGCTTAGAAATTCCAAATTCCGTTTAGTCAGTAGCTTAACAGTCATATAATATGGAAGCGACTAGCAAAGGCTCTGATCAGACTGCGCGTATGCGCAGGTTGATATGAGGCTTTGCTCGTCGCACATACCACAGTGTTGGAAATCTCACGCCACGGCTCAAATATAAACATTTTATATATCTAAAAGGTCATTATACATACTCGGATGTACATACATTTATAGAACATAAAGTGTCATGTTTATATATGTGTACAGTTCTTATAGGTATATGTATATGTTAACCCATTAATGCGGTATGGAATCACCCTTCCTTATCAATTGGACGAGTCCATTTCAAATTTAAGGGTTGCTGGGTGGTATTTTACATTTTCATTGAAACTGTAATAGCATAGTTCAGAACCTCATCAGACTCAACGTACGTTCTGTGGCGCTTGATCTGGTTCTGCACGATTTGTCTATGCCCTATAAAAAGCACATTATGTGGATTAAAGAATAGTGAGTAGCAAAAAAATATTTAATGCCTTTAGTTAAGAGTGCGTTACAAAAAAAATCTTGTTTCTCAACCAAAACATATGCTGTGGGTACTCAAAAGAAAACCCAAAGCATATGTTAAAACTGATGGGTAAGTTTTACGCTCAAAAATTGTTTATCTAAACCTGTTGGTCACTATAACTAGCGCTATAATGCCTAATCTACCCAGGACACATGGGATTGCAGACCAAAACTGGGTCATCATTGCTAAAAGCTGGTCTAGTTTCGTATAATTGTTGTAATTAAGCTTTCTTACGTATTGTGTGTGTGTGTGTGTGTGTGTGTGTGTGTGTGTGTGTGTGTGTGTGTGTGAGAGAGAGAATTTGGGACAGCTAATGAGATTTTTGCACCTATCGCATATGCGCAAACGCCTCATTTAAACGCACATGTTGACATGGTCTGAGCCTTCATCTACTTACATACTTTGTGTGTGCGTGCAGGAAAGGCTTTGACGATACTGCGTGAATATGCAGTATCTTCTGAGTATTAGCTGCTTGCAGATGGATGCGATAGTCAGGGCCCTTAGGGACAAAAAATAGGTCCCGTGCATATTGTGTGCCGATTTATCAAAACCTTCAATGAAGGCTTGCCTTTAATTTGAAGGTGATCACCCATCTGAAATCCGCGCCTGAGACTAGTTATGACGTCATCAAGAGGGCGACCATAAATAGTAACTGTTCGTTAATAAAGGCTATATTTAGGTTTTTTATTTGTATAATATATGACAAGTATACAAAGCAACACAGAATACGATTACAATACAACCACTATACAAATGGGATTCAGAAGAAAAGCAAATGCCTTATTTGAATCTGTATCCCTAGAGTTCACATTACTATAATATATACTTAAACGCAAAAGAAACGCAACTCTTTCTAAAATAGTAGTTCCATCTTTTTCATCAACAATTTCAGCCAGCGATAATGTCATCGTTAAGTACCGTTATTTGCCTTGCATACAGCACCATAATCAGACCTCTGTGAACTATGGTTAGCGAGCTGCAGCGAGAAATGTATGGCAACCCCCATTTTTAAATTCACAACGTTCAAAAATTGTGCTTTTTTTGCGAAAAAACGTCTTAAACCAATATCGATTTTTGAAAGCAAAAGGGTAGACAAAATCAAATCATGCACTTTTATGTTTCTGTCAACGTTCGTTTTGTCAAAATGACGTCTTTAATTTTTTTTCATAATTGGCCATTTTTATCCAAACGAATATTAATAATCGAAAACTTCTAATGTCACCATATAGCCCTCAATACATTGCATGAAAGACATAAGTATCGCGACATTATCGAACAAAAAGCGTCTGTAATGACTGCTTAAAAAAAAGTAGGTTGACGTCAATAAAGAAACGCAGCAACGCAGCGACTGGTAGCGTTGATAATCAATAACGTGCACACCGTTTTAGTGTTTTCCTTTCGTTAAGACATCTGGCTATCAGATCAAGCTGTTTGTTTTCAAATCGAATGCGACGTCACTTTTTGAGACTCCATTTGTTAAAATTTACTGATTAAAACCATTCTACAGCACATCATTACTCAATGCGTAGGGACACAGAATATAATTAAGAAATTAGCCTCGTGTGATCCATGTGGAAGAAAAAGTGGATTGAAAACGGTTGCGTTTCTTTTGCGTTTAAGTATATGTACTATCATGTCGTAATTGTCATTTATGTAGAGAATAATGGTCGCGCTCTATAGTTGTTTAGCGATGGGGATAGTAGATGGCTGTTGAGGGCTCCACGGGGTATGGAATGTAAGGTCATAATTTCATTTGTCTCTTGTTGGACTAGGTTCATCCAGAACAATTAGATTTCTGAATAAAATACTATAATTGGACATGTGTACCTGCTAATAAGTATACATATCAGGTTTTTATTTGGGTTTGATTAATTGTGTGTGCATCTATTGTTAGAACTTTCAAGTGCGTACTTTTGTTCTTAGCAGAAACGTTTTGTTTCTTATATATACTCTTGCACAGCTGAAAGCTATAGTTTGTGTTGATATGGCCATATTTAACCACTACGAGCGTTTTTTTTTAACCAAAATCATTTATTTTAGTTATTTGATGGTTAAAGAGACTAGGTCTGTAACTATGAACATTTTTCAAATTTTTTTCTTTTCTTTTTAAATCATTTGTAAAAATAGAATTAAGTTATGTTTTCACAATAAACATGTTCAGTACAGCTGAAAACTGCATGGAAAAGCGAATTATCTGATAAAAACAGGTGTTTTTCTATTGTTTGTAATTATTTGCGTCCCTCCAATAATTCTAGACAGTTGATTTTTAACATAAATGCTGTTGTTTTGATAGTGGTAATTTGTTAAGATTTACGAAAATGGTAAAATGTTTACCTGAATCTGAGTATTTTTACTGTATTCTTGAAAAATAGAAACTTTATTTCTAAAATTAGTAGATCAAAAGTTACAGACTTGGCAGCTTTAAGTCAAGGCTTTACATGCCTTTTATAATAAATTATTTCTCGATAACTATATTTTGCATGCAAAATATCGTAGAGTTTTCATGCAAAATACCGTAGATTTCCTATAGATACCCAGCTTATCAGTAGACCAGAAAAGGTGTGTATATTTATGATAGCCAAAACACATGATTGGTCAGTTCTCCGTAAAAAATAACTTATGGTGTTCAATAGAATCGCCTGATTTAATAATAATATTAAAATATGCAATAATTATCATCAAATATGCATCTTATCTGTCCTACTGTTGGTATTTGCGCTTTCAACACAGTGACCTATATAATGTCTAATATTCGTCACTGATAAACAGAACGACCAATACGTTGATTCGTGATGATTTATATGAGGACAATACTCGTATGAATCAATCGCTTTCACAACGAGTTTAATGCTGCATTGATGTATGTTTATTCCCCTGTTTGTCTCACATGCGCAGATCTTAAGTTGTTGGAGACCCACCCTTCATTTTCCAGGGTATAGTTTTTGAAATGTTAAACTTTGTCAGGCCACCTTTAGACTGATGGCTGAAAATGTTTTTGCTCCCCCCTCAGGGATTTTTCCACTCTAAAAGATAATTTCAAGCTGCGTCTTTAAATAGAAGTTTGCACTCTGTACGCCAAGGGCGTTAGTCTCTGACAGCCTGTTACATATGTTACCATATTAAATTTAGAAAAAATAGAATAAAAGTTTGAGCTACAGAACAAATGCTAATTATTTAAATTACTCATCCAGTCTGCTTGCTGGCTACTTTAGCTACATATAAAAGCTTTCGGAGCAAAATTACAGCTTCCTACGGTGTTATGTGTGTTACTTGAATTAGATTACCCTTTAGATACGAAAATTGTGACCAATATCATTTACTTTTATAGCTGATCTGTGCATTTTTCAAAATATTTTGATTATTTTCTACTAACAAATTCATTTGGCTTAGAGAAAACGCAAAATTTCCTTTTATACTTTAAATATAGTGTCTTATCCGAGCATTTAAATTACCCTACACCCAGTTTTAAGGAGTCGAATTTGGAAGGTATAATTTAAGTAAGAATATATGAAAACATTTGCTGCTATTGGATAGCTTGCATATTTGGGGTTGTCTTGCTCATATAACAAAGAATTATTGATGTTGCAGGTTTAACAAAATGATTTAAGCACTTGTTAAAGGCCGTAACATATGTTACATCGCATAATAAATGAGCAATGTTATTGACTTGATGTAAGAGATGATATTTCAGGGAAAAAATGAATATATCTCGCATGTTTTCTTATAAGTCTCTAGCCTCTGGTGCCTAAATCCTAGGTATTAATTAATAATCCCCGCGCTTTTTTCAAAAAGCGGAGGGGATATTGCAAATGCCTCCGTCCGTCGATCCGTCCGTCCGTCACGCTATCTCCTCCTAAACCATTGGACGAAATCCAACAAATTTGGTGTGTGAGTTGCTCACATAAATGGGGTGTGCAACGGCACATGTTTTTGGTCCCGCCCCCTGGGGCCTTGGGAGGGGCCAAAAGGACAAATGTAATTAAATATCATTAAATTTCAATTACAAAGTCAATTTCAAAGATTTTTAAACCAAACTTTGTGTGTCTTCTCACAAATGAAAGATATAAAACATATCAGACGGGATTTTCATTCTGTCACTTGGGTCATGCCCTAGGAGTCGGACTTGGGGGTACCGTTGGGGGTTGGGGGTCCAATTTTTTTCCGAAATTCAACCAGATTTGGCGTGTGAGTTACTTACATCAATGGCACATGCAACGGCACAATATTTTGGGTCCCCACCCCCTGGGGCCCTGTGGAAGGGCCAAAAGGTCAAATATCATAAAATCTCAATCACAAAAGGCAATTTCAAAGATTTTTAAACCACACTTTGTGTGTCTTCTCACAAATGACAGATATAAAACATATCAGACGGGATTTTCATTCCATCGCCTGGGTCATGCCCCACTGGTGGGACTTATGGGTACCGTGGGGGTTTGGGGGGGGTCAACAACTTTTTTCCAAATTCAACCAGATTTGGTGTGTGAATTACTTACATGAATGGCACATGCAACGGCACAATTTTTTGGGTCCCCGCCTCCTGGGGCCTTGGGGAGGGGCCAAAAGGTCAAATATCATTAAATATCAATTACAAAGTCAATTTCAAGATTTTTAAACAAAACTTTGTGTGTCTTCTCACAAATAAAAGATACAAAACATATTAGACGGGATTTTTATTTGGTCCCCTGGGTCATGCATGCCCCGGGGTTTGGGACTTGGGGTGCTTGGGGTCAAAAATGTAATTTTCTGAACATGGTCATATGGCATACCAAATTAAAGGGGATGAGCAGTAGACCAGGATACACTGTAATTTTTTACCCTATGATCAAACTGGTGACCTTAGGATGGGGTCAAAGGATCAAGTACCATTAGATATCTTCGAGAGCGTGGGGATTTGTGATGGCGCGCCATCAAAGGTGTTCTAGTTGGTGATTATTAAGCCCCTTAACCTTTGTTACAGATGATATAAATATTTTTTTTTCAATATTTCCTTATATGAATAATATTAAGATATAGATATAGCCTAGAGGAACATGGAAAATAATAGTCTCACATTTAAACATGACAATTTAGTGAATGTCCCTTTCTTATGTAAATATTTTAAACTAATCCTTACCCAAGTCATATACAATATCGATTATTTCTGCTTCTCTGGTAAATAATTGTCCTCCTCATCTCATCAAAACCAGTAGAATCACCAGAGAAGGTTTTGATTGCAAGCTGAGTAATGGCCTGCTCAATCCCAAACCCCTTTGGACATATTCTATCTTATGTAACAATTTAAGGTGCATCGAATAAGAGATGTTTGTTCACTGCAAGCCTGTGCGTTAGTCTGTAACAGCTTGTTACATATGTTACTATATCAATTTGAGAATAAGAAAATTGAAAATTTGAGCTACAGAAAGAAGACATTAAAACTAGCTTATCAATGGACATTCTAATAGTATACATACTGGATGTCTTTACTACACATGGCAGCTGTTTAACATTAATGCTGCTACATGCTGTATTATGTGCGTTACATGAACTAAATTATGTATAATTTAAAAGTGGTAATTGAGGATATCGTCATTTAGTTTAACAACTGCTCTGAGTTGGTTTCAAACTGTTTAAGATTAGCCTAAAGAAACATATACTCAATTGACGAATACAAAAAAAACAAAGTTTGCTTTTCTATCTTAAATATTTTGTCTTATGTATGAGCTAATGCACAACCCTATCCCCAGTTTTACAGAGGAGCATATTTTGTTTTTGCCGCTAAGTAAAACACATATAAAAATAATTGCCGAGTGTTGATATTTTACATTTTCTTAAACAGTCTTGCTCATATATCTTCAAGTTTCTAGGATCACGACACTTATTTAAGATGTCAATTTATCAGCCTTTCGCTTTGCCATGGGTGATGTCACAACCAGTGCTTTGATCGAATTCCATGCATTTTCAGGTGCTGATATTAGCTAGTTGAATGTCAGGAAAGGGCAAGGTATCATATTGGCAGGCATTCAGCAATGCTGGAGACTCTATCTAAGAAGCATACTGTCACCACGACTCAGTGCCCTTAGAAAGCACTGTGACTGATACGCTAGAGGAATACATTTGTAAATTGTATAAGCCAGTCACCGATATTGTTCTACTCACTGAGTTGAGGTGGTGGACGTTTTGTAAAAAAAGCTGATTGCAAAAACTAACATTTTCAAGAGCTGTGTTTCTCGAAGATATCAAACGTGCGCAATATCTGTTCATCATTTTGAAATCCTCACCTGTCATTAATCCTGACAAATCAATGCCTGACAATTATGGTTAGAAGCGGGACTGAGATAAATATATTCCCATTATGACGACATTGCCTCCTGTCCCCCGAAACCCCTCTGCAGCCTATACAATGTGGTTGTAGCAAGTCTGTATGCGAAACATCTTTGTGTAAGTGCAAATCGAACCATTTATATTGCACTGATTTGTGTTGCTGTGGAGTGTAAAAATATTGCCAATGACCAATATGTTTATGACTTTTGAACAACTATTTTCAGGTGGATTCCGTCATTTCTTTAGCCGTATCAACAAGAATGCCTTATTGTCCGATTTTGACCTCTGAAGGATCAAAGATTGGACGATTCTACCTAGTAGCATGCGAAAGATAAATCAGATTGTATCAGTTTTCTATTGCTCGTGCTATCAAAGTAACTTGTAAAGGGCTTTATCCTTCTTACCATACCATGAGCTACTAAGTAGACTCATCTAACTTTCGGTCCTTCAAAGGTCAAAATCGGACTATACATGTAGTTTGGTTGATAGTGATGTATCCATGCAAATGAGTTATTACTACTGTCTTTTCTTTGGGTGTAATATAAGCAGCTATATATAAGCATACGATATTATATTTACTTCGTTTATTAAAAACACTGTCTGTTTTTCGTTCACTCCACTGTTGTTGTTTTTTCGCAAATCGTGACTGCATTTTCGTCCAACCCTCGAATTGACCACGCCCTATCTGAATATATTTTGTATGTTACACTTTAAAAGAGTTGCATCCAGTCATGATAAGGCTACCAGCTCATTAAAAGAATGTTTCCATGCGTTGGCAATGGACAAAATGCATATATATATGGTATTTACATATTAGGCATCATTTTGATGACGTCATCATTTTGTTCTGACAAGAAAACAATAATGGCGACATGTTAATTTTAATTATTTACCCCCTAAAATTCAATTTGGTGCATTTCGACTGAAATTGGCAAACCAAATGCAAGAAGGTCCTGATCGCCATAGACTAAAATGGACATAACGTTTAAATTGCACTGACACAATATACGCTATTTTTATGACGTCATAATCACGTACAGACGTAAAACCCAGATGGGTGACAAAGTAATTTTCATTTGTTATCCCCTAAAGTTTGATTTGATATAGCACACCATAAATCGGCATCATATTTGCCCGCGAATCCCGATCGCCCCTGACTATAGATGCTTCATACCTCAGCGTTTCACACAAGGATCGGAACAAATGATTTTTGGTGTGTGTTTTTTTTACCCCTTACTCATTCACAACGCTGCCAGTCAAACACACGATGATGCAGCTGTGTTTCATTTTCACAGATCTTATTGAACACCCATTTTGATATGATTTGTTTACATGGGACAGGTATTGGCAGAGATATTACTGATTAAAGAAAGTGTAAAGTTTCTTTACTTGTTCAGTATAGAACGCAAAAAACATCAATGGGGGCATAGACAAACAATGCAGACCCATATGATACGCCGCGCAATGTGGTGTCTCGCCATACTCTACACTGTTTGCTTAAAACAAACTATTCGTGCTAAGATAATTAAGATCGAATCAACCTGACGCCCCTCAGATGATCCCAAATGAGCCGTGTCATGAAATTTCCAACAATGTGGCATTTTGACAAGTGTAGACTCAGATGAGCCTGTGTAGCCTCCTATGAAGCTTAGAAAATCCAAGTGATGTTCAGTCAGTAGCTTAACAGTCATAGAATAATCAAGCGACTAGCAAAGGCTCTGATCAGACTGCGCGTATGCGCAGGCTGATCTGAGGCTTTGCTGGTAGCACATACCACATTGTTGGAAATCTCATGCACTGGCTCAAATGATAAGCATGGACTAATCTATTCGGCTTATGTTGAACTCCTGTCCTATGAAAAGCATTGAGACATGCTCTATAAGCATCATAGAAACATGTCACAGGGGCAGATCTAGGGGGGGAGGGGGGGCAGGTGGTCCGGACCCTCTTTGAAAATCACAAGTGCATTAGTTTACTATAGGAATAAGCAATAGGACTCCCCACCCCACCCCTCTTTGAATAAAAAATTGGACCCCACTGGAAATGCCTTTAGTTTTACTTTGAATATACAATTAGACCCCTCTGCAAAATAGGTTTAGGACTAACAGGAAGAAAAAAAACGTCAGATTATTTTTTTTGTTTGGCTTGGACCCCAACCACCTGACGAAAGTTTCTGGATCCGCAAATGAAACCCTCAGCTGCCCGTGTTGTCAAGAAATTTTATTCCCCGTGTTCACACTGGATAGGCGGCAATCGAAAACGCTTTTGGACAATCGACGAACGCGGATCAAAATCGCTTGAAACAGTGTTTTCGATCACCATTTGTCAACAGTCGGGCGACTAATGGCAATAGAAAACTCTTTCTATCGATTTTTCTACGTTCGTCGATAAACTTAATGTTTTCGATTGTCGCCTATCCGGTGTGATGTTTATCTGTAGCTCTGTTAATCCTAAATCCTCGCCAGGCTGGTCCGATAAATCTACTTTGAAAGCAGTGGCGATATAGATCAGCGTGTTTAAGAATCCAGTTGGTCAGTTGCTCAACTCACTGTTCCATCTAGTCGATAAATCACACTCAATGTCACTCTATAAGAGTGACTCAGCATTACTCGCACAAACAAATCATTCATAATTACACTCTGCATCAGCAAACTTTGGAAAACGTTCAGTCCGCGAAATATCTTGGTATAACAATCACAGAGAACATGGATTGAGATCAACATATCTCTGATATCTCGTCTAAAGCAACTAAGACTTTAGGTTTCCTTCGAAGGAACTTGGCTTTCGCACCTAGGAGTACTAAGTAGGTTGCATACAAAACTTTGGTACGCCCTAAATTGGAGTATGCAGCACCCATATGGAGCCCTTATTGTAAAACTCAGGTTCAACAAGTGGAGGAAGTATAGAGGACGGCAGCCCGCTGGACCTGCAGGAGGTGGCACAACACTAGTAGTGTTGGCGAAATGCTCGATGAGCTGCGAGGCCCGGAGGGATCAGTCCTCTCTGCTTTTCTTTCACAAGATTCATTGTGGGATTATGTCTATTGAAAAAGACAAGTACGTGACCCCGTCTCAGAGTACAAGATCTACCAGGTCATCACACAACTCACGGTATTGCAGGCCCCAGACTTATAGTGATGCCCTGAAGTATTCTTTTTTCCCAAGGACTATTCCTCATTGGAATAGTCTGGCTCCATCTGTCGTCGCAGTTGGGACCACATAGGAGTTCAGGGCACTTATTTAGATGACTCAGCCAGAAGCCTTTTTTTCTCAAAATTCTAAAACACTCACCTCAGATAATGATCATATACTGACGTCAAGAAAAAACGCCTCATCTAAAAATAAACATGAATCTTAGACTGATCAGACTAAAGTTATGAATTTTAGTGCGTTTTAACATATCAGTCAAGCGTATCTCATGAAAACAAAATTGCTGAAAGAATATTTGAGGCTGAGAAAACGACCCCGGTTTGAGACAGGGGTTACCATTTCGTGCGACACAAGATTTTAGCCACATTTACTTTATTTCCAGACACAACCCGTTGACAGGAAAAACGTGTATTACCATTGTAAAACAGTCTCTATTTTACCAAAATGCGTTTATAATGTTCAGACAATGTTTGTATGCTTCTGCTGAACGAAACAACTTACCCCACCAACCTTTTCGCCATGCATTTCAGTAAAACTTAAATGTCATGACTCTGCAAAGTGGGTGAAAAGATAGTAACGAATCCTTTGCAAAAGTCTTAAGTTTATAACCAGCGACGATTGCTGAGGAAACGCAATCTGGCACGTGTTCCAGACGGCCGTTTTGGGTGACGTTAACGTAGACCAATGACTGGCCATTGTGCGTTACAGCTCATCTTAAATAACGTGATTTTATGTAGGCATATTCTGTGTACATTACCTAATGTACCCCCTTATCATTTTTTCCATTACTTAAAGCAAAACGAGAATGTTGGCAAGTTTCGTAAACGGACCTTACATTTTGTCTTTAATATGACGTCATAATTTCATAAAGTTATTACTCGCAATCACAATTGTTTGAAAAAATGATCCAAATTTGTTTATTGATTAACAAAACATTAGCGGCACAAACTGGGTGCATATTCAAATTAAAATCATAAGTGATCGATGCACAATGCCGTCATGTGTACGTTGGGCCTGTATGACGTCATTGGAATAACGCGTCACCTGCATATCAAATTAAAGTCATTTTCCAAAATCACCCTACCTCTACATAAAAAAGCAGTACGTGGTTGTTCATTTTTATATATCATCGCTAAGAAATCAGTAATAATGAGTGAGGCGTTTTTAGTTGACGTCAGTATATATGATCGGCTGAGTAAATGAAGATAGATAGATAGATAGATAGATAGATAGATAGATAGATAGATAGATAGATAGATAGATAGATAGATAGATAGATGGATGGATGGATGGATGGATGGATGGATGGATGGATGGATGGATGGATGGATGGATGGATGGATGGATGGATGGATGGATAGATAGATAGATAGATAGATAGATAGATAGATAGATAGATAGATAGATAGATAGATAGATAGATAGATAGATAGATAGATAGATCAGCAGTTTGATTCAAACAGTTGTACTGGATAGCATACTTCTTTTTTCAGCAGGACCAGGGTCCATTGTTCCTTTATTGCTCAGTCACTGGCTATGGTGAGTAGAATTCAAAAATTTCAGTTGAATGCACATGATGGAAGAGGTGAGTTTATATTTGAAGAAATTCTGTATTTCAAGAATGGAGAAATGAAAGAAAGGTAATATTTTGAACATTTTGTATATTTTACAACTACGAGATGGTACGACACTGGTCTGGTGATGGTTTCGACGTCGAAGAGCCGTGGTCCTGTGACCCTTAAAAGGATCGTTTTTAGAAACTCAGGGAAGAACGAAGACGCCATCTTGCAAAGGAAGCGAAATTAGAGGAACACAACTGAAGTCTAAAAGATATGACTTCTGAAGCAACTAGAAGTCAACAGCTCCAAGAAAGGTCAGTCCCTGTCCGAATCACTTTTTTCCGAGCTAGTCGTTTAACTTACGCTCAGTTCCCAAAATGCCATTAATCTGAAGTTTTGGTGCTCAAACTTTCTGGCTAATGATTTCAAAAGTCTCTTGAGAGCGTAGGAGCCATGAGTTACACTGCCAAATCCTTATCTGAAGCCTCTCCCCCACCCACCCCTGGTAGGGTAAAATCTGGGCCTGTAGCAGCGTTGTCCTCATTGCAGGGGCGGATCCAGGATTTCTGGAAAGAGGGTTCATGTGCATAAAGGCGTGGGGGTTCTCTTTGCTGATTTTATCCCATTTTTCTTAAATATCCCATGAAAATGAATAATTTGGTCTCACTGAGACCGAGTTTTTTTTCATTTTCATAGGATATTTAAAAAACGGGGGGGGGGGGGGGGTTGAACCCCTGAACCCCCTCTGGATCCGCCATTGTATTGAACTGGTACATGCCATCAGGGACTATCTTTTCCCACAATAAATTGAGAGTCCTTGATGCCACAATCAAAGTCGAACAAATCAAACCCTCGCCATAAACCCTTTGTATACTAATCTCTTCGATAGCACAGTAATTGGTAGAGCTTCCGCTTTCGGAGCGGGAGGTCGTGGGGTCGAATTCGATGGCCGCACCATACCAATTGTGTAAAGTTCGCAGCACCCTTGCTGAAGCTTGCATAAAATTGGGTTGTGCTAGGAAGATAGAGTAAGGCAGTTACATGTTAGTATCTGTCATTCGCAAATGAATAAGCTACTGTTGTCTGTCGTTAAACGTTATCTCTTTCATTGTCTGCGCAGCCGCGATAGTCGATCGAATTTGAAAAATGCTCCCTATCGGAGATAATGTTATCTCTTTTACTTGTGTGTTTGGAAAACAGTAAAGATCCTTTCATCAGGGGTCTTTACTATTTTCTAAAAAGAAACCCGCGAAGTTTTTCGAAAATAAAACCCTCGCGAAAACTAAATAGTTTCCGAATGTCCAGTATCAATACAATCGAACAGAATATCTTTTAAAACAGTTGAAGGGTTACCCCAAAGATCAGTGCCAGTTCAGCTGCCACCACATTTGGTGTCAAGTTATACTTATTTTTACATTATATACTCCACAGAAGCACGACGGATAGGCGGCAATCGAAAACGCTCTTAACAGTCGACGAACGAGAATCAAACTCGATGGAAACAGTATTTTCGATTGTCATTTGTCGCCATCTGGGCGACAAATGACAATCGAAAACTCTGTTTTTAAAGAGTTTTGATCCACGTTCGTCGATAGTATTATCGTTTTCGATTGCCGCCAATCCGGTGTGAGAAGTAGGGACACAGATAAATGTACAGAACATTTTAGGCTTCTATATTGCTCCACTATGTAACTGTATGCATGTCGCACATGCGCGGATCCAGAGGGAAGGGGGCAGAGGGGTCCTCCCTGAAAAATCACAAAAATATAGGGTTTCTTAGCAATACTGGTCCGTATGCCTTGAAAACTCACCAGGCTACCGAGTCAGCATTCAATGGCACGCCGGCGAAACGCCATTTAAATGGCGTTTCGCTGGCGGGCCAATGATTGCCCGCTTATAGTAGTATTTGGATCATCTCTCCTTAACAGCTAAAAAACAATACCAAAAAATTTTTTTTTGTCAAAATTGACCCCTCTGGCAAAACTTTCTGGATCCGCGCATGTACTAAACTAGGATAGATGTGTCTTGCTCAAGGACCACAACGCAGTGACGCCGATGAGGCTCAAAATCGCACGTGCTGGCGTATATTATATTGTTTTTACATAGGTCCAGGTAAGCAAAAATTTTGAGCGTAAAATTGTAATTATTTTCTTTGCTATCTTTAAACATATGGTTTGGGTGCTAAAAAGAACCGTTTTATTGAGAAGTTTTTTTAGTACCCACAACATGTTTAGGTTGAGAAATTTAAAAAAAATCATTTACACCCTCTTACCAGGACGCCTGTTTTATTTCAGGTTTGTAATCAACATTTTGCACTTTCAAAGAACAGTTTGCATCCCGACACCAGGTAGACAAGTATACCGGAACTAAGAAGTCTTCAAGAAGATGTATAGGTAGGTTTAACTTTGTTATCACATACTATTTGAACATTCTTGGTCGAAGTATAAGGTGGAAAAGCAGTCCCGGGTCCATTATCAAGCTAGAGAACCACTGTACTCGAAAAGCGCAGTCATCGCGTGGTGGTTGCAGTCGACGAGTGCACAAAATAGTGTACATGGCTGTTAATAAAGGTAATATTTTTGTCATTTTTTGCTTCTGAAAATTTTCATCGCGAATTATTATCACTTATAAATGCAGCTGTGTATCTGCTTAACAAACTCTAGTGGGTTGAGTGATAGTCGCTACAACGCCAGAGCAATGCCAAAAATATGGGTTTTTTTTTCCTAAAACGAGGATGAAAGAATTTTTTGTTTATGTTCTGGAATTTATGCTTAATTTCGATAAAATGCAAAATACCAGTCCTTTAATGTGCACAAAGTTTGAAATCTGACGACAGAGAATTTTGGAAGTTAATCAAGCTTTTCATACTGTACGCATAGTTCTGCATATCGGGTGTTCTGGCCCAGTAGTCAAATGTCTAAACAAAATCAATATGAATCAGTCAACGACCCGACCACTGGGCCAGAACACCCGATTTACAGAACTATGCGTACAGCATGAAAAGCTAAAATAACTTTCAAAATGCTCCAGCCTCAGATTTCGAACTTTTTCACATTAAAGTACTGTTGTCTTGCATTTTAGCTAAAGAAGGCATAAATTCCGGAACATAAGCAAAACTTTCTTTCGTCCTCTTTTTCAGGTAAAATTCACATGTTTGGCATACCTCTGGCGCTGTAGCGACTATCACTCAACCTACAAAAAATGTGTTAAGCAGATACACAGCTGGATTTATACATGACAATAATTCTCTATGAATATTTTCAGAAGTAAAATATTGACCGAAATATTACCCTTTTAAACATCTAGGTACACTATTTTGTGAACTCGTCGACTGCAACCACCAAGCGATGACTGCACCTTTCGAATACAGAGGTTCTCTAGCGTGATAAAATCCGACGTATCTATGAACCATGATGGGTGCATATGGGGAGCTTCAACATTGGTTGTTGAAGTTCACATTCAATGTCTCAATTGAGCCGTGACATGGGATTTCCAACAATGTGGTATGTGCGACCAGCAACGCCTCAGATCAACCTGTGCATACTGCGCAACGCCTCTGATCAGAGACTTTGTTAGTCGCTTGAATATTCCATGAGTGTTGAGCTACTGACTGAACATAATTTGGAGTTTCTAAGCTAATATGGAGCTGTACAGACTCGTCTGAGTCTACACTTGTCAAAATGACAAATTGTTGGAAATCACATGTCACGGCACGTCTCATTAGACCTGCGTCTTTCTGGAGAGCTTTGACGTCACACACTGACGTATCAGTACTTTTTGCATGCAAATTGTGTGAAAATATCTGCAGCAATTTCTTTGTAGTTTTTATAATTCAAACTTAGAGTTGCGTTTCTTGTACTATTCAGTATATTTATAAATTGATAAAATATTGATGGACCCATGTTGATTTGTAGCAGAGACAATATACGATGATTGACTTCAATGAGGTAGACATATATTTTAAGGGTAGATAAATCCTCATGTCTACCGAAATCGAAGTCAATAACTGTTTTGTTATATGACTTCTCAACTTAGAATGAAAATGCTCTACTTTCACTTTTGTTGCTGAAGTCAACCTTCAACCTAAGGACTTTCTAACAAGTTTTATCAACTGTTATTAAGATATTTTAATGTAATATTTTGCAATTTGAAATGTATATATTAATTCTGACCAATTCTGTAAATTTGGAATGTAAAATTTAATCATATTTTTTTTTACATTTTGTTTATTCAAACAAAGATAAATGAACCAAAACATACCAAAACAGTTGTTAAAATTCATGAAAGTCTTTAGTTTACCTGTTGGGATGTGAAACAGCAAATCATGTCGATTTCATGCAGCACATGCTAGTTTTATACTCATCATGCTATTTTTTAGCTCTCTAGAGGGTGATATTGCAGAAGTGTAAAAAATATTAACTTCTGGAAACTAGTTTGAGCTGGACTTCATCCTATATCACCTTCTGAGCCAGTTTAGACCAGTTTTCAGGTAGACATACAGATTTATGAAGACAAATTGGGCTATCAGGAGACAGGATTCTCTTCAGTCATATAACAAAAGTAATTATCGACTGCATGTTTATCAGTCAAAAGAGGGATAGGCCTATGGTTATCTCCCGTACATACGCAAAGCCACACAATAACTGCCTAATTTCACCAGAATGCATGTGCAATTTGTACATTGTGAGATATTTGATGTAGAACATTGGAATATCACTCAAAGGTGCAAAAATATACAATTATTGGCTTTAATGAGGTAGACAAAAGGATTATCTACCTGAAAAAGTGACAATTCACCGAGGCCGCTAGGCCGAGGTGAATATCACTGTTAAGGGTAGGTAAATCCTTATGTCTACCAAAATTGAAGTCATTAACTGTTTTTTTTATATGACTTTGCATTTAAAGCTGCATAGTCTGTAACTCTCGATCTTTTAATTTTAGAACTAATGTTTCTATTTTTCAAGAACACAGTAAAAAACTAAAATTCAGGTATACATTTTACCAATTTCGTAAATATTAACAAATCATCAGTATCAAAACTACAGCATTTATGTTAAAATTACCTGTCTATAATTATTGGAGGGACGCAAATAATTACCAACAAGGAAAAACACACCTGTTTATAAGATAATTCACTTTTCCGTGCAGTTTTCAGCTATAGAGAACAGATTTAATGTGAAAACATTACTTAATTCTACTTTTACAAATGATTTAAAAAGAAAATAAAAAAAAATCGAAAAATGTTCATAGTTGCAGACTTAGTCTCTTTAAGAATGAAAGAATAAAAAAAAATGTTACTTTCACTTTTGTGTTAAAGACATGTTCAACCTTCAATCTAAGACATCTAAGGACTTTGCACAAGTTTTAGCAACTGTTATTAAAATATTTTAATGTAGTATTTTGCATTTTCTAATGTATATTAATTCTCTTAATGGGGGTAATAAAATGTTATCATAAAAAGTGTTTTTTACAGTTTGTTTATTCAATTTATTTACGGCGACAATGGCAATCGAAAACTGTTTCTAACTTTTTTGATCTACGTTCCTCGATAGTATTAACGTTTTCGATTGCCGCCTATCCGCTTTGTTTTAGGTATGGGACTGAAAAAAGCACCAATATTAGCATTGCATCTTTTTATGGGACATAGACAAACAGCGCAGAGCCAGATCAGACGGCACAGATAATGATCAGGGCCTTCGTTGTTTGCCTACGTAAGTTGAATAAAAATGATAAATACTACCAAACAAGACTTAAATTGAAATAGGCTCGTCCAATTGATAACGATGGTCAAGTCCATTCGGCTTTAATGGGTTGAAGGTAGACATTATGCACTTTCCAGCAATGATATAAATTTGTACTTAAACGTTCGGCATTAGGCATACATACTGTATAAGGCATACGTATGACATAAGGCATACAAACTGTATACGAAATACATATGGCATAAGGCATACATGCTGTTTAAGGCAAACTAAAGTCATACATTTGGCATAAGGCATACATACTGCATAAAGCAGACAATAGACATACACATGTCACAAGACATACATACAGCATAAAGTAGACAAACGGCATACACATGGCATAAGGCATACATACTGTATAAGGCAGACTAAAGACATACACATGACATAATGCATACGCATACTGTATACGACATACATATGGCATTAGGCATACATACATGCAATGTATAAGGCATGCATATGGCATATGGTATACATACATCATAAGGCAGTTAAAAGGCATACACATGGCATAAGGCATACATAAAACATAAGGCAGACAAAAGGCATACACATGACATAAGGCATACATACTGTATGAGGCATACATATGACATTAGGCATACATACTGTATAAGGCATACATATGGAGTAAGGCATATATACAGCATAAGGCAGACAAAATGCATATCCAGCATCCCATGTCATTGTCAATAATGGCCCTCGGGTGTGAAATATTTGTTAAAATTCTCTTAAACCTATAGTTAAATCTTTGTTCTTTACATGATGTCAACACTTAAGTAGGAAACAAGATAATTTTTACAGCACAATAGATTTGGGCCCTTCGTAAATTTCACAATTGGTACCAATAAGTCACTCTTGGCAAATGTGAAATTCACGTACGGTAAATTTCGATAAATTTTTGGGTCTAATGTTTGTGCAGAGAGCGCAGTGGCTCAGTGGTTGAGTGTTTGACTCGAGGGGGCCGCGGGTTCGAGCCTCACCGGCGTCACTGCGTTGTAGTCCTTGAGCAAGACACATTTATCCTAGCTTAGTACTGGTTCAACCCAGGAAGACATATCCCTGTTTAACTTAAAGATTGTTGATGGGACGTAAAGAATCAAATCAAACAAACAAACAGACTAACATTTGAGCTCAAATTTCACATTTTTTTATATTTTAACGTGTGAAGAGCTGTTATGATTTTTCACAGATGTGAATAATTGGTACCAAAATTTCACAAATGTGTACCAAATCGGTACCAAATCCTCACATCTGTGAAAAATTAGTATCAAATCGTCACATGTGAAAAATTAGTATCAAATCCCCTCACTTGTGAAGAACTGATACCAAATCCTCACACCTGTGAAAAATTGATACCAAATCATCACAGATGTGAAGAACTGGTACTTAATCGTCACATATGTCAGCGACAAAACAGCGAACAAAATGTTGTTGTTTTTTTAAAGATAAGATGCATGTAAGATGATAGGGCTTGCCAAGCATCTTATCGTTTTTCCGCAACGAGTTTTGAATAATATCAATAACAACTGAGCACAAATGCAAGATTCTTTTTATCATACGACTGGCTGATTAAAAGTTTCAACCGTGTTTTCTTTAGCTCTGGCTTACACTCATCAGTCGGTCTGTGCGTCCGCCCGTCACGTTTCTTCCAAACACATCACCTCCTAAACCGTTGGATGTGGCAACTTCAAACTTTATAGGTGCACATATCACATGATATGGAAATGGGCAACTTCAGACTTTGCATAAGCAACTGTAACATGCTGACAAGATCTCGTATGACCTTGACCCAAGGTCAAAATTAAGGGTAAAAAACGGGTATTTGCGATGGCATATCATCCAGTATTCAGGGAAATAATTGATTTGCCTTTTAATAACTCCTGTCTCAGAAGTTTCAACCGTAAAACTCCCTCAAAATGTTCTGTTACGTGTTTAAAATTTCTTCCATGTTTATGAAGATTTGAAAAATTGGAATCGAATGCAAAATGCAGCAGATTTGACGGGTATTCAATCAATGTAAGGAATACGCATGTATGCTATATGAAATGTGACTTCGTGCGTATTTATACCACCCTCGCAAACTTGTTTGTGGTGGGTATACTGTTTTCACGTTGTCCGTGCGTGCGTGCGTCCGTCCGTAACGTTTTGTTTCCTTAATATCCTGAAGAGTCATTGCTTGATTTTCATCAAACCTTGCAAACATGTTCAAATATGCAAGACAAAGACTTTGAACAAAAAAGTAAGGACTAGGGGCCAATTCTATTAGAGTTATTTCCCTTTGTAGTTCTAAATGGCTTTTTATATAGGGTTTTATGCTTTTATAGTCCATACACGGGCCGATCAACTTCTACCACAGCTTTTGATGAAACAATTTGATATTTTTCCTATACAATATAGACACATTGAACATATGCATGAAGTAGTTTGGTTCAGAAAAAAAATATTTTTTGACAAAATGACAGCTGTGAGAACTTAGAGAATTTTTTCCCTAAATGGGCTTTTGTATTTGCATTGATAGTGCCTTCATGTGCCGATCTACTTCTACCACAGATTTTGATGGAACAATTTGACACTTTGCTTATACAATATAGACACATGTACATATGAACGAAGAAGTTTGATTCGGAAAAAATAATTTTTGACAAAATGACAGCTGTGAGAACTTAGACAATTTTCCCTAATGAGGCTTTTGTATGAGCATAGATAGTGCCTTCATGGCCCGTTCAACTCCTACCACAGCTTTTAATGGAACGTTTTGATACTTTGCCTATACAATGTAGACACATTGAATATATGCATGAAGGAGTTTGATTTAATTTTTTTAACAAAATGACAGCTATGAGAACTTAGAGAATTATCCCTAATGAGACTTTTGTATATGCATAGATGGTGCCTTAATGGGACGATTAACACCTACCACAGCTTTTAATGGAACAATTTGATACTTTGCCTTTACAGTATAGACACATTGAACATATACATGAAGGAGTCTGGTTGATTTATTTTACAAAATGACAGCTATGAGAACTTGGACAATTTTTCACTTATTTGGCTTTTGCATATGCATGGATAGTGCCTTTATGGGCCGATCAACTACTACCACAGCTTTTGATGGAGCAATTGGATACTTTGCCACTACAAGGTAGACATATTGAACATACAGTGTATGCATGAAGGAGTTTGGTTCGGAAAAATAATTTTTGATAAAATGACATCTATGAGAACTTAGATTATTTTTTCGATATAAGCTTTGAGATATAGAGCTTTCAGGTGTGAGTAATTTTGTGTATTTGATCTTAACAAATGTTCCAGATTGCAAGCTTTAAGATCATTTGCACAGATTCTACTGAAGTCTTGTTTTCACAGATTCTACTGAAATCTTTTTTTTTACAAAACTAGGGTCTGCTGGTTTGAACTATCACATGCCAAAAGTAAGTTTTTTCACTGACCCTTACTGTGCGTGGGGGTATCTAAGAAGCATTGCTTATTGCCTTTTTTTCATTTTCACAAAGTGTGAAATATTGGTACGAAATATTTGACGTTTTGGTACCACTTTTTCACGTGCTGTGAGAAATAAGTACCAATTCTTTACAGTGTGAAATGTACGAAGTGTGAAATTTGCGGTTCAACATAGCTTAATGAAGGTCAAAAGTATTGCAGAATGCTCCCCTTTGGACCCCTTGTAGCATTCTGCAATACTTTTGAGCTGCATTTAAAGATAATTGGTCTTGAAACCCAATTTTCGATCTTGACAGTTTTACACAGGTTTTACTGTATACGAATTCTGAAGAATCCAAGCGGGGCTATAGGTCTTAATTTTGGTTTGAACCTTTATATACAAAATGTACATTCATATTTTGTGTATGCGAGCAGCTAAGGCTCTTGCGACTCTGCGCATTTGCGCAGACTCGGTTGAATTTTAGCTGCTGGCCGATGCGATAAGGAACAGGCTCTGACGTGCTGAAACGAATTGCAAATCTGTAAGAAGAAGGAAAAAAGCATAAGGAAATCTCAATTTAAATCAGCAACCATTTGCAGTAAATAATAGCCCACTGTTGTGCAGAGTACGGCTACCTTCGAATAGAGCTACTCCGCAGCTGTATTCGAAGGAAATTGTATCTTCTCTGAAACTGTTGGTCTTAGCAACTTCAAACTTTGCAGATTCATAGATCACATGGTGACCCCAAGGTCAAGGTCAAAGGTCAAATATTGTATTTTCTTGTAAATGCATCTCCTCCTCTACTATTGGACGTGGTAACTTCAAACTTTCTAGATGCATAGGTCACATAATGTACAAGTTACTGGACATCAAATCATAGGACCTTTTCCCCAAGGTCTAGGTCAAATAATATTTTTCTTGTAAATGCATCTTCACTTAAACTGTTGGACGTAACAACTCCAAACTTTGCATGTGCATAGGTCACATGATGTACTGGGCACTGGGCAACATTGTGTGTGACCTGGACTCTAAGGTCAAGGTCAAATAATGTATTTCTTGTACATGTATCTCCTAAACTATTGGACATAACAAATTCAAACTTTGCAGGTGCATAGGAGACATAATGAAGAGTGAGCTGGGAACATTTTGTGTGCCTTAACCCAAGGTAAAGGTCAAAGGTAAAAAAAGCCGGTATTTGCGATGGGGTGACATCGACTGCTGCTCTAGTAAAACCCGTTTTTTTCTTAGAAAAAGAGTATATAAATTTCGTACGAGAGTCGGTCCGTCATCCGTCCGTCCGTATGTGCGTCCGTCCGTCACGTTTCTTGTAAATTTATCTCCTCCTAAACCGTTAGACGTAGCAACTTCAAACTTTGAAGCTGCATAGGTCTCATGGTTTAGAGGGTACTGGCAACATTTTGTGAGACCTTGACCCCAAGTTCAAAGGTCAAATAATGTATTTTCTTGCAAATGCATCTCCTCCTAAACCGTTGGATGTAGCAACTTTAAACTGTGCAGCTGCATAGGTCACGTGATGTAGACGATACTGGACAGCGCTTTGTGTGACCTTGGCCCCAAAGGTCAAATACTGTATTTCTAAATGCATTTCCTCTTCAACCTTTAGACGGAGCAACTTCGAACTTTGTAGGTGCTTAGGTCACATGATGTAGAGGTACTGGCCAGCATCTCGTATGACCTTGACCCAACGCCAAGGTCACAGAACAAATACTATATTTTCTTGTAAATGCATCTGCTCCTCAATCTTTGGACGTAGCAACTTCAAACTTTGGAGTTGCATAGATCACATGATGTAAAGGGTGCTTGGCAACATTTCGTGTGACGGTCAAGGTACAAATACTGTATTTTCTTGTAAATGCATCTCTTAAACCGTTGAACTTAGCAACATCAAACTTTGCAGGTGCATAGATCACATGATGTAGAGGGTGCTTGCCAATAATTTGTGACCTTGATGCCAAGAACAAGGTCAAATACTGTACCTTTTAAATGCATCTCCTAAACCGTTGGACATAGCAACTTCAAACTTTGTAGCTGCATAGGTACAAAAAGCGGGTATTTGCGATGATGTACCATCGACTGCAGTCTAGTTTTGTTTTGATCAGATGTGCCCCATTTCTCCAACCCCAAAACTTTGACCCAGAATAGCCACCTGGTCTTGAAATGACAGTGGACGCCAGACTATCAGTTCACCTTCTCAGATTTCGGATCAAGTGAGGTAATAAACCAAACAAGGATAGCTATGTTAGATCGGAAACATGTCATGCTCCGAATATAGCTATAGCAAGGATACGTTGGGCCCACGTTGGCAGTCGGTGGAAATGTGGGCGTCGCCATGTCAACGTTGGACCAACGTTGAACTGATGCAACAATGCTAACTGTTTCTCTCACAAGATTCATTAAACAGCCATGAAATATGGCAAAAAATCTATCTATATTCTGAATAATGTGTTTCACTATCGGACACATGCTTAAAGAAGTTTCCGTTTTCAAAGCATGCTACATCGGCCCAACGTGGGCCCAACGTCGCATCTGCATGGGAGACGAAATACAATAAGATGCAAAGTTATGTAATATGATCGTTTCAATTCACATTTGTAATTGTTAAGCAATTTAAAATAGTAAACAAATGGTGCCAGTAACATTTTTTTAATCGTAATTCGACATGTTGGAACAGTCGGTAAAGCGTGGGCTCAGCGTGGGTTTACCGACGCAATGACCACATATTAATTCCCAAAAAATAATTATTACATACTTGCCTGAATTTCATGAAGATAAACGTAACCTGCAGCAACTAGAAATAAATTTCTTAAAGTTTTATATTTCTCTCACAATTTTTAAATTTTTTGTAACTTTTCCTGTTTATCTTTCGAAAAGGCATTATCAAAAATAAACACTTATAAGAAATATTAATTTCTTCGAATAAGTGCTTGATGCAGTAAGATTAAATATACAAACTTGACATGCTCCCTCAAGTGCATGCAACCAGGGGTCTCAGGTTCGATTCCTGGCTTCTCCCAGTCTGTCGGATGAGACTTTAAGCCGCTGCCCCGTGTTCTGAGACGCTTTAAAACCAGTACTACTGCCGGTTGAGCCTTCGGGAGTTCCTGGACATAGATCCGCAAAACCATAAACCCAACCGGCCAGTACTGGTACAGCAAAGGAACACGGCCACAAACAAAAAGCTGCATGCAATATGTGGTGGGAATAACACAGGTGTGCCACTAGCACACTGGCCATCTTCAAGGAAGATGACACATACATGTATGTGATAAAAAATGATAGATATAAAAATAAATTGCTAAATAAATCCATGTAGTTTTGAATTTTGCAAACGTGGGTATAACGTGGAACGGACATTAGACCATACGTTGGCCCGATGTGGCGCCATCATGTTGGTCCCACGTTTCTCCCACGAGCAAAGTACAAGGGCCAACCATATCAATGCTATCTGGGAAAATAGCTATATTTACTTCGTAGCTATACTTCGTAGCTATATTCGTTGGGTGTCTGCGAATATAGCTTACCGAGTACCTGTGCGAAGGAGGATTGTGACATTGTATATCTTTAAATAACCCAGTCATTTAAGCTCATAGTTGACGATCATCATTTTTAATGATTGAAATACAGTAAACCTGTGTTAGACGGCCACTCAAAAATTGACAAAACGAAGATCTTAATTAAAAATGGTAGCTTATTGAAGGTTGAAAGTATTGTAGAATGCTCCCCTTGGGGCATTCTGCAATACTTTTGACCTGCATTAAGCGATAATTGGTCTTGAAACCCAATATTCGGTATTTTTGAGAGTGGCCGTTTTACACAGGTTTTACTGTATGTTAATGAACCTCATAACCCTTAACGGTACTGGGTATTTTTTTATCTACTACACTCCTCCCAATTCTTATATTCTACTAATTTACAGGTTTTCAGTTATAAACATGTATACTGAGGGAAAAAAGTTTAGCAATATACTTTGAGGATTCACAGTTTAGAAGAAATATTAAATTTAATTTTATACTGTCAAATGTATATGTTGACAAACGTTCACGAGTACGATGATATTAACAGGTTGACATTTCACATAATGTAAAGTCTGATTTTATGCCCCATTGCTAATACAGCTTATCTGGCAATGGTGCGAAGAGTGTTCGACTAAAAGTTTCATTTTTCTGTTCAATATTTATATACAAAAGCAAGAAAGTGAAAAGCGGTTTAAAACTGAATGTTATGTTCACCCTTTTCGTACAGTTTTTAGTTGAAAGTGGTATTTCTCCAAATTACCTCCCTTTCAATTGAATAACGTTTGAAATTAAAATGCTCAGCAGATCAAATCATCACTATGAAGTCGGATTTTGTTTCTTTTGACCACTTGTGGATAGCCATTAGGTCATTTTCAAACAACTGACATGTTTGCGAACCTGCCAATTAAAAGACTTAATGCTTCAAAGATCACCTATGGGGAACCCCATTATAAATTTTCCCTCAGTATATTATCAATCAATGCGGACAATAATGCTCTAAGTCTACACGGACATATACAGGTTTAGCATGGTAAGGTTTAAAATGAAATGCCCTTTTTTGCAGTGCAGTGTGACACACTGGTTAAAATGAAATGCATTTCTTGAAGTACGGTATGACACACTGGTTAAATTGAAATGCATTTCTTGAAGTACGGTATTACACACTGGTTAAATTGAAATGCATTTCTTGAAGTACAGTGTGACATACTGGTTAAAATGAAATGCATTTCTTGAAGTACGGTATGACACACTGGTTAAATTGATACATTTCTTGGAGTACAGTGTGACACACTGTTTAAAATGAAATGCATTTCTTGAAGTACGGTATGACACACTGGTTAAATTGATACATTTCTTGGAGTACAGTGTGACACACTGTTTAAAATGAAATGCATTTCTTGAAGTACAGTGTGACACACTGGTTGAAATGAAATTGACTACTTGAAGTACAGTGTGACACACTGGTTAAAATGAAATGCATTTCTTGAAGTACGGTATTACACACTGGTTAAATTGAAATGCATTTCTTGAAGTACAGTGTGACATACTGGTTAAAATGAAATGCATTTCTTGAAGTACGGTATGACACACTGGTTAAATTGATACATTTCTTGGAGTACAGTGTGACACACTGTTTAAAATGAAATGCATTTCTTGAAGTACGGTATGACACACTGGTTAAATTGATACATTTCTTGGAGTACAGTGTGACACACTGTTTAAAATGAAATGCATTTCTTGAAGTACAGTGTGACACACTGGTTGAAATGAAATTGACTACTTGAAGTACAGTGTGACACACTGGTTAAAATGAAATGGACTTCTTGAAGTACAGTGTGACACACTGGTTAAAATGAAATGCATTTCTTAAAGAACAGTGTGACACACTGGTTAAAATGAAATGCATTTTTAAAAAAACAGTCTGACACACTGATTAAAATGAAATGCATTTCTTAAAGTACAGTGCGACAAACTGGTTAAAATGTAATGCATTTCTTAAAGTACAGTGTGACACACTGGTTAAAATGAAATGCATTTCTTTAAAGTACAGTGTGACACACTGGTTAAAATGAAAAATGCATTTCTAAAAAACAGTCTGACACACTGGTTAAAATGAAATGCATTTCTTAAAGTATAGTGTGACTCACTGGTTAAAATGAAATGAATTTCTTAAAGTACAGTGTGACACACTGGTTAAAATGAAATCCATTCCTTGAAGTACAGTGTGACACACTGGTTGAAATGAAATTGACTACTTGAAGTACAATGTGACACACTGGTAAAAATGAAATGCATTTCTTGAAGTACGGTGTGACACACTGGTTAAAATGAAATGCATTTCTTGGAGTACAGTGTGCCACACTGGTTAAAATGAAATACATTTCTTGAAGTATGGTGTGACACACTGGTTAAAATGAAATGCATTTCTTGAAGTACGGTGTGACACACTGGTTAAAATGAAATGCATTTCTTGAAGTACGGTATGACACACTGGTTAAAAAGAAATTTATTTCTTGAAGTACAGTTTGACACACTGACTGAAATGAAATGCATTTCTTGAAGTACAGTGTGACACACTGGTTAAAATGAAATGCATTTCTTAAAGTACAGTGTGACACACTGATTAAAATGAAATGCATTGCTTGTAGTACAGTGTGACACACTGTTTAAAATGAAATGGATTTCTTTAAGCATTCAACACAAAACACTCGAGGGAAATATACAAAATAAGACACGTGTGCAAACATATTATCATTTTCAAATATAAAAAAAAATCCTAAAGTGCACAACATTATTTTTCCATAATGGACTATAAGAATCACATTAGTGTGAGGCAAGGATAGAAAAATCCGTCCCGAGGATCGCCGTCGGGATCACGAGGCTTGCCGAGTGACGACCAATGGTGATTTCGAGGGACGGATTTTTCTATCATACCCCCACACGAATAATGGATTCTTTTTCTTGCTCAAAACTGTTCTTATTTATTTATTTTAGAATAAGCTGCCAGAAGTTCCTGAATACGCTAAGATGCAATTTCACATGATGACGTTACTTGACGTCCTGGGTAAGATAGCATGGGTAAGAGGATATTTTCTTGATTTCTCAACAATTTCTCGTTGGAAGTGCATTTAGATGCTTCCAATGTACCCATGACATATACGACGAAGTGAAAAAGACATGTTTGATGTGAGTAACGAAACGAGCCTTTAAAGGATTGTTGAAGATACTTTGTTTTGTTTTCAGTAAGTTCAGTAAAACTTTTGGCTTATTGTCTGCGCCTATGTTTTCGAAAGTTTCGAATATACTTGTATTGTAAATTTCCGCCGTTTTTGGACACCCAGCCAACTTCTGAGACGTCCAACTGTCAAAACGCCCCAATGAAACCAGGTGGCAGCGGCTGGTGGCAGTGATTTGGACCACATGTGGGCTGTGAGCTCAAGCGGGAAGGTCGTTCTATCTGCCTGTAAGTTTGTTGCGTGCGTGCGTAATTCTCTGCCTGCCTGTCTGTCATCCGGGGGGGGGGGGGGGGGGGGGGCGTGGGGGGATGAGTGTACTCTATTTTTTTTTTATAAGAATATCAGAGTACACCCCCCCCCTCGGGTCTGTCTATTCTGACCTCCCCTGTCCTGGCCTACTCCAAACCTACTTTCCTCTTTGCTTAAAATATGATTTGTTCAGAATAACAATTTTAACAATTTTAAATATTCTTCGCGTAGATCAAGCTTTTGGTGAAAGCTTATACTTGTGTGATTATGATAAGCTTTTAAGTCTGGCAGAAGTGCTTCTAAGGCCTGTAAATCCAGCGAATATTCAATAGAACGCCAAAATATCATGTCCCTGATCCAAATTTACGCATTCTTTGCTATCCCCCCCCCCTCACCCAATAAGTAGTGCGATAAATATCCCTACGGAAGAACTTTCTATACATGTCTTTTCTAGCAACTATGGTGGAGAAACTACTCTTACAAAACATGGGTGATGATTTTTTTTTGTACTTCTTCATGTCAACATACTATATGGAACCTCATTAAGAGGGACTCGAGGCTCCTCAGATGAGTATACAGAATATAATATGGGCAACGTCACGAGAAAACATTCGTTCATCCAAGGCGCATCCGCAGAGTCTGATTCTCGGGGCGGGGGGGGGGGGGGGGGGGGTAACTTTGGGGTAATTTTGGTACGGTTGTGCGAGCCAGTTTTTTTTAAACCTACCCCAATCATATACTTGGTCTTCGAAACAAATGACCTATTCATATACCTGCTTGAACATTTTCATTTACTGTTCTTTGATTTTTATATACCCTCTTTGTAAATAAATATTACAATTATGGTTTCTGAGCTGAATAGTATAGAATATCTGAGCAAAAATATGAGTATTTTCAAACAGGGATGTCAGAAAACGAAACCATTCATATATCAATGATGAAAAACTGGACCAGTTATATACTTTTCATTAGAAAAAGGGGGCATATCGTATACCTGGCAGCACTGAAAAGTGGGCTATTCGGAACGCACATCCGTACACTATCATATATAGGTAGTTACCACCCCCCCCCCCTGAGGTCTGATTAGCGCCTTTGTTATTTGCTCTCGAGAAAATATGTTGGCGGCTAGATACGTGCTACATGCAAAATTTCAATATTCTAGCCAGTCTCTGTAGCTGAGCTAGCTAGATTAAATCTTTCTTGTCACATACCCAAAAGAGAGGTTTTCTCATGATTTCTTGGCTAAGTAAAGAAAATGTGTTATCGTAATTGTATTTACATTTTCGAAGCCAGCCTTTAAGTAATCTATAGATTTTTTTTTGCAACCGTTCATAGCCTCATGAATTACACAAATTTGATTGACAGCTGCTAAGCTAACTTGTCCGTGCAATACGCTTGGAACATCCAACTCATTCGCCAAAAGATGATTGACAGCGAGCCACACCTGAGTCTCATGTGCAAAACAAGCCTCGCGTTTGCTTCATTGGCTGTCCGTGTTCAAGCTGGCTGTTCCGCTTTTCCATTTTACTAACCCGACTAAACCGTTAATACGATTATATTTTAAATACAAAACTGTTTTAATTCCTAAATTAATTTTTTTTTTTATATTTAAGATATTTACAATAAGTGTAAATTATAAGCAATCAATTAATTTTTTGGAATGTTCATGGAATCATGAATACTTTGGGTCTCTTGCAAAGTTAATGTGAAGCCCGAAGAAAACTTCGGGTCTCTTGCCAAGTAAACGTGAAGCCCGACTTTACTTACTTTGCAAGAGACACGAAGTATTCACGATTCCATGAACATTCCAAAAATCGAATAATATTGTCTAACGGGTATATATTTATCTTTCAGGTCCCCCATTTTCGCTACGTCTGAGATACAAACTTGGGGTCACTAACGCACTGAGATGTTTCCATAAAGATCGGTTGTTGTGATGAGGCAAGTCCAATGCATACCAAGAAGAAATGCTGAAGTTCAGAAAAACCTGTGTAAAACGGCCTCTCTCAGATAGACCGAAAATTGGGTTTCAAAATCAATTATCGCTTCATGCAGGTCAAAGTATTGCAGAATGCTCCAAGGGGAGCATTCTGCAATACTTTCGACCTTCATTAAGCTGCCATTTGTCAAATTAAAATCTTTGTTTTGTCTATTTTTGAGTGGCCATTTTACACAGGTTTTATTGTATGGGTCAGTACGTCCATGAGTAAATGGTCATTATCACATAGGCGAACAGTGAAGACTCATGCGAGTTTGTGCATATGCACAGTCTCGCCTGAGCCTTCACAAGTGTGGTTGTAGATTAGGGTGCAGAAAAAATCCACCACAAAAAAAATCCTGGCTTCCGAAGATTTTTGTCATCTGCAGATAACATTTGCGAAGGGGTTTGACCCAGATCGTCGTCCCTGATCTGGATCCAAACTGTTTGGCACTCTGATCGTGTTTCTGAAACAATTTTTGAAAAGTTTATTTTTTAAAAAGTTGGCAGACGACAAAGAAGCTAAAAAATATCACCTAGTTAACCTTTATCGCCTAGTATCGTCTGCTGTTAACATTCGCTAACAGTTTGGACCGAGATCAGGCCATACAAACGTTGGGCCTGTTCTGGATCAAATCTATTTGAAACACAGATAGTATCCCTCAAATAACTTTTCGAAAAAATGATTTTTTTAATAAAATCAGCAGACGACAGAAAAGAATAAAATTCCCAGGGGGCAAAACGTTAAAGAAAGTCTTAGCACATGGGTGTCTAATGGGTGTCTAAAATGTAAGTCAGCGTATGAGATGATGATATTAATCTCAAACAGCGGAGCCTTTGAATATGAGGTCTTATTTAGAATTTTCACTGCTTGTATCTACAGAATATGGAGTAAAACGCGAACTCTGACTTAATATTAGTCCTCCAGGCTCACTTGATATTAGGGCATGTACGTTTTAAGAACGACTATACAAAATCATGCAAATAATGCATCCACAGAATATGGAGTAAGATGCGTACTCTGACTAAATATTAGTCCTCCAGCCTCACTTGATATTAGCGCATGTACATTTTAAGAATGACTATACAAAATCATGCTCAGAAAGCATCCACAGAATATGCAGTCAGATGCGTGCCCTGACTTAATATTAGACCTCCAGCCTCACTTGATGTTAGCGCATGTGCGTTTTAAGAATGACTATACAAATTCATGCTCAGAAAGCGTCCACAGAATATGCAGTAAGATGCGTGCTCTGACTAAATATTAGACTTCCAACCTCACTTGATATTAGCGCATGTACGTTTTATGAATGACTATACAAAATCATGCTCAGAAAGCATCCACTGAATATGCAGTAAGATGCGTGCTCTGACTAAATATTAGATCTCAAACCTCACTTGATATTAGCGCATGCACGTTTTATGAATGACTGTACAAAATCATGCTCAGAAAGCATCCACAGAATATGCAGTAAGATGCGTGCTCTGACTAAATATTAGACTTCCAACCTCACTTGATATTAGCGCATGTACGTTTTATGAATGACTATACAAAATCATGCTCAGAATGCATCCACATAACATGAAGTAGGAAGTGTGCTCTTACTGAATGTTAAACCTCCAGCCTCACCGTTGATATTAGCGCGTGTGCGTTTTTAAGAATGACAATACAAAATACTCCTAAGAAAGCTACCACAGAATATGGAGTAAGATTCGTGCTCCGACCAAATACTAAACCTCCAGGCTCACTTGATATCAGCGCATGTACGTTTTAAGAATGACTTTACAAAATCATGTTCAGAATGCATCCACTGAATACAAAGGAAGATGCGTACTCTGACTAAATATTAAACCTCTCGCCTCACTTGATATTAGCGCATGAACGTTTAAGAATGTCTATAAAAAATCATGCTCAGAATGCATCCACAGAATATGCAGTTAGATGCGTACTCTAACATAATACTATACGTCTCGTCTCACTTGATATTAGCGCATGTACGTTTTAAGAATGAGCATACAAAATAATCCTAAAAATGCATCCCCAGAATATGGATTAAGATGCGTACTCTGACTAAATATTATACGTCTAGCATCACTTAGATATTAGCGCATGTACGTTTTAAGAACGACTATACAAAATCATGCTTAGAATGCATCCACATAATATGGAGTAAGATGTGTGCTCTAACTTAATATTATACCCCCGGCCTCACTTGATATTAGTGCATGTACGTTTTAAGAATGGCTGTACAAAATAATCCTCAGAATGCATCCACAGAATATGGAGTAATGTGCGTGCGCTGACTTAATACTAAACCTCCAGCCTCACATGATATTAGCGCATGTACGTTTTAAGAATGACTTTATAAAATCATGCTCAGAATGCACCCACAGTATATGTAATAAGATGCGTGCTCGGACTAAATATTAAACCTCCAGCCTCTCTTGATATTAGCGAATGTACGTTTTAAGAATGGCTTTACAAAATCATGCTCAAAATGCATCAACAGAATATGGAGTAAGATGCGTACTCTGACTTAATATTATACCTCCAGTCTCACTTGATATAAGCGCATGTACGTTTTCAGAATTAGTATACAAAATCATGCTTAGAATGCATCCACAGAATATGGAGTTAGATGCGTACTCTGACTAAATATTATACCTCCAGTCTCACTTGATATTATCGCAGGTACGTTTAATGAATGACTATACAAAATCATGCTCAGAATGCATCCACAGAATATGAAGTAAGATGCGTGCTCTGACTAAATATTAAACCTTCATCCTCACTTGATATTAGCGCATGCACGTTTAGGAATCACTATGCAAAATCATGCTCAGAAAGCATCAACAGAATATGAAGTAAGATGCGTGCTCTGACTAGACCTTCAGTCTCACTTGATATTAGCGCATGTACGTTTTAAATATAATAATACAAAGTGATGCTCAGAAGGCATCCATGGAATATGGAGTAAGATGCGTACTCTGACTAAATATTAAACCTCCAGCCTCACTTGATATTAGCGCAGGTACGTTTTAAGAATGACTATACAAAATTATGCTCAGAATGCATCCACGGAATATGGAGTAATATGCGTGCTCTTACTAAATATTAGACCTCCTACCTCACATGATATTAGCGCATGTACGTTTTAAGAATGACTATACACAATAATCCCCAGAATGCATCCAAAGAATATGAAGTAAGATGCATGCTCTGACTAAATATTAAACCTCAAGCCTCACTTGATATTAGCGCATGTACGTTTTAAGAATGACTATGCAAAATCATGCTCAGAATGCATTAGCAGAAAATGGAGCAAGATGCGCACTCTGACTAAATATTAGACCTCCAATCTCATTTGATATTTGCGTGTGTACTTTTTAAGAATGACTTTACAAAATCATGCTAAGAATGCATCCACAGAATATGGAGCAAGATGCTACTCTGACTTAATATTAGACCTCCAGCCTCACTTGATATTAGCGCATGTACGTTTTAAGAATGGCTATACAAAATCATGCTCAGAATGCACCCACAGAATATGGAGTCAGATGCGTAATCTGACTAAATATTAGACCTCTAGCCTCACTTGATTTTGGCGCATGTACGTTTTAAGAATGGCTATACAAAATCATGCTCAGAATGCATCCACAGAATATTGAGTAAGATGCGTACTCTGACTAAATATTAGACCTCCAGCCTCACTTGATATTAGCGCATGCACGTTTTAAGAATGACTATACAAAATCACACTCAGAATGCATCCCCAGAATATGGAGTAAGATGCGTACTCTGACTAAATATTAGACGTCCAGCCTCACTTGATTTTAGCGCATGTACGTTTTAAGAATGGCTATACAAAATCATGCTCAGAATGCATCAGCAGAATATGGAGTAAGATGCGTACTCTGACTTAATATTAGACCTCCAGCCTCACTTGATATTAGCGCATGTACGTTTTAAGAATGGCTATACAAAATCATGCTCAGAATGCATTTACAGAATATTGAGTAAGATGCGTACTCTGACTAAATATTAGACATCAAGCCTCACTTGATATTAGCGCATGTACGTTTTAAGAATGGCTATACAAAATCATGCTCAGAATGCATCTACAGAATATTGAGTAAGATGCGTACTCTGACTAAATATTAGACCTCCAGCCTCACTTGATATTAGCGCATGTACGTTTTAAGAATGGCTTTACAAAATCATGCTCAGAATGCATCAACAGAATATGGAATAAGATGCGTACTCTGACTTAATATTAGACCTCCAGCCTCACTTGATATTAGCGCATGTACGTTTTAAGAATGGCTATACAAAATCATGCTCAGAATGCATCCACAGAATATGGAGTAAGATGCGTACTCTTACTAAATATTAGACCTCCAGCCTCACTTGATATTAGCGCATGTACGTTTTAAGAATGGCTATACAAAATCATGCTCAGAATGCACCCACAGAATATGGAGTCAGATGCGTACTCTGACTAAATATTAGACCTCCAGCCTCTCTTGATATTAGCGCATGTACGTTTTAAGAATGGCTATACAAAATCATGCTCAGAATGCACCCACAGAATATGGAGTCAGATGCGTACTCTGACTAAATATTAGACCTCCAGCCTCACTTGATATTAGCGCATGTACGTTTTAAGAATGGCTATACAAAATCATGCTCAGAATGCATCCACAGAATATGGAGCAAGATGCGTACTCTGACTTAATATTAGACCTCCTGCCTGACTTGATATTAGCGCATGTACGTTTTAAGAATGGCTATACAAAATTATGCTCAGAATGCACCCACAGAATATGGAGTCAGATGCCTTCTCTGACTAAATATTAGACCTCCAGCCTCTCTTGATATTAGCGCATGTACGTTTTAAGAATGGCTATACAAAATCATGCTCAGAATGCACCCACAGAATATGGAGTCAGATGCGTACTCTGACTAAATATTAGACCTCCAGCCTCACTTGATATTAGCGCATGTACGTTTTAAGAATGGCTATACAAATTCATTCTGAGAATGCATCCACAGGATATTGAGTAAGATGCATACTCTGACTAAATATTAGACATCCAGCCTCTCTTGATATTAGCGCATGTACGTTTTAAGAATGGCTATACAAAATCATGCTCAGAATGTATCCACAGAATATGGAGTCAGATGCGTAATCTGACTAAATGTTAGACCTCCAGCCTCACTTGATTTTGGCGCATGTACGTTTTAAGAATGGCTATACAAAATCATGCTCAGAATGCATCCACAGAATATTGAGTAAGATGCGTACTCTGACTAAATATTAGACCTCCAGCCTCACTTGATATTAGCGCATGCACGTTTTAAGAATGACTATACAAAATCACGCTCAGAATGCATCCCCAGAATATGGAGTAAGATGCGTACTCTGACTAAATATTAGACCTCCAGCCTCACTTGATATTAGCGCATGTACGTTTTAAGAATGGCTATACAAAATCATGCTCAGAATACATCAACAGAATATGGAGTATGATGCGTACTCTGACTTAATATTAGACCTCCAGCCTCACTTGATAATAGCGCATGTACGTTTTAAGAATGGCTATACAAAATCATGCTCAGAATGCATCCACAGAATATGGAGTAAGATGCGTACTCTGACTAAATATTAGACCTCCAGCCTCTCTTGATATTAGCGCATGTACGTTTTAAGAATGGCTATACAAAATCATGCTCAGAATGCATCCACAGAATATTGAGTAAGATGCGTACCCTGACTAAATATTAGACCTCCAGCCTCACTTGATATTAGCGCATGTACGTTATTAGAATGGCTATACAAAATCATGCGCAGAATGCATCTACAGAATATTGAGTAAGATGCGTACTCTGACTAAATATTAGACCTCCAGCCTCACTTGATATTAGCGCATGTACGTTTTAAGAATGGCTATACAAAATCATGCTCAGAATGCATCCACAGAATATTGAGTAAGATGCGTACCCTGACTTAATATTAGACCTCCAGCCTCACTTGATATTAGCGCATGTACGTTATTAGAATGGCTATACAAAATCATGCGCAGAATGCATCTACAGAATATTGAGTAAGATGCGTACTCTGACTAAATATTAGACCTCCAGCCTCACTTGATATTAGCGCATGTACGTTTTAAGAATGACTATACAAAATCAAGATCAGAATGCATCCACGGAATATGGAGTAAGATGCGTGTTCTGACTAAATATTAGACCTCCAGCCTCACTTGATATAAGCGCATGTACGTTTTAAGAATGGGTATATAAAATCATGCTTAGTACGCATCCATAGAATATGGAGTAAGGTGCGTACTCTGACTAAATATTAGACGTCCAGCCTCACTTGATATAAGCGCATGTACGTTTCAAGAAAGGGTATATAAAATCATGCTTAGTACGCATCCATAGAATATGGAGTAAGATGCGTACTCTGACTAAATATTAGACGTCCAGCCTCACTTGATATTAGCGCATGTACGTTTTAAGAATGGCTATACAAAATCACGCTCAGAATGCATCCACAGAATATGGAGTAAGATGCGTACCCTGACTAAATATTAGACCTCCAGCCTCACTTGATTTTAGCGCATGTACGTTTTAAGAATGGCTATACAAAATCATGCTCAGAATGCATCCACAGAATATTGAGTAAGATGCGTACCCTGACTAAATATTAGACCTCCAGCCTCACTTGATATTAGCGCATGTACGTTTTAAGAATGGCTATACAAAATCATGCTCAGAATGCATCCACAGAATATTGAGTAAGATGCGTACCCTGACTAAATATTAGACCTCCAGCCTCACTTGATTTTAGCGCATGTACGTTTAAAGAATGGCTATACAAAATCAAGATCAGAATGCATCCACGGAATATGGAGTAAGATGCGTGCCCTGACTAAATATTAGACCTCCAGCCTCACTTGATATAAGCGCATGTACGTTTTAAGAATGGCTATATAAAATTATGCTTAGTACGCATCCATAGAATATGGAGTAAGGTGCGTGTTCTGACTAAATATTAGACGTCCAGCCTCTCTTGATATTAGCGCATGTACGTTTTAAGAATGGGTATATAAAATCATGCTCAGAAAGCATCCATAGAATATGGAGTAAGGTGCGTGTTCTGACTAAATATTAGACCTCCAGCCTCACTTGATATTAGCGCATGTACGTTTTAAGAAGGACTTTACAAAATCATGCTCAGAATGCATCCACAGAATATGGAGTAAGATGCGTGCTCTGACTACAGCCTCACTTGATACTATCGCATATACGTTTTAAAAATGACTATAGTAAAGTATCCTCAGAATGACTTCTCAGCATCAAAAGGCTTAATTATTTTCCTGTGTTATAGGAATAATATAATCTGTGAGGAGTAGCTTATTCTTGCGAACCGTGTTAATGTACCAGTCAACATTTTTCAGTCACATTGGGACATGTTTCTTGATTGAACTAAAATAAAGTGTCTTGATCAACGTCCCTATATAAGTCAATTCTTTGAAACCATGGGTCTCAAGTTAACCCTTAAAGCGCCAAGAAAAAATATAAAGTGCCAAGAAAAAATGTATTTGAAAAGCTCGTCTGCTGAAGTCGTCTGCTGCAAATAATTGCCTTACATTACTGACAAATTAAGTATAGAAGCAAACACCGTGGACCCAGAACAGACTACTCCTATAGGAGCAATCTGATCTGGGTCCAAACTGTTTGCCATGGAGGCTTCTTAAACATTTCAGCAGACGAGAAAGGCTGACGACTTTTGTTGCGATTGACGCATTAAGGGTTTACATTGGGGTTCAATTAACTATTTGCCTACTAGTATCGTCTGCTTATAACCTTTTCAAACAGTTTGGACCCAGATCAGGCCAGACGTTTTGTCGGGCTTGAGCTGGATCTAAACTGTTTGACATTCAGATGGTATTCCTGAAAGATTTTTAGAAAAAGTTAATGTTGAAAAAACCCAGCAGACGACAAAAAAGCATGAAAATTTTCCAGGGGGCAAAGAGTTAATCCAATGAGCGCTGGAAGTTGCTTCATCAAATTAATCCGAACTCCTCTGCCTTATCACAAGCTACCAGGCTAGCCCTAGACAAGCATGCATAGATACCGGCAGAATCTCGAGAATCTTCAAAAAAGTTGATAATTGAGCCGAGACATGAGATTTCCAACAATGTGGTTAATGTGAACAGCAAAGGCTCAGACCAGCCTGCGCATACGCGCAGTCTGATCAGAGCCTTTGCTAGTCACTTGAATATTCTAAGACTGTTAAGCTACTGACTGAACATAATTTTGAGTTATTAAGCTTAAAGGGAGGCTGCACAGGCTCGTCTGAGTCTACACTTGTCAAAATGCCACATTATTGGAAATCACATGTTGCGGCTCATATCTCATGTATAGGTATTATTATTTCAACACAGCAAAGTATAAACGTGCTGATCACACTGTGTGGATGCACATGCTGTTCTGTGTATTAGTTGATTGCAGCGAGGTTGTAAACTGTTTTTATGCTCAATTAAACTGTGCATACAATTAATACTGCTCATAAATTTTAAAATGCCAACGATATTTGACGTTTTAACAAAATGCCAACAATTTAAGCAGGAGGCAACTCTTAATTATATAGGGAAGCAACTCTTAATTTATTTAGGGGAAGCAACTCTTAATTTCTAATAAAGCATATTCACAAATGCATTTCTAGAAACAGGTAGGGGAAGCAACTCTTAATTTAATAGGGACAGTAACTCTTAATTTATCGCAAAGTATATTCACAAATGCATTTCTAGAAACAGGTAGGGGAAGCAAATGCATTTCTAGAAACAAGTAGGGGAGGCAACTCTTAATTTTATAGGGGAAGCAACTCTTAATTTCTAATAAAGTATATACACAAATGCATTTCTAGAAACAGGCAGGGGAAGCAACCCTTTATTTTATAGGGGAAGCAACTCTTCATTTCTCATAAAGTATATTCACAAATGCATTTCTAGAAACAGGTAGGGGAAGCAACTCTTAATTAAATAGGGGAAGCAACTCTTAATTTATCGTAAAGTATATTCACAAATGCATTTCTAGAAACAGGTAGGGGAAGCAACTCTTTATTTAATAGGGACAGTAACCCTTAATTTATCGCAAAGTATATTCACAAATGCATTTCTAGAAACAGGTAGGGGAAGCAACTCTTAATTAATAAAAAAGTAGCGGAAGCAACTCTAAATTTATCATAAAGTATATTCACAAATGCATTTCTAGAAACATGCAGGGGAAGCAACTCTTTACTTTATAGGGGAAGCAACTCTTAATTTATCAAAGTATATTCACAAATGCATTTCTAGAAACAAGTAGGGGAAGCAACTCTTTATTTTATAGGGGAAGCAACTCTTCATTTCTCATAAAGTATATTCACAAAAGCATTTCTAGAAACAGGCAGGGGAAGCAACTCTTTATTTTATAGGGGAAGCAACTCTTCATTTCTCATAAAGTATATTCACAAATGCATTTCTAGAAACAGGTAGGGGAAGCAACTCTTAATTAATAAAAAAGTAGGGGAAGCAACTCTTAATTTATCATAAAGTAGATTCACAAATGCATTTCTAGAAACTAGTAGGGGAGGCAACTCTTAATTATATAGGGAAGCAACTCTTAATTTATTTAGGGGAAGCAACTCTTTATTTCTCATAAAGTATATTCAAAAATGCATTTCTAGAAACAGGTAGGGGAAGCAACTCTTAATTAAATAGGGGAAGCAACTCTTAATTTATCGCAAAGTGTATTCACAAATGCATTTCTAGAAACAGGTAGGGGAAGCAACTCTTAATTAATAAAAAAGTAGGGGAAGCAACTCTTAATTTATCATAAAGTATATTCACAAATGCATTTCTAGAAACAAGTAGGGGAGGCAACTCTTAATTTTATAGGGGAAGCAACTCTTAATTTATTTAGGGGAAGCAACTCTTAATTTCTCATAAAGTATATTCACAAATGCATTTCAAGAAACAGGTAGGGGAAGCAACTCTTTATTTTATAGGGGAAGCAACTCTTAATTTCTCATAAAGTATATTCACAAATGCATTTCTAGAAACAGGTAGGGGAAGCAACTCTTATTTAAATAGGGGAAGCAACTCTTAATTTTTCATAAAGTATATTCACAAATGCATTTCTAGAAACATGCAGGGCAAGCAACTCTTTATTTTATAGGGGAAGCAACTCTTCATTTCTCATAAAGTATATTCACAAATGCATTTCTAGAAACAGGTAGGGGAAGCAAATCTTTATTTAATAGGGACAGTAACTCTTAATTTATCGCAAAGTATATTCACAAATGCATTTCTAGAAACAGGTAGGGGAAGCAACTCTTAATTAATAAAAAAGTAGGGGAAGCAACTCTTAATTTATCATAAAGTATATTCACAAATGCATTTCTAGAAACTAGTAGGGGAGGCAACTCTTAATTTATTTAGGGGAAGCAACTCTTTATTTCTCATAAAGTATATTCACAAATGCATTTCTAGAAACAGGCAGGGGAAGCAACTCTTTATTTTATTGGGGAAGCAACTCTTCATTTCTCATAAAGTATATTCACAAATGCATTTCTAGAAACAGGTAGGGGAAGCAACTCTTAATTTAATAGGGACAGTAACTCTTAATTTATCGCAAAGTATATTCACAAATGCATCTCTAGAAACAGGTAGGGGAAGCAACTCTTAATTAATAAAAAAGTAGGGGAAGCAACTCTTAATTTATCATAAAGTATATTCACAAATGCATTTCTATAAACAAGTAGGGGAGGCAACTCTTAATTTTATAGGGGAAGCAACTCTTTATTTAGGGGAAGCAACTCTTAATTTCTCATAAAGTATATTCACAAATGCATTTCTAGAAACAGGTAGGGGAAGCAACTCTTATTTAAATAGGGGAAGCAACTCTTAATTTTTCATAAAGTATATTCACAAATGCATTTCTAGAAACATGCAGGGCAAGCAACTCTTTATTTTATAGGGGAAGCAACTCTTCATTTCTCATAAAGTATATTCACAAATGCATTTCTAGAAACAGGTAGGGGAAGCAAATCTTTATTTAATAGGGACAGTAACTCTTAATTTATCGCAAAGTATATTCACAAATGCATTTCTAGAAACAGGTAGGGGAAGCAACTCTTAATTAATAAAAAAGTAGGGGAAGCAACTCTTAATTTATCATAAAGTATATTCACAAATGCATTTCTAGAAACTAGTAGGGGAGGCAACTCTTAATTTATTTAGGGGAAGCAACTCTTTATTTCTCATAAAGTATATTCACAAATGCATTTCTAGAAACAGGCAGGGGAAGCAACTCTTTATTTTATTGGGGAAGCAACTCTTCATTTCTCATAAAGTATATTCACAAATGCATTTCTAGAAACAGGTAGGGGAAGCAACTCTTAATTTAATAGGGACAGTAACTCTTAATTTATCGCAAAGTATATTCACAAATGCATCTCTAGAAACAGGTAGGGGAAGCAACTCTTAATTAATAAAAAAGTAGGGGAAGCAACTCTTAATTTATCATAAAGTATATTCACAAATGCATTTCTATAAACAAGTAGGGGAGGCAACTCTTAATTTTATAGGGGAAGCAACTCTTTATTTAGGGGAAGCAACTCTTAATTTCTCATAAAGTATATTCACAAATGCATTTCTAGAAACAGGTAGGGGAAGCAACTCTTATTTAAATAGGGGAAGCAACTCTTAATTTTTCATAAAGTATATTCACAAATGCATTTCTAGAAACATGCAGGGGAAGCAACTCTTTATTTTATAGGGGAAGCAACTCTTAATTTCTCATAAAGTATATTCACAAATGCATTTCTAGAAACAGGTAGGGGAAGCAACTCTTATTTAAATAGGGGAAGCAACTCTTAATTTTTCATAAAGTATATTCACAAATGCATTTCTAGAAACAGGCAGGGGAAGCAACTCTTTATTTTATAGGGGAAGCAACTCTTCATTTCTCATAAAGTATATTCACAAAAGCATTTCTAGAAACAGGCAGGGGAAGCAACTCTTTATTTTATAGGGGAAGCAACTCTTCATTTCTCATAAAGTATATTCACAAATGCATTTCTAGAAACAGGTAGGGGAAGCAAATCTTTATTTAATAGGGACAGTAACTCTTAATTTATCGCAAAGTATATTCACAAATGCATTTCTAGAAACAGGTAGGGGAAGCAACTCTTAATTAATAAAAAAGTAGAGGAAGCAACTCTTAATTTATCATAAAGTATATTCACAAATGCATTTCTAGAAACAAGTAGGGGAGGCAACTCTTAATTTTATAGGGGAAGCAACTCCTAATTTATTTAGGGGAAGCAACTCTTAATTTCTCATAAAGTATATTCACAAATGCATTTCTAGAAACAGGCAGGGGAAGCAACTCTTTATTTTATTGGGGAAGCAACTCTTCATTTCTCATAAAGTATATTCACAAATGCATTTCTAGAAACAGGTAGGGGAAGCAACTCTTAATTTAATAGGGACAGTAACTCTTAATTTATCGCAAAGTATATTCACAAATGCATTTCTAGAAACAGGTAGGAAAGCAACTCTTAATTAATAAAAAAGTAGGGGAAGCAACTCTTAATTTATCATAAAGTATATTCACAAATGCATTTCTAGAAACAAGTAGGGGAGGCAACTCTTAATTTTATAGGGGAAGCAACTCTTAATTTATTTAGAGGAAGCAACTCTTAATTTCTCATAAAGTATATTCACAAATGCATTTCTAGAAACAGGCAGGGGAAGCAACTTTTTATTTTATAGGGGAAGCAACTCTTCATTTCTCATAAAGTATATTCACAAATGCATTTCTAGAAACAGGTAGGGGAAGCAACTCTTAATTTAATAGGGACAGTAACTCTTAATTTATCGCAAAGTTTATTCACAAATGCATTTCTAGAAACAGGTAGGGGAAGCAACTCTTAATAAATAAAAAAGTAGGGGAAGGAACTCTTAATTTATCATAAAATATATTCACAATTGCATTTCTACAAACAGGTAGGGGAAGCAACTCTCAATTAAATAGGGGAAGCAACTCTTAATTTTATAGGGGAAGCAACTCTTAATTTCTCATAAAGTATATTGACAAATGCATTTCTAGAAACAGGCAGGGGACGCAACTCTATATTTTATAGGGGAAGCAACTCTTCATTTCTCATAAAGTATATTCACAAATGCATTTCTAGAAACAGGTAGGGGAAGCAACTCTTAATTTAATAGGGACAGTAACTCTTAATTTATCGCAAAGTATATTCACAAATGCATTTCTAGAAATAGGTAGGGGAAGCAACTCTTAATTAATAAAAAAGTAGGGGAAGTAACTCTTCATTTATCATAGAGTATATTCACAAATGCATTTCTAGAAACAGGTATGGGAAGCAACTCTTAATTAAATAGGGGAGGCAACTCTAAATGTATCGTAAAGTATATTCACAAATGCATTTCTAGAAACAGGTAGGGAAAGCAACTCTTAATTAAATTGGGGAAGCATCTCTTAATTTATCGCAAAGTATATTCACTATTGCATTTCTAGAAACAGGTAGGGGAAGCAACTCTTAATAAATAAAAAAAGTAGGGGAAGCATCTCTTAATTTATCATTAAGTTTATTCACAAATGATTTCTAGAAACAGGAAGGGGAAGCAACTCTGAATCAAATAGGGGAAGCAATTCTTAATTTATCGCAAAGTATATTCACAAATGCATTTCTAGAAACAGGTAAGGGAAGCAACTATTTATAAAAAAAATGCGGGAAGCAACTCTTAATTTATCATAAAGTATATTCACAAATGCATTTCTAGAAACAGGTAGGGGAAGCAACTCTTTATTTAATAGAGGAAGCAACTCTTAATTTATCGTTAAATATAATCACAAAAGCATTTCAAGAAACAGGTAGGGGAAGCAACTTATAATTTAAGAGGGGAAGCAACTCTTTATTTATCGTAAAGTATATTCACAATTTTATTTCTAGAAATAGGTAGGGGAAGCAACTCTTAATTTAATAGGGAAGCAACTCTTAATTTATCATAAAACATATTCACAAATGCATTTCTAGAAACAGGTAGGGGGAGAAACTCTTAATTTAATAGAGGAAGCAACTCTTAATTTATCACAAAGTTTATTCACAAATGCATTTCTAGAAACAAGGGAAAGAAACTCTTAATTTATAAAGTATATTCACAAATGTAATACTAGAAACAATAAAGAGAAGAAACTCGTAATTGATCATATAATATATTCACAAATGCATTTCTAGAAACCGGTAGGAGAAGCATCTTCTTATTTAATAGTGGAGGAAGCAACTCTTAATCGTAAAGTATATTCACAAATGCATTTCTAGAAACAGGAAGGGGAAGCAATTTTTAATTTTATAGGGGAAGCAACTATTAATTTATTGTAAAGTATATTCACAAATGCATTTCTAGAAACAGGTAGGGGAAGCAACTTTTTATTAATAAAAAAGTAGGGGAGGCAGCACTTAATTCACATAAAGTATATTCACAAATGCATTTCTAGAAACAGGTAGGGGAATCAACCCTTATTTTATCAAAAAGGGGAAGCAACTTATTAATTAATCATAAAGTATATACACCAATGTAATTCTAGAAACAGATAGGGGAAGCAACTCTCAATTCATTAGGGGAAGCAACTCTTTATTCATCATGAAATATATTTTCAAATGTAATCTAGAACCAAGTAGGGGATGCAACTCTTAATTATCATAAAGTATATATATTCACAAATGCATTTCTAGAAACTGGTAGGGGAAGCAACTCTTAAGTAATAATAAAGTCGGGGAAGCAGCTCTTGATTTATGAAGTTTATTCACAAATGCAATTCTAGAAACAGGTAAGGAAAGAAACTCATAATTAATCATAAAATATATTCACAATGCATTTCTAGAAACAGGTAGGGGAAGCTGCTCTTAATTAATCAGAAAGTAGGGGAAGTTACTCTTAATTACACAGAAAGTAAGGGAAACAACTCTTAATTTATCGTAAAATATATTCACAAATGCATTTTTAGAAACAGGTAGGGGAAGCTTCTCTTAATTAATCGAGCCATATAAAATGTCACTAACGTCACTGGACACATATATGATCAAAGTGGTATAAATACACTTGAAATGCATGTATTTTTTTATACAAATTAAGCACCAAACGGTCTTTTTATTGATCGCCTCATATTTCCAACAGAACATGTTTCTTGTAAATAACTTCCTTTCCAGCCTGTGCTTTACATGCGTATGTTCCCATTTGAGAAGCGTTTACGTTGATAAACTGAAATGTTTTAGTGACTTCAAATGGGAGAGATGTCTCATACGTTGGTATTTGATCAGGTGTCAGATTTCTTACTGTTCCAACGTTTTCATCATACTGGCTCAGCTCAAGAGACGGTTGGGGATTTCCTATAGCTTTGCATCTAATTAACACTTTCCCATTTTTATGAACGTTTATGTCTGTAGGCATATTAACATTTGCAAAGCTTAAGAAGTTTAACGGAACTACTGGTTGAGTCTGGTGATGTATATGCACAGTCTGCTTCATATCCATCCGCGTGATAATTGAGTTCGTAATAGGACAAGCAGCCAACAGCGACAAAATTCCGCCATTTTTATGAAGTGCTGGATGTCGTAGAATCACGTCGAAATGGTTCTCTTTGCTTGTTTTAGGAATTCTGTTCAGTCTGACGATACCGTATGGATTGTCCGGTAGAAATGAAAAGGCAGAATGGGTAAAAAGTCCAGCACCTTTGCGTCCATTATTCTTGCCACTCACTTCCGCCCCGAGCATTCCGAAAGAAAATGAAGTTCCAGTGCGGTTTACAAATACATGAAATTGTGATTCTCCACGAGAGCTGAGACCGATCTCATTCTTTGGGGGAACAAAGAAGACATATGGTTCAATTGCATAGCTTCCATTTATTAGTCGGGGTTTTTCTATCTCTATATAAAGTTCAAATAATTCCTCCGCACATGTGAGTTGAGCATGTAGGGCATCGAATTCTAGATTACCGGGTAGTTCGATAGTAGAGCTCGTATCCGTAAATGACTCTGTTGCCTTTTCATTCAGTGCTGAAAAATAAATGGGCAGATCTAAGTCTACGCAAAACGTAAAACAACGTCGTATCGACGTCGATGCGACGTAATTACGTCGCATCGACGTTGTTCCGACGTTTAGAGAAACATGTTGCAAGCACGCATATAAATCACAATTTCCTTCTCTGGTATTTGGTGATTTAATCATCTAAAGACACTACATTCGTTAAAGATGAACATTGCTCATCCTACACACATTTAACCCTTAATCCGGCAAACACAACAAAAGTCGTCTGCTTTTCTCGTCTGCTGAAATGTTTAAGAAACCTCTATTGCAAACAGTGTGGACCCAGATCAGACTGCTCCTATAGGAGCAGTCTGTTCTGGGTCCAGGCTGTTTGCTTCTATACTTAATTCGTCGGTAATGTTAGACAATAATTTGCACCAGACGACTTCAGCAGACGACATTTTAAGATGTATTTTTTTCATGGCGCTTTCAGGGTTAATGACATCTTAGATGTTGATCATACCAAGGAAGCGTTCAAACTGACCTCGACATTAAAACAATTCTAGTTAAATCCGGAGCTAAACTTAAACATTTCCTTGGTATGTGTTTTCGTGGTTAGGACCGAGGCTACAGGTTAGTTTTTCACCCGATTCAATACATATTTTAGAAATCAAAGATTGCCATGACGTCGCGTCAGATGTTGGTGATAATTTCAAAAAGTAGGGGGGTCTATCTATTCTATGACCGTTTTTTCACGTATTCCGTTATTCATTTCTTCAAACTTTGCATTAATTTTAAAAGTATGTATTTAAACTTCACTTTTGAAAGAAAAAAAAATAAAATTTATAAATAAAAGTAAAAAATATTATCTGCATATTAAGCAAATTACGTCGATTTTTGCGTGTAGAGATGTAACATAAATCGTCAAGCGGGTTACTTCTACCTATATAAACCACGGCTAATAATGTATGGAATCGCGTGAAATTTCGCGTACGGTTACGTTTTGCTTCAGTCTAAATGAAGTCAAGCATGAAAATTACGTCATTTGGTAAGTAAACAAGTGCTAGCAGACGAAGAAAGAATAGAGAAAGTGTAGAGATCGAAAAAAATGTGAAAAAAGATGGAGAGTACGTATATATTTTTGTATATAATTTTTTAGTGTTTCGTCTATTTGTAAATTAAAAAAAGTCACAAAATGCGTTTTTTGAATAGAATAAATAGTTAAATTTATTCTCGATTTTTTCTACTTTTTAAAAAGTTATCAATATTTTGCCATGTCTAGCAAAAATGTCACACTCACAGAAATGACGTCTTCATAAAAATGAAGCATTATTTCATTGCTTAACGAACAAAATGTCTATTAGAATATTTTCATCTTAAAAAGATATGTAAATGCGTTTTTTATTTACTCCAGGCTGGTATTTGGATGAAACGAAATGGTTAAATTTTGATTAAAATATCTTTGAAATGCTTTGTCTAGCAAAAATGTCACACACGGCGTTTTTTGGCCAATATTTATCGTGCCGTAAAAACGCCGTAAACTGACGTTGCAATGTTCTAATTTTGGCGTGTTTATGGCGCTGTTTACTATTAAAAACGAGACAACGGGCGATCGGGGAAAAAGTCGTCCCGCATCACTGGATGGGACTGTAATGCATATTTAGAGGAAAATTTGTCCCGTCCCGCCAAGTTGTCTCGCCCGAACTGCCCCACGTTTTAAAAACAGAAAGCATGGGACAGTATACATGTACCATCAAATTCCATATCTATCCCATCCGTCTGAAAAGATATTTTCGTGCCATGAGGTACCAACTTCTACAGACTATACGATCCCATTCCTTGATTCAATGTCATACATTCTTTTAAATAATTGAACTAATGTTAAACAGCGACCGAATAGTGCAGTTATCCATGGTACGACACGACGGACGACTGCCCTGTACCGGCCTCAGTAACAGCTTACAAATAATTGTGCTGTTGCCCCGCATTATTTAAAGTCAATATATTGTACATGTAAGCATCTACAGCTACATTCTCAGCATATTAAGTATGTTTTCGAAAGCTCAGTTGATAGCGACAACCCAGCGGGCACACATCGTTGACTCAACATTGATTCAACCTTGATTCAACGTCATGGCGTTGAATCACCGTTGAATCTATGTTGAGTCAACGATGTGTGCCTGCTGGGAAGTTTCGGAGCGGAAGGTTTTGGGTTTGAATTCGGTAAGTACCATACCAAGAGTGTAAAAAGGGTAATAGCAGTTTCCCTACTGCCGCTCTCATAAAAAGGATGTGCTAGTTTGATCCGAGTCTATGCAGGCCATAATGATACAGGCTTTGAAAAATGCATAACACCGTAGAAGAAAAAAATTGCATTTAAACCTTTTCATTCTGATGGATTATTCTATACATATTGATACAATAAGCTGGAATTGTCCATTTTTGTTTTTAGGGGTTGTCGGTCAAAATTTTAATAGCATGGTCCTTGAAGCTTGTTTCTAAGTTATTTAAGCCGACCAGTGCGGATACTGCTGAAATACCGCCTTATGCGACGGCAATCTATCTGGGTCTTCACTATTTTTGAAATTACCGGTTAATGAAAATGGAAAATAATTGCGTCCCTATATTCTTAACTCTATTCTTTAATTTGTATTGCAAAACAGCCTCTACTTAAATAGAGAAAAAATAATCTGATAGTTATCATTGTACCCTTTTAAAAGAAAGTACATATGAGAATTGACGTAATGAAAAACGCCACTATATAAAAAAACGACGTTTAACGTCGTTTTCGACGTTACACAAATTATCACCAACATCTGACGCGACGTCCATGTTATTTGTTTAAACTCAAAATGCTATCGAGGAGTTTTAAGCCGTATCATCGATATTACTTTTGTCCTACCGCTCAGTGGCGACAATAATCGAACACAAAAATTCGCTCTGTTTGTGCAGACTGCATTCGGATACCTTTTATACTGTATTTGCTCTCAACACATCATCATTGATATTACTTTTGTCCTACCGCTCAGTGGCGACAATAATCGAACACAAGAATTCGCTCTGTTTGTGCAGACTGCATTCGGATACCTTTTATACTGTATTTGCTCTCAACACATCATTGAAATTACTTTTGTCCTACCGCTCAGTGGCGACAATAATCGAACACAAAAATTCGCTCTGTTTGTGCAGACTGCATTCGGATACCTTTTATACTGTATTTGCTCTCAACACATCATTGATATTACTTGTGTTCTACCGCTCAGTGGCGACAACAATCAAACCCAAGAATTCGCTCTGTTTGTGCAGACTCTGCATTCGGATACCTTTTTTACTGTATTTGCTCTCAATACTTGAAGACTCTGTTGAGACTGCGCGGAAGCTTTGTCTGCTCGTCGATGCCGAGATAAGTATCAAAATCACATATGCTGGCTCATTAAAAACCTGTCTTCGGAGTTTGCGAACAACAAAAGAGCAGGCCAGCCTGTGCATCTCCGCAGACCGATCAGCGCCTTTGTTACATGTATCATCGCTTTTTGGAAAGTATCATTATCTGTTGTCTTAACTTGTTACGAGCTTGTTTCAATTTTCTAACTAGTCATTGTTGCTGAGGAGACTGGTTTGAGTCTCGCTATGTCGGAAACTCCGAAGACAGGTTTTATACAACGCCAAATGTAATAAACTATACTCAGAAAAACAACTGAAGGATACTTAGATTCAGTTCCATCTCGAACCCTTAATACAATAAAAACTAAATTGATTATGCAATGCATTTCATAGCTCTAGATATCTGCAATCAAAATGAATGTTTGCTTTAAGTCACGCTTCAATGATTAATGTACAGTACATGTCCAAATGGTGCAACCCTCTATACTGAAAAGTCACAAGCATTAATAAATGATTGAAACCCATTTTTATCGTTTGTATTCCATGATGGCTGGCTCCAAAATCATTCATTGCTGGCTCTCAGCCAAAGGTGTGACACCTAATTTTGTATCTTTTGTAAGTGTTTTACTTCCAATTTAGTGTCATATTGGCTGGGGTATGCCATATCTGTGCATTTTTGTTGCATAAGATGTCACGTGATTAGGTGCAATTACCAATAAATGGGTGTGAACACTTGTCTGTGGTCAGAATTAAAACATAAGTAATGACCATGTAAAGGTTGCAGCAAAAAATATAAACGCTAATTGTTTTGCTTGTGAACTTTGGGTACATTTGGTGTGGTACTGTATCGTAACCAATGACGTTAAAACTTTATTTTGCATTCTGCTGAATTGCATATCGGCAGTCCTATGAGATACGAAATTGCCTTGTATGGAATTATTTTCTCAGCTGTTATATAGTCAAAATAATTTTAATATCCTTCAATTGTTTTTTTCTGAGTATATGTTTATTACATTAGGCGTTATTATTATAGTTTCAAAGATGCATAGTTATGAGGTGATTCTATTTTTCTTATGAACAGGTAAAGCATGGCTATTCACTGCCACGCGCACATGTAGTAATCCGTGGTAGGTTAAACATAACTGTAAACTAATACTACCTGCACACCCAAAATCAAGGTAAACTAGCCCGTGTTTGTTTACAACGATTCTCATCTATCTTTGAAATAATAATACATTTGAGACTTATAAACACTTTTGGTTTGAAACAATTAGTTTATTACATTTGGCGTTATTACATTTGTCGTTGAGTGCAACGCCAAATGTAATAACGCCTAATGGAATAAACATAGCTTATTACGTTTGGCGTTGTATTACATTACAGGTTGTCACATCGCGTTTCGGCCCATTTACATGTATACAAGTGTACCTGTTGGCGAGAAGCCATCGTCCAATGTCCACAGGACTTGTACTGGCCTGGAAGCGCTGTATGCTAGTGTTACACGAGTCGTGTTGCTGTTTCCACTGTTCCGCTGTACAACTTGTACCGAAGTTAGAGTGATAGGATTCTGTATCAAGTTCTGGAACGACAAGAAAATAGGGTAAAGTCAGGTAACTTCGGACATCGGGTAATTTCGGACAGCGACCTTGTATGTCTTATATTTTAATTATTGGAATAAAAAATAATTTAACTTAAGCAAACAGTGAAAATCCTGATGAGACGGCTCATTAGGAGCCGTCTCATCTGAGTTTCCAATGTTTGCAAATGTATGTCCGAATTTACCTGGTGTCCGAAATAACCCGACTTGACCCTAGCGAAAAAAACTTAAATGAGCAAAGAATTCGTCAAATCTTGCTTCCATTTAATTATTTTGAGAACGAATTGATATAATTTGACAACATTGCATTGATATTTACAAGATCTGGGTTGTGGTCATATTTAGTCGATTTGCGTATTTTAAGAGTTATGGCCCTTGACTCGTGTCCCTCAATATCTTAAGAATGAATGGATGGAATTTGACAAAATGTTGCATATGCATTGATAGTAACAAGATATAGGTTGGTAGAGTTATGATGCATCAAAGGATCATTGACGGTTTGGGCCTTATACGCCCATTTTTCTGATTCCCAGAACGCTGCTTTTGAGCTTCTGGTGTGATGCATGTAGTATCAGTGCAATAGGTGAATCTAATGGCAAGAGCCAGCTAGCAAAACATTTTCAAAATTCCTACGCATTCGAGAGTTATGGCGGGTAGAAAGGGGAGGGGGTCTGAAATTTCATGAAAATAAAAATGCTTTAAAAAGTGATTTCTGCACGTTTTCTTGATTTATTTGGTAGGCATGGTGATATCTATTGAACATACCATATGCAGAGTATTAACGACTCACGAGAATTGATGAAATTGTTTTAAAACAAAATATGTTTTGTAATAAAATGATTTTGGGGAGATAATTTAGAAGTTACCTGTACATTTTTACTACATGTACCGTAAACTTCTCCATTGAATATCGAATATCGAATGTCGAATATCGAACTAACTTCTCATTGCTTTCTAACTAGATCCTTTGAATATTACTTTGCTTTGTTTAAAGGGCATAGCATGTTGAATGTATTTAAAGTGTCCGAATATTTATGGTATACATAGGCATGTATAACCTTATATGATACAATATATTGAACACTGAAGTATTTAGCCGTTATAACTCTTTACATCCCAGTGGATAATTTTGTCGTCTGCCAATAGCCTTTTGCAAACAGTTTGAACCCAGATGAAGACCAACAAAATGTCGGTCTTGATCTGGATCCAAACTGTTTGACAATCTGATGGTGGTCCTGGGTGGTTTATTTTTAAAAACTTAATTTTGAAGAAAGTCAGCAGACGAAAATAAAAACATGAACAATTCCCTAGCATGCAAATAGACAAGTACAGGACGTTTGCAAAATAATGTGTCATTTAATAACAGTGATTTTTTTTCTTATAAAAAATGCATAAAACCTTGCTAATTCTACTTTGGATCTTTAAGTACTTTATATCAAACTAGCACAGAATACAAAGCAATTTAGGAGATTGGTTCTAGAGAACTTCATTACTGTAATTAATTTCTTATTTGGTAGAAAAGGCATTTTATGGGCTTAGGCCCTGGGTTTTGGGCTGCTGAACATCTTTCCCTTCCGTGTGCCAGCAAGCCACTTCCATACAATGTGTAAAATATGGTAATACATATACATGCAAAAGCTTTTGCTGGCACACGGGGGGGAATGATATTTTAAAAAAAGTTTTCGGATTTCTATATATCTTAATGTAAAACTGATTGTTCTACCCAAAATTTTACATCTTTGAAGCATTTAATATCGAAAACGGATTTCACAGCCATAAAGTACTCAGGTCAGGGTAGCTTCAAGGTGAAGAAAGGGACGATTGACAAACATTTATTTTTACTGAAAACCATAGGCATTTACCCATAGCAAGTGTCAATGATCCTTGTGCAAATTTATAGTAGAGTCATGGACCGTGACTCATGACAGAATGAATGGAGGAAATTCAAAAAAGTTTTGCATTTACTTTTATATTGACAAAGTCTATGTTGGGAATGTTCTTTCCTCAATTTACGCAAATTTCTAAGAGTGTTATGACCCTTGACTCATGTCAGACTTTCATTGCAGCTCAGTAGCTAGAAGGAATTGGACAACATTTAGCATATGCATTTAAGTTGACAACATCTAGATTGGAATTGTTATGCATCAATTTGCAATATTTGTATCATGGTCTAGATATTTTCTTTGATGTTGTGGTGCTATATTTAAATAAACTATGACTTTCGAGTAACCTAGTTTTCTTAGTGGAATATGCAGAGCTTATAAATCAATTCAGTTGTATTGAGTCTAAAACTAGGCCCTACTCTAACTAACCAAGGTTTTATTTAGCGCACGGTGTCATCAAGTGAACAATATTAACCCTTTAAACGCTATCAAAATGCATCTAACATGCCATATGCTCTTCTGGTATTTTATATTTGCTTATATTATTGACTAATGCAATTGTAGATGCAAACAGTGTTGATCCAGATCAGCAGCAATTTGTTCCGTGTCTTCACGGTTTGACCAAGAGGTTTTTAAACATTTCCGCACATTATAAAATGATAAGCGCTTTAAGGATTAAATAAACTAAGGAAATGTTTCTGTGTTTCTGGGTCAGACAATAATAAAAAAAAACTTTAGTGCTAAATTATTATCTGACTCAAGCAAATATTGTGCTGACATAATTGACTCATGAATGTATGGAGGGCAAACAGAGTGGATCAAGAGCAGGAGCAGTCTGATTGGGTCCACACTGTTTGCTTTTACTAACATCAGTCATATATACAGTAGACGACATAAACAAATGACACTTTCAGGTGAAGTCATACGCATTTGTTCTGTTTTTATTTACAATTTAAGCAGAAAACTTAAATAATAGTTAAACTCTTTCCTTGCTAGCCGCGACAAAATAGCGGAGACTTTTGTAGCCTGCTGATAATCTTTGTAAACAGTATGGACATAGAGATTGCGGACTCATCTGGAATCCAAACCGTTTGACACTCTGATAAGGTTCCTGAAATAGTAGAAAGGCATTTTTAAATAGAAAACAGATTTGAAAAAAGTCAGCAGACGTCAACAGAAGCATAAAAAATACCCAGCATGCAAAGAGTTAAATCTAAAAAATCACTAACCTGTGCATTTATTTCCTTGAAATTATAAACGAAAATCAGCTGAAGAAAAGCAGACCAGACGATACGACTAGCCATGATTACTGTCAAACTGTCATAATTATAAGGTTTTGTGTACAAATAATACATTTGCAGTGAATCGTCGAGTCTAGATACCGTAGTCATCCCAAATATTCAGTCACCTAAATTTTTGCACAACGAATAAGAATAATTTACCCATATTATATCTTACCTAGACTGTCGCATTGCTTAGCATAGGGTAAGATAAGCATTTTGTAGTGTAAAATTGTAAATATTCCTTACCCATCTGTTTTAACATATGTTATGGGTGCTCAAAAGAACCGTCTCATTGAGACAATTCTTTTGAGTACCCACAGCATATGTTTTGGTTGAGAATTAAGAAAAATACTTTTGTGCTACGCACTCTTAACTAAATGCCTGCTTTTACGTGGTCGTCAAGTGATGTTACTGTTATCTGCCAAAAAGACGTCATCGTGTAATTGCATCTCTACAATTTATTTAAAACAAAAAATGTTCTGTATAGACAAGAAATAATCCATTATAATTGTGGGCTGGGATGAAAATAATTTGTCTCTCGAGATCACCGTTGGTCATCACTCGGCAAAACCACGCGATTTCAAACGGTGATCCTCCGGACGGATTAATCTATCCCACCCTCACACTCCTGATACATTCTTATACACCAGCCTGAGGATTTCCGCTGTTTTTGCTTGCCGCCCTTAGGTGGCAATTCGAGACATAGCAATTCAAACTATGCAGGTGCATATGCCACTTTAGGTGGAGGGTATTCGGCAACATTATGTATGACATTGACCCCATAATGTATTTTCTTGTAAATGCATCTTCTCACAAACCGTTGGACGTAGAAACTTCAAACTTTGCAGGTGCATAGGTCACATAATGTGGAGGAGACTGGACATGATTTTTTAAGAACTGGACCCCAAGGTCAATGTCAAATAATGTATTATCTTTAAAATATAACTCCTCCTAAACCGTTCGACGAAGCAAGTATAAACTTTGTAGGAGCATAGGTCACATGATGTGGAGGGTACTGGGCGACATTACGAATGACCTTCACCTGAAGGTAAAAGGTCAGATCATGTTTTTCTTGTAAATGCATATCCTCCTAATCTGTTTGACATTACAATCTTCAAACTTTGCAGGAGCATAGGTAACGTGATGTAGAAGGTACTGGGCAACATTTTGTATGACCTTGACCCCAAGTTCAGGGTCGAAGGAATAAAGCGGGATTTGCGATGATGCACCATCGACTGCAGTCTAGTAAGAATTTTGTTTCAGCATATTCACGTTCCAGAAAATCAGCGAAAAGCAAGGTACACCTATATATATGTGTATATGTGGTTCATTAAAATGAGTTGCTAGTGGTGAGGCAAGCTTACTTTAAAAGATTAAACTTGAAATATACAATAGTTAAAGTATTCCATGGAGATTGATGCCATATATTGGTTTGGTTTTTCGTAGTGTTTATGCTTTTTCCCTAAGGTCCAAGTTTTTCCGAGGAGGGGGTGTCCATATGCTTATTCATACAGCACTTGTGATTTTTCAGAGGGGGTCATCCTTCCTGGATCCGCCCAAGTAACCGTAACTGCATATGCATTGCTTGTTGTATGCGAGCAGGCATCTGTTATGTTGTGCATGATGGGTAGAGCCTTTACTGGTCATTTTCTCTCTCAGTATCAATTTCTGAAGGATAACAACCACAATGACAAGACTCTCATTCGCATAGATGGGACGCGACGCGAGAAAACCTGTTTTCGGTGTTTCCAAAGTGAAGTTAAGATACAAAGACCAGATAGAAAATTAACATTTCGCTCGTAGCAAGTCTAGTTACGATGCTCCCAAATAGCGAATAAATAACGAAGGCGCTGATCCGACTGCGCAATTGCGCAGGCTGGTCTGCGCCTTTGTTGTTCGCTAACCCCCAAAGACAGGGTTTCTCGCGTCGGTGCAAATGCATATGATAAATGCATAGAACAGAAAAAGGGCCAAACAATATATGGATAACTCGGGTTCTGAGCAGATTGTGCAGGCGCATGGCGATTATCAGAATCTTTGGTAACGGTAGAAGTAAGAAAGACGGCAAAGATCAGGAAACGATACAGTTCAGTACCACACCTGACCCAGGATAACAAATGGGAAAGTAACACAGATACAATAAACATCACAAACAATAGCCAAGAGGTCAGCCTTTCCCAGCTTACATGGAAGACCCCAAGCTCATTAATGCATGATCTGATAGACTTTCTCTTTAACATGGATGCGATAGGCATGGAATTATTCATTTTGCATTCAAATGGGTCCCATGGCGAAATGTCTAAATGATATATTTCTGTTCCTAAAGATTGTTGCCCTGTTGAAACGCCATTATCTAGGTTTTCAATTTGCCTTTAGTATTGGTTTATAGGTATCCAGAACAAAAAAGGGTTGAAACCCAGTATCAATGCTCATTTCAGTGAAAGTGCTCTTTTCCTTTGGTGACATCGTGTAATAAATTAATCATATTGACATATAAAGACAACAACTTGTCATAAGACAATAATTTCTGCACTACATCGGCTAGTAGCCCTCGGGATGGCTTAAGACCCTGCTTTTCCAGAGGGAATTTTGGCCATTATGATTTTCTGCAATTTATATAAATAATAAAGAATATTAAAATAAAAAAAAAAAATGTCAGCCGCGTTACTATAGGAATGAAATTTTATTTTTTGGTTTTTATCGATGTGTAAACTCCGGCGAATCACTCACAAATTGAATAAAGCCCAAAGGGCTTTATTTTAAATTTGTGAGTGATTCGCCGGAGTTTACACATCGATAAATTCGGGCTTTATTCAATTTGTGAGTGATTCGCCGGAGTTTACACATCGATAAAAACCAAAAAATTAAATTTCATTCCTTATAATTCCAACTTTGGAACAAAACAGCACATTTTTAAAGGTTTGTTGGCAACACTTCAAATTAAAAAGCCCACTGAAGGAAAATAGTTCGTACCCGCTGTCTATGAAAGATTGAGCAGCCATCTTGAAAATTATGTCAGTTCAAAACTTTGTTATGCTAAATAATGATTAAAATTGCACTCTATTTGGAGCAAGTATATGAGTTATGAGCTCAAAAACAACTCCATTTAGTTTGGAATTGTTTTCTTTAGCTTGCTGGGCTCATTGAAGAGTATTTAGATTAAGGCCCTTCCACGGAATGACAGGGTTTTAAAAAGCACAAGTTTACCTTCACAAGTCCCAGCCTAAAATCCTCACGTTAGTATGCCCTAAGCGTTAACCTAAAAAGTTCGTCTTGACGCTGTCAAACTGTATTGAAACATTTAGTCTATGTCGAATGGGCATCCCGTGTAAATTTTGTGACGATTTTTGGTGACCTATACCAAAATAAACTTTGAGTCATATGTAAAAATTTGAACCAGTTCGCCCATCTGAGTTCCGCGTCTGGTCCGAGTAATGACGTCATCAAAATGGCGGCCATAGTGCTACTTATGTACACATATAAGACACCGTATTTTAAAGCAATAGTATAGGGAGAATTTATTGCTAGAAATGATTTTTCAGCTTTATTTAACTGATTGGACGTCAAACAATACGAAAAAGATGTATTCCATTTTTTTCAGACGCCTCGAGTCCATTTGGGGCTCCCAAATCGATAAATTTGACCCAGATCTCATTACTTTTGTTGTAATCCTGTAAAAAAATTCGTGCTAAAAATAAGTGATTTTTGTTCTGGATTAGTTAATTTGGTGCCATTCTATACAAAATATGAAGTGAATTAGGTTTTATATCCCTAGAATGGAAAAGAAAATCTATTTTTGGGGTCCTTATTTCATTGAAATAGGCCTAGAGCCGAATTATGGAGCTGTTATCGTACACGAAATTTGACCTTATATACTATGTCGAATGGGAATCTCGTTTAAATTTTGTGACGATTTTTGGTGACCTATATGAAAATAAACTTTGGGGCATATGTAACAATTTAAACCAGTTCAAACATCTAAGTTCTGCGTCTGCACCGAATGATGACGTCATCAAAACGGCCGCTTAAGTGCTGCTTATGCACATAAGTAATAAGATTCAAAGCACTAGTTATGTGGGAATTTCTTGCTGGAATCAATTTTTTGTCTTTATTTGATCGATTTGGTGTCTTCTGATACGACAATGACTTGTTTCTTTCTTTCTAATCCTAAGAACCCGTTTTTGGGCTTCATATTTGATAAAATTGACCCAGAACCCATTACCGTACTTGTTATCCCGTAGGACACCATGTGGAAATTGAGTGTTTTTTGTTTTATTTTGTTTACTTGATTGTTTGTTTGTGCTTAACGTCCCTACAACAGCTAAGGTCATATCGAGACGGGGCCACAGCATAAAGTTTCATCTGACAGACTAGTGAAGCCGGAGATCAAACACACGACCCCTGGTTTACAAGGCGAAGAGTACAGCGGCTCCTTTGTTTTGATGAATTTGAGACCATACTATATAAATATGACTGACCCCTGGAGCTATTTTGGGATACTTTTGTTTTGGGGTTAAAGTCCTAGTCAGTTGTCATGGCCATGTCGAGATGGTCGGTTAATCTAATCACGCTTTTCCGGGGCAGGCTTAGACTAGGCAGTACTTTGTGCACACGCTTTTGCTTGTAACTGACAATATTCCTTCTTAAATCACTGAAAGAAGGAGAATGACGATAGAAAATATTTCATGATCAACCTCCACGAAAGTATTGGGCCCGGATCGAACTCACGATCCCTGTATCAGCCATCGAATTCACTACCGATTTCTCTGCAGGGCCAAGTCATTTTGGGGTTCCTATTTTATTTAAATTGACCCTGAATCTATAAAGTTAGTTTTGCCCTATTTGATTGCTTTGGAGTCATACTATATGAATTATTGATGCTGGGCTCATTGACCTGGTCTATCGGTCAGGTCGATATGGGGAAAATGGCTTTTATTTCAGGGGAACAGAGGAAGAAAGGCCAAATTTTGAGGAGAACAGAGACAATATTAGGGAACAGGGAATATAAGAAAACAAAATTTGAAGGAACAGAGGAACAAGCCAATTTATTTCAGAGGAACAAGGAAACATGTACCCCTCCCCCCTGAAAGGGCTTTACATATCACTTAGGTGACAAAATACCACCAAAGAAATGGCATACAATATTACACGAGATTCGCCATTGTAATACAAGCAATGATATTCAAACGGATGCTAGTGCATAAGTTATTTGTGGTGAGAAGTGACGCAAGCAGATCTACTGCAACCATTTATTACTTCTTATTTGGAGGTAATATTGTTGTAATAGGAACATAGGTGTCACCTTATCAACTCAAATATGATTTTCGTGTTTATGAATGTTTATTGTATTCTTGTTACTTTCCCATGTGGTATCCTGGGTCAGGTGTGGTACTTGATTGTATCGATACCTGATCTTTGCCGTCTTTCTTACCTTCAAGCAACTGTATAGTGAGAATTGGCTCCTTTGTGGATTTCCATATGATGCTCTGATACTGAGATCATTTGACACTCTGAAGAAGAGAAAGTTTAGTTTCCTACGAAACATCCACTATCTTAACCTAGTAAAATTTCCAATGGTTGTTCCTGGCAGACAATCAGGCATATATATTGTTCGAGAGCATTCTTAGTCCCGTCTTCCAGAGGGACATGACCAAGTTTCGTGAAAGCTTCATGGATAGAAGAATCAGCGTTACTGAAAGCTTTCCAACATAATATTTTACCTTGCCAGACATTAATCCAGTAAAATCAGCAAACATCTACTGACAAAAGTGAACGTAAAGATCTTTGCATGCTGACTTCGGCTGATCTAGACCTTAAACTATAACCATCGCATCAGCAAGTTCGCTTGCTAAGTATATCTCATCCTGACCTTAGATAGGCAAACTTAAACCTTTTTTCAGCTACACACCATAAGCAATTAGTGTGCTAAATATGAACACCTTCCATAAAAAATGAAAATAGTTCGTGTTACGAGTTGTAAGACAGGTTTCAAGTACACTTGACCTTGACCTTTGACTCCGAAATTATATCAGTAATCTGAAAACCTTACTTGTCATATAGACATCATAAGCAATCAGTGTGCTAAATACAAACACTTCAGGCAAAACTCAAGAGGGCAGATGGAAGGGCAGCTATATCCCTAACCGCAGAACGACAGAGTGGTTGGACCTGTAGTTGTCAAAGTGACCGCATCACCGAGCGATTAGTACTCCCAAATGTGGATCACAGCGTCCAGGGTTCGATTACTGCTTAAAGCTGCATACTCTGTAACTATAAACATTTTTCGAAAAATTTTATTTTCTTTTTAAATCATTTGTAAAAGTAGAATTAAGCTATGTTTTCACAATAAAAATGTTCAATACAGCTGAAAACTGCATGGAAAAGTGAATTATCTCATCAAATAGGTGTGTTTTTCTCTTGTTGGTAATTATTTGCGTCCCTCCAATAATTCTAGACCGTTGAATTTCAACATAAATGCAGTTGTTTTGAAAGTGATACCTTGTTAAGATTTACGAAAATGGTAAAATGTTTACCTGAATTTGAGTATTTTTACTGTGTTCTTGAAAAATAAAAACATTAACTTTAAAATTAGAAGATCAAAAGTTACAGACTATGCAGCTTTAAACTATACATCACCTCATTGCACTCAGCTTTTTAGCCATCCATCCATTATCATAGCATGACTAAAATGCTGTTTTAAAGGACATAAAATGGCAAGGCATCCATGCATGTCTTTGGTTGCTGAGAGCAAGTCATTAGCCCCGTGACTGGTACCATTAACGGCCATGGACATGTATTTTGCGCATTTTCCTTAACTTAGGTCAATATGTAACCAGAGTTAAATGAATGTCCTTCAAGGCTTGGTATGAAGTTAGGACACTGACCTTGAGCCCGTATAACGGAGACATGTATTCTGTACATCTTCTCACTGAAGAAACCATTTTAGTTTTGCAAATTTAAAAGAAACATAATGCAAACATGAAATCAAATGTTCAATAATTGATCTTCAACTGTGACCTTGAGTTGGCATGGATGAAACATAATGTTTGCATACAGTCTCAATGAGTTGAATATTTGACTTTAGTTAAAATGAAAATCCTTCTGACATAAAAGAAGGAATTCAAAAGTTCAAACTTGTGACCTTAATTTTTTACATAGAGCTTTAGCCACAGTGTTTTCATACATTTTGTATATCCTCTCACTAAACCGGACATTTCACCTATATTTTATGAAATAATTTCAGGGTAAAGAAGATAGGCTGCGGACATAGAATTAAAGGCTCAAACTTGTGGTCACCACAAGTGATCACGACCTTGTGGTCATGGTTGAATTAAACGCTTCGCACATCATCTAACTTAGACAAGTATTCGACCAAAATTAAATATAGGGTGGACATGCAATTCAATGTTCAATCCCATTACCTTCAACTGTGACCTTGGCCTTTAGTTTGCATGATTGAGCTATGTGTTTTGCACACCCTCCCACTGAGCTGAACATCTTATCAAAGTGTAATGATAATCCTCTAAGGGTTTGAGGAGATATGGAGCATACGCGCAATTGAACGCTAAATTCCATTACCTGTAACTGTAACCCTGACTTTGAGTCTGCGTAATTGAGTCATGGGTTCTGCACAACGTCTAACTGAGGTGAACATTTGACCAACGCTTAGAGAATTTTAAAGGTTTAATGAGATACAAGAGTTATGGATAAACGGATGAATAGACACTTTGGGTTGGTGGATTTATGAATGTGGAATTTGCTTTAAGAGCTGTAAGACAATTTTTAAATATATTTGACATTGACCTTTGACTCCAAAGTCATATCGGTGATCTTAAATTTTTGTTGTAATCTACACACCACAGGCAACCATTGTGCCAAATATGAACACCCTTAGTCAAAACATAAAAGAGGAGTTTGTGTTACGAGCCATAAGTCAAATAGATTCTAAGTATATTTGACTTTGATCTTCGATTCCAAGGTCACATCGATGATCAGATCTGAGACCTTTGTTATAATCTACGCACAATCACCAATTACTGTGCCAAATATGAACACACTTGGGCATGTACAATATTGTGTAAATGTAGTTTATATTAACAATCTGGAGCGGCACGAGCACTAAAGATCACTAAACTATAAAAGACTTTGTCTGGCTAACATACTTTAATACATATACTATGAATATTCGAATCAATAGCGCGGTGACCGCCGTTTTGATGACGTCACTATTTACCCCAGAAGTGGAGATGTGTGAACTGGATAAAATCGTTGCTAATGCCTCAAAGTTTAATTTGATATAGTTCGCCGATAATCGTCACGAAATTTACACGGGGCCTAGTTTTGTCCTTTTCGACACATGCCACAATGTGACTCATGTCCTTTGCTCATGGGCAAGATGGCCTATTGCATTTCAAATTAGAATTCTGTGTAAATATTGTTTCTGTTTAAAATCTGGAGCAGTACTGGCATTAAATCTATTAACAAAAACGTTTATTTTGCCAACATACTTTGATTTTTCTTAAATACATATGCATTATAATTGTGCGGTGGCCGCCATTTTGATGACGTCATTATTCGGACCAGACGCCGAACTCAGATGGGCGAACTGGTTGAAATTGTTGCAAATACCCCAAAGTTTAATTTTATATAGGTCGCCAAAAATCGTCACGAAATTTACACGGGACTTTTTTTTTTTGGCCCATTCGACATAGACTAATTCCGGTGTTGATGTAGATCTAGCCATTGTTTATTCTCTTCGATGACGTGACTGTTTGTGTTAAGTGACGTCACATTACCATGTCATCGGTTTTTTTCTTAGAGTTCCTCCTGTTGCTTTGAAGATACAGCCTCATACGGTGTTAGGGTTTTCAAATGAGATTTCAACATGTTTAACTATATTTAAACTGGTGAATGTTTTATCTCGGACACAACAATATGGTACCCTACTTGTCACCTGTGTTCGAAGTTTTATGTATGTACAGTTCGTTAGCACTATGGAATCAAGGCAGTATCAAATATTCATACGCGGGTTTTTATTGAAGTGTAAAAACCATTTCATTTTACCAACGGACCAATCAAAATCGCCGAAAAAACGATAAAAACATTGAGTTGGAATTATAGTATCATGTTACAAACGAACCCGAGGGAGAGCATTGATGACCACAAATGTATGTCGATTCAAAAACTGAGAGCGCGAAGGAAAGCACCCAACTCAAGCAATCACTACGCGTTAAAGCGAACAATACAAAGCAGCGATACACCCTGCAAGCAAAAGGCGACAGTGATGTCATGTTTTGTTTACAAAGTTATCTTATTAACTTATAATCCGGAGCACAGTGGCTCAGTAGTGAGTGCTTGACTCGAGACCGAGGAGCCGCGGGTACAAGCCTCACCGGCGTCACTGTGTTGTGTCCTTGAGCAAGACACATTTATCCTTGCTTAGTACTGGTTCAACCCAGGGAGACCCCCGTCCCAACATAACTGAAAATTTGTTCACTGGGACGTAAAGAATCAAATCAAACAAAAATCTCTTATAATCGATAGATCACTTGCGTATTACCCTACTCCTATCCTCAGGATAGGATTAATACACAAGAGATCTATCGATTCACGTCACGTTACCTAAAGGTCGTGCAATTTTAATCTGACGAGCAAACCAATGGTCGTGCAATATAGTGCAGACCCAAGGGTCGTTCAACCTAAATCTGACGAGTATATAGGTAAAATGTAAAAATGAATAAATATGTGCAAAATTTGATCCAAATATTGAAATATCTTATGCGGTTCAAGAATTATGAACATTTTCCCTACCTGACCAGAGCCAGCTGAAATGATGCTCAGCTAGCCCTTATCCACCAAAAAGGTTGTTACACGTTCCAGTGTTAGATAATCGTTGAAAATATGCTTTTGTAAGCAAAGTTTGATCAAAATATACCATGTGGTCAAGAGGTATGAGCATTTTCACTAACTGACCACAGACGAACAGACGGACGGACTCACTATAGTGATTATAGTTCAGACCCAAGGGTCGTGCAATCAATGATGGATACTGTTGGCATGTATATGTGTGCAAAACATGATCAAAATATACCATGTGGTAAAAAAAGTCATGAGCATTTTCATTAAATTGATCACGAACGGACGGACTCACATGGTGATGATAGTGCAGACCCAAGGGTCGTGCAATCAGCCATTTTTTCGGATTTAAGCTATGTATCATCTGCCAAATGCATTTTTTTCATAGGTTTGACAGCTGCTAAGAGTTTTGAGGCTGGTTGGATTTGAACACTGGTTGTTTGTTTGTTTTGTTGCTTTACGTCCCAGTCAACAGATATGGTCATGGGGGGACGGTCAGTTCACCTAACCACACTTTTTTCCTGGGCAAGCTTGAACAAGCGGTTAACCAGTAATTCGTGCACATACTTTCGCTTGTAAAGGAACACTGGTTGCAATGGCAACATATAACTCACATGGACATGAAATGGGGAAAATTTAAAAAAAATCTTCTCTGATACCATGAGGCCCATAGATTATATATTTAGAATGTTGCATTGTCTAGTAATCCCCTACGCAAACAAAACCCGTCAATCAAGACACGGGGGCCCAAATCGGCCCTGCCCCGGGACTAGGAGTTTCGACAGACTTATAATGGAGGAAAACTTAAATAATCTTCTTCTCTGAAGCCCTGAGGCTGATAACTTTAATATATTCGGTATGTAGCAATGACCAGTGATTCCCTACATGAAGTCTGATAACCATAGTCCTGGGGTTAAATTGGCCACGTCCTGATTATCAAGAGTTTTTATAGACTAAATAAAGGGAAAAGAAAAGAAAAATCTTCTCTGAAATCATGAGGGCCTCACATTATATATTTAATATGTAGCAATGTCTAGTGGTCCCCTACAAAAATCCTGCCAACCATAACCCATGGGGTCCTAATTGGGCTGGCCCCGGTGTTCTTAAGCTCCTTTAAATTTATGTTATGTTATGTCATCATGGGAAAAACTTGAACAGTCTTTAAAGCCATTGGACCCTCAGCTAATAAATTGATACGTTGTAGTGCTTAGTGCTCCTTTAAACAAATCCTGCCAATCATGCGCAGGGGCCCAAACTGGCCACTCATTGACCATTTCCTTCCATAGGCGCATTATTCATAAACACTTGAAGAATCTTCTCTGAAACCACGATCCAACAACTCAGGTGAGTGGATCTATTTCGTTCTTGTGTCATAAATTTGCAAAGGCCCAGGGGGAGGGGGTACTCTTAATTTTCTTCATATGTAGGCTTGGACCCAGCATCTACTATTCACCCCAAAATTATCAGTAATATCAGGCATACTCCAAAAAAAATATTTGAAATTTAGCAAGCCCCCCAAAATTATTCCAAATTCTGTACAGTGACTTTAAGAAAAAGCCCAAAAATGAATATAAATGACACCCCCCTCCCAAAAAAAAAAAAAAAAAAACTATGTAGGAAAATTTCAGAGTACCCACCCCCCACCCCCTCCCCCCATGCAGCGGACTGCAAGGGAACCAAGTGGCCAAGTTTAATCAGAATTCAGACAGCAGTTTAGATGTTCTCTGAAGCAATTTTGGCGACGCACGAAGAACATCCAACGATAAGATTAGCGCACTTTGCTTTTCGTCGGTAGCAATTTGGACCCAGATAGGAATATCGACAGAACGTCGTCCTGATCTAAACACAAGCCGTTCGACACTCTGATAGGGGTCCTGAAAGGTTCTTTGAAAAAGTTTATTTTGAAAAAAAATCAATAGACGACAACAAGAAACATACCTAGCGAAATTTAATGTAAAAAGATTTATTTTTACAAATTGTCTCATTAATCCTGATATAATACGATTTTTTTCATTCACTTTTTGTACCGTTCTTCTCACTGTGGGACGGGCGATTAAACACAGTATCGAACCCATGCGCGGTTCCAGAGGGAGGGGACAGGGGGTCCAGATCCCCCCTCCGCCCTGAAAAATCACTAAAATATAGTGTTTCTTAAAAATATTGGTCTGGATCCCTTGTATAATCGCAAAGCTACTAAGCCAGCATTCAATGTTGGGCCACCATTGGCCCGCTAGCGAAACGGCATTGAAATGGCGTTTCGCTAGCAGGCCGATGATGGCCCATTTATAGTGGTATTTGAATCCTCTCTCCCCTCATCAACTAATAAAACGTAGATCTAGTCAAAGTTGAACCCCCTCTGAAAAAGCTTTCTGGATCCGCGCATGTAACCGAGTATGATATCTAACATCACAATGTCAACTTATCGCATTACAATAACTCATCACGTCAGACGGAGTCCATACAACTTTCAACTTAAACCTCGGGTAGTCCAGCCAGCCTAGCTTCTTGTCCGAGCCCCCTTTCCTAAGACCATCTATAACCGTCTTACAACAGTTTTGTCCCAAAAGTTCCCAAGACGTTTTATCGAAATCAGTCCACCATCTTTTTATCTTTCTCTCATTCAAGCCATCAATATCAAATCTACGATTAGGTGATCTTTTTTCATCTTTTCTGTCCTCAATCGGGTCAACATTTTCCTCTCCAGGCCACAGACTAATATATGTCCCGTCGCCTAGCTCCAATGACGCATGTCCGACTTGAGGTAATTCCGGCAGCCATACATACACATGGACAGTCATGTTCCTTTTCTATTCCTTCAACCCTGCATTTTAAATAAGAACGATGTCTATTTGCTACGTGTAGATCTAACGTTGGTCTATTTCTAATTTCCACAAACAATAAACACGGTCTGAAAAGAGAAAGAGACAGTTATGAGTATCAGGCGTACATGTAGTAAGATAAGCATATGGTAATAACCTGGATCGCACTGATGATGTAAAAGATTCAGGGATTAATTATTACCTACAAAAACGGCGCATAAAGTCTCTCGTATCCGTGCCCGTGGTTCAATTTCTGATTAAACAGTGGTGAATAACTATTCCAAACTTTAGTACATAAATATTGTTATAACTGCAACTGTAGATTAGTACATATACCTATATCTAGTCCACTGTATGTTGTTGGTATTCTTATCTACTTGCGTAATTATTCACTTGATAGGTATATGCCAAAATATAGAGTGGAGTGAAGGAATTGAGCTGAGTGTATTTTGAGTTGTTTTGGGAGTGGGTTTTTAGAGTTTAAATTCGGAGCGAATTTTACTGACTCCAGTTTGGATAATTCAGCAGACGACAGTTATATAGACACTCAGACACAGACAGATGGGAAGACAGACTGTCAGAAATGGGAGCGATTAAAAAATAGCGAGAGCAAGGAGTGACTGTGTTTATTTGAAGGACTATGTCATGACTGTTAGGAGTAAGAAAGGTAGGTTAAATAGCTTATAATAATGTTTATTCCTTCTGGTTTAATATAATGGTCCATTATTAACCCTTAAAGCGCCATCTGCATTTTGCAGCAGTGGACATTTTCAAATGTTGCCACTTTTTAAAAATAACAAATAAGGCATGATATTTCCTGAGAATTGTCTGCTGGCAGACAATTCTCATGATATCTCTTACCTTGTTTTTTTCGAAAATTAGGAAAGATGTCGAAAAATTTGTCGTCTGCTGCAGTCGTGACTGGCGCTTTAAGGGTTAAACAACGAACGTTTCAGTTTATCGATATGACATTGGCGTCAATGAGCAATGTCAACTTAAGGTAAAACAGTTTGGATCTCCCTTTGCAGTCTTTCTTTTATTTAAAGCACTGTGATCTTGAACTTTAACTCCAAGGTTATATTGGTTATCTGAAATCTTCACTGTAATCTGCACACCACTAAAAGCAATCATTGTGTTAAACATGAATATTCTCCATAAAAATGAAACAAGAGTTCAAGCTATGGGCCGTAAGACAAAGCATTAGGTGATATATGAACACTATTGGTCAAAACATGACTGAGGTGCAGGCGCTATGGGCAAATCTGACTGACAGATGGACCAACATATTAAAATATATGATACGCCTTTCATTTATTACAAATGTATTTATAAATATAAATGATATAAAATAAACTACTAAATGCCCCAGACATTTAAGAGAAACAATTCGTAAAATGCACATGGAACGATTCTGCAACATTATTTATTCTTTTGTTGTTTGATGGGATTTCAGCGGAATTTCCAATGAGGAGTTACATAGTTTTGAAATAAATATTCTACATCAGAAGGACACAAGCTGTTTAGCCCAAACGAAAATTTAAGTCATTTGCCTATTTCGTTTCTATTGCCGCCCTTGTAATCTTGACTTAAGCACGAACTCTGTATTTTTGTCCACCTAGCCTGTCCCATTAGGGGTGACCACCATCGTATCATTGCTTTATCTCCTTTTAATAGCTTGATTTATATGTTTTTGGAGATGATGCATTGATAAGTTAGGGGTCTTTCATGCAAACCAAACATCTATGTGTCTTGATCCACATCTGAACTAAGGATGAGGTTGGCACTGTGAAACAGGTTTAAGCCCTCCAGTTAAAATTTTAACTGACCGTTCCAATGGGGTACTTCTTTTGTTGATCATTCACGTTATTTGTGTCTTGTGTTTGTTGTGCTTTTGTGCGCGTCTGTTTATTGATGCCTTGTGGTCACCTGCTGGGAAAGGACTGACCTCTTGGCTCTCATTTGTGATGTCTAATTGTGAGTTTATTACGTTCCCATTGGTATCCTGTGTCAGGTGTGGTACTTGATTGTATCAATTCCTGATCTTTGCCATCTATCTTACTATGAATGGGCGAGTGGGTTATTGGAAAATTCGCTCTTTTGGAATAGTCTACACCAGAAGGACACAATATGTGGAGCCCAAGCGACAGTTCCAGCCATTTGTCTATTTCATTTCTGCTGTCATTGAAGCCTTGACTTAAGCCTAAATCTGTATTTTTCTCGATCTAGCCTGTCTCATTAGGGGTAACCACCATCGTATCAGTGGGGATGAATAGGGAAGAGGGTCATTACCTGAAAAATTCACTCTTTTGAATGATTTAAACGTCTTCTCATTTGCCTTATGTTTCTCCACTCTTACAATAGAAAAAATCTGCTCTTTCGTATTATGGATTCTCTCAAACGTAAATCTACCGTATAGTATATACTTGAGATATCCTTGCTGTCATAATGAATGGGTCAAGATCTCTTGCACGAGCCAGGTCCTGAGAAAACCTGTCTTCGGAGTTTGGAACCATGTTGGCCTCAAACCAGCAAGACTGCTTGTAATATTGCATGTAGCAAACAAGGCTTTGCGCGTGTGGCAGTCCGTCAGTGCCGCTATTTTTCACATTAACCAATTTAAGCGGAATTGAATTTTCAACTCTTATCAATTGGACTATGTCATTTCCGTTTAAAGGGTTATTTGGTGGTCTTATTCATCTTTATTCAAATTTAATAGATTATTCTGTAATTATCAAACAGTAGTCAACCATATCAGACGCCACTTTCAGCGGTGTTTGATCTGGGTCTGCACTGTCTACCTAGGTCCTACATAAGGGACGCTTGACTTATATAGGTCAAACGAATTTAGTTTTCTTACGAAGACACATGTCGTGAGATAATGTAAAGTACACTTAAGCAAATTGCCAACCGTCAACTTGCTTCGACCAAGGAAAGAGGAAAGTTCAAAAATAAGTTGAGTTCCTTCAAAAAAGGAATCCAATACTTGGCGCTGCAAATTGTTGAAAAATTTGGCCTCTATAAATAAACAAGACTGTTGATTATAATCAGTTTATTAATCTATTGATAATCAGTGGCAAAAATAGAAAGATAAATGCATCTTGCTGTTTCTTATTTAAAAGGGATATGAAACACTTTGATGAAGCCAGACATCAATTGAGATTCTTCCCATAATTTTTTCAAGTTAATTTATACAAATTATAAATATTTGCTAACCCGCGGTTACTTTAGCAAACAGGGAGGATCAAGATGAAATGCCACAAAATGCGGCATTTTACCAGGGTCTGCACTGCTTGTTAATACTAAAGCTATATTAAGACAGAGAAATTCAATTTAAGTTGAAATTTATCACATGTTACCCCTTTATATGTACAATAAACGATCACAAGTATATAGAATCATATCGAGCTAAAAGACGTTTGGTTGCAAATAATTTTTAACCAAAACACTATTCTTCCAAGCCATTTCTGTTGCTGGCGAAGGCCTTTGAGAGATGGCATGTTTTCCTGCGGGTCTATACTATCTATAAGTCCCCTTTTTGCAAAATCTCGCATATATGTTGGTAAATCCCAAGATATATCAATTGAGGAGGTAATCCCAGCGAGGCTGTGAAAAATATCATTGAAATTAGCGTGTCCTGATTTATCTAGGTTTATGGAAAACTTTGATAAATAGCTCACCAGAACCTTCATCAGCAATGGAACTTATTTGGAAATATCTGCTGGTACATATTGAAAATAAGTCTTCAATGTGTCTTTATCAGCATAAATTAGATAAATTTGAAATATGATTTACTCTTTTTGCGTCATATATATTTGTAGTACATATACAAGTAATTGCAATATTCCCTTTTTTTTGATAATGTTACCAGTATGAATAAATGAAATGCATGCTAAATAAGCAGATAGTTATTACTGCATTATATGCCTGAAGTAGCTCAATAGCTGGACTGACCAGCCAATACCAAGTCATACAGGTGGTAAAGGGTCTATTGGTCTCAAAAAGCGTCTTCGAGTTGTCTCAAAATATGTGTCTCGGAATGGTTCTGTCCCCGATTTGTCTTGTTCCCTTTCTCCATAGATGGTGCTTTCTGGTATATTTCATCTTCTCCAACAAAGGGTGGTTGGTATTTACCTTTCAAAGTTAAGATAGTGAATCGCAAACCTTGGTATGACAAGATGGTATTTGTATGGACCATAAAACTCAGCCTATACCTTTGTCCCCTACAGGTACAGCTCTAGCACACACTGACCTTTCACCGTTTGCTCAGCCCGTCATGTTAGCTAATCATATTTAGTCATCACTGCTTGCATCATGAGTTCTCAAGGGCTTTATATAATAACATTCATAAAATTGGACTTTTCGCGACTTTTCTTTATTCTTTAACTATAAATTGTGTCACTACAGGAGCGCTAGAATTGAACAGAATTAACCAGATTTTGCTATATCCCATCTTTCAAAGAGTGAAATGCGAGAGTCCTAGATGAGATATCGCCAGGTCTCGCGAGAATGGACTGAAACCAATAGAATATTTGATTGAAAAGACTTAGAAAATGATTGCAAATGGTAATTGGTGTGACCAGTCTAGTCCCACTTGGTTTCTAATGTTGTTGATTTCTTTAACAATAACAAAACCAAAATATATAAATATAAAGGCTGACTGTTGAGGGTATCTAAAAAAAGGCCAATACAACGATATTATTTTAGTCAGACTGAGCAGCTGCACAAACGGTACCTTTTCATCGGATAAAATGAATGTCATTTCACAGTGAACAGTAAGACACTTTTATCAAGTGCACTATCTGGGGTTTCAATACTAGGTACTTGTAGCTGCACATGCATTTTAGGCTTAACTTTACGCATATGCAATAAATACTGAAATCTCATGAAGTGGCCCTAATTATTTAATTCGGCAACAAAAACATTGCTGTCTGTGCGTGTGCGCAATCCGTTCGGACTAACTTTTCAGACAAAGTCTTATAATTTCATTGTTGGTGTGAAAAGTTGACCTTGATCTCTGTATTGAAGAAAATACATGCCATTAAATGGTTATTCATCTATCGCAGAGATTTAGAAGTATGTTATGTTTATTTCTTTTTTGCACTTTTTTAATAGTTTTAAATATGATTTTCACGTTGGCGCTGATAGAATCATAGTTAAAATGCGAGAAACGTAAAATAATATCTGTGTCGATGGTTAAATAATGTATGGCATGATACCTTTCCTGTAGGGAAGAAATTGCAGATATTTGTAGGTTATGGTCAACTAAGTACTATTTGTAGATTACGGTCAACTAGATTCTACTACTGTTTTAGATTTTTTGCAAGGCATGTATGACACTAGCTATTTAAATATGCAGCATTTAGGTATATATATAGCACAGGGCAAATTTTTTTCCTATCTGACTCGAGTTTTTGAGAGATTCCAGAACTACTGTACTCTAGAAGCAACACTACAGATACTATGTAGTAGCCTAGGTTCCTTAAGCCAAATGCCTTACTGAGCTCAGCTGACCGAAGACATAACAAAGTATAAATATCCCCCATTTTTTTCTTCCCAATTTCTTAAAAAATTCTCACGTTGCTCAGATAAAATATGCCTTCTGTCACTTCGTGGTATATCTTATTTTAAAGATAGTTCTTGTTATAATCTATAAAAACGGATCCTTCAGAAATAAAGAGAACCTACAATCTAAGAAAAAAGCAGACTCGGTTTTATTGAGTCTGTTCATGAGAACTAATGGAAAGCGCAACAATTCTCATGACCTAGGGTTCTGATAAAAACATGTCTTTTTTTCCAAAAAACAGCTCAGGCAATAAATAGAACTGTTGCCTCACTAGTGGCTGTTGTGAGTGGTTTGGTAGTTGCTGAAAAAAGCTTCAGGCATCCAGCATAGTTTAGCTTTAATCACATGTACATGTAAGTGTAACTCTATATCATGTTGTTCAAATTGCTCTGATTAATATAAATATCCCATATTTCTGCAACTATCATTAAAATGTGTCAGCTTTCTTAAATGCATTCATGCCACAAAACGGTTAAATTATGTTCACATATTTTCAAACCCTTAGACAGAAAGAATTGATCACGATTTAAACCAATACTTACATATACACATGTGATTCATATTTTGTCTTTCTACATTGTAGCCTATCCGCAAACGGGAGGTCCAAGTCAAATCACGCAGCTGCACAAAGTGAAAGGAACTCCGACTGGTTTCGTTGTAGAATAAGCGGATTTAATATACCATCAGAACCTGTTGGTCAAACAATAGAGATTCAGATCAGGCTGCACATATGAACGGTCTGGTTATTGGATCAGTTGCACGTGTCCAAGCTTTCGATCATCTTATTTCAAACTCTTTTGTACATGTAATACAGCAAGGATCAGGAATTGATACAATTAAGTACCACACCTGTCCCAAGATAGCAAATGGGAAAGTAACAAAATCACCATAACCACCACAAACAAGAGCCAAGAGGCCAGCCCTTTCCCTTCAGGTGACCACAAGGCAGAAATGAACAGACGCGAAAGCAGGACAAACACAAGACATAAATAACACAAATGATCTACAAAAAAGTACCCCCCTGGAACGGTCAGTAAATATATTTTACTAGAGGGCTTAAACCGGTCCCACGGCCATGACGGCGCACGTTTTGTAACCTGCAATACAATATTTAGAAAAAAAAATGTTTTGCAGACATAAGCAACACAGGTAAGTCTGGAAGTACTTTGAAGCTTTCAAAAACACAAGCTTTTCGCAACCTGGAAAACAAAATTGAGAAAGCGTCTTGCTGACCATAATAACAATACCGTGGCTTTTCTCCATTTATTGTTAACCGCTCTGATTAAATGGACGGCAGCTCAACTGCTCATATCACCTCTTTTGGCGTCAACCTACACTTATTTTACAGTGTACAGTAAAATTTGTGTAAACATCACTCTTAAAAACGACATTAAATTGGTTTTCACGACCAATTATCGCACAATGCAAGGGGAGCATTCTGCAATACTATTTACCTTCATTAGGCTACCATTTGTCGTTGAGATATCTGTTTTGTCCATTTTTGAATGGCCATTCTACAAAGGTTTTAATTTATAAATTTGGAAGCCGTATGCTATTACAGTCGAATACGATATTGCAAGCTTTATTAGCAGTGTGATTGCGGTATTTCCTGATCATATTCTCTTACTTCTTTAGTCTGCTAGTTTTTGTATGTGGTGTTAGAGATAAAACCGTGACGTTTTGTCTGCAACCACCTGTGATCTTTCAGCTGATTGCTTATCAATAAGCACAGGTATTTTTCGCAACTTTGATAGAAATCAAATTTCTATTTCCAGCCAATTCTGCGTAGCATAAATCTGAACAGCTCTACGGAAACCTTAACGTGACAAACAACAAAACGAAACAAAGAAAACAACAAAACTAGCCTGTGGTAACGTGTATAACAGCCAACCTATAGTTTTAGGCTAATGTAGGAACGTTGGCGACATGCGCTCACGGCGAGATAGGCTAAGACCACAAAATTCAAAAAGTAAAAATAGTCCTTTGGTGACCCTCTACCAAAGTTGTTCAAATTAAGTTGATTTGTTGAAAAACATGGCCGCCAGGGGGCGTGGCCAGTTTTCTTTTACGTGTGTCTTCATTTTCAATTAATTGTTTATCTATATATTTAATCAATTTTATGACACCTCTTTTGGATTTCATCAGGGTCATCTATGGGATCTTGTCCCAGGAAGTTAGAATCGCTGTATGGTCTTTGCGTGAACCCAGAAAGTTTTTCCAGAGGGGTTCAACTTTGACAAGGGTTTTTTTTTTTTTTTTTTTTGTTTTTGTTTTTGTTTTTTTTTGTGAGAGGAGAGAGGATCCAAACACCACTAAAAGCGGGCGTTTCACTGGCGGCCGATGATGGCCCAACATCGAATTTTTACTTGGTAGTCTTGTGATTTTCAGGGGATCCGGACCGGTATTGCTTCGAATTCCTTTATTTTTGTGACTTTTCAGGTGGATCCGGACCCCTCCCCCCCCCCTTTGAATCTACGCATGGCAGCATATAATCAAGTGCACTATAGACTCGATTTCTTCGTGGAATCAAGTAGGGTAAAGTCAGGGTATTTCGGACATCAGGTAAATTCGGACAGCGACCTTGTTTGATTCATATTATAACTATTGGAATAAAAAATAATAAACTAAGCAAACAGTGAAAATCCTGATGAGACGGCTCATAAGGAGCCGTCTAATCTGGATTTCCACTGTTTGCAAATGTGTATCCGAATATACCTGGTGTCCGAAGTTTCATGACTTTACCCTTATATGAACTCTGACCAGACTGCCTTGAAAGTCTGATTTGGTCCTTATTGTTTACAAGAGTTGTCGTGTAATGGATATTCAAATTCCACCATTGAATTAGACTGGCCCCAGTCTCTAGTGTCAATTTATTTAGTAAAACTTACAATCTCTCTTAGATAGCAAATAAACTTTACTTGGAAGTTGTTCTCAGCTTGGATAAATTTGACTATCAGAGAGGATAGAATTTTTAGAAGCTGTTTTTTTCATAGTTAAATATAATTATAAATGTTATTATATACATTGAGTGGACTGATGCCAGTCTACATGTACCCTTGATTTAGTCCAAGGTTTAAATTTGTCTTTGAATATTCATTGCAAAATTGGCCTGTCGTACTTTAAAGATCAGGATAGATATATTAATAGTTCTAATCAAAAAGTGAGAAAGTTTGCCAAAATTTTCTGGCAGGTATATATAAGCACGTGTATTTCTAATGTTTGTAAACAAAGAAAGTGCGACTTATGTGGGGAATTCTACGTAAAAACAGGTAAGACGTTTTCTAATTTAAACAAAACATTCAATATAATAAAACAGTGTCGTTGCTTTGTTTTAGATATTTTATTTATGTTCAAGACCTTTTAATCAAACTTTGTCTGCTTGTGTCTTCTACTGTTAACCTATACAAACAGTTTGGACCCAGATCAGCCCGACAAAACGTCGGGCCTGATCTGGATTCAAACAAGTTGCCACTGCGATGGTAATCCTAAAGAATTTTTTTTCGAAATAGTTAATTTTGAAGAAAAATACCAGCAGACGACAAAAAACATCAAAAATCATTAAAAATCACACATTAGCAAAGAATTAATCCATATAAGACTAGAGTCCTTTTTGTGGGACATAGGCAAACAATGGAGACCCAGATCAGACGCTGCAGAACGCGGCGTCTGATCATGGTCGCCAGTGTGTGATAAAGAATATTCTATTGAAATTTGAAGAAAAATTACAATATATCACCCAACAACCCTTAAAACGGAAATGGACTGGTCCAATTGATAAGATAGGGAAATTCCATTCGGCTGAAATAGGTTAAGATACTTTCTCAGAATCTGAAATTTCATATAATACATAAGATCAAAAGCAGGACGGTTAAAATTTAGTGCCATTGCAGCTAGCGGGCCTACAGTGGCCCTCTTTTATATCAATACTGGGAAGCTTCACAAATAAGTCTTCCGAAAAAAAAATCACAAGTTGTCCGAAATTTATCCGAAATACCCTATTAACCCGTTGTCCGAAATTGTTCGATTTCAAGCTATACCCCCTACCCCCCCCCCCCCGGATTTAACCGTTGTCCGATTTTACTCTATTTACACGTTGGCCGAATGTATCTAACACTATTTAAAGTCAAGCCTGTTCTTCTAATCTTGATCTGCACTGTTTATAGGTTGATGGGCGTTATCTTAGAACGTCAACGTTTACGAGGAGAGAGAGTGTAACTGTTTTTTTTTTATAAAAAAAATGACGTACATCTCGAGAAAACCCGGCCCGATGTGTATTTTCATGCGCCCACTGAACTGAGCATGAAATTTACCATGCTCATGAATGTTTAAATGCCAACAATTGTTGGCATTTTAACATTTATTAGCATGATTGATTCACCGTCTGAGAGTTTGAAAGCAAGAAAAGTCTTTATTATCAGTTTTCAGTTATATGTTCTGTGTAACCTTCATGTTCAGTTGAGTAGAGCATGAAAACAGTCAGCTTATAAATTCCGGGGCCTGATGCAGTACATTTAAAAAAACTTTTATTACCACAAGTTGTGTCTAAACTGTGGTGACTGATTAAAATAGTTGTCCATCTCTGTTTGTCGATCCATCCGTCTGTCTGTCTGTCACTCTGCCTCCCTCTGTCTGTCTCTCTCTCTTAATGTGTTTGTTAACCAAACCAATATGATTTAATTACAATGGAAGTATGTTACGTCGTTTAAATGAAAGAATAAGACGAAATTTGCGTTCCAGGGAATGTTGCGGCCTATTTTGCATTTTGTTGTTGTTGTTGCTATTGTCGTTGTTGTTGTTGTTGTTGTTGGTAGTTGGTGGTGGTGGTGTTGGTGGTGGTGATTGTGGTGGTGGTGGTGGAGGTGGTGGTGTTGGTGGTGGTGATTGTGGTGGTGGTGGTGGCGGTGGTGGCGGTGGCGGTGGTGGTGGTGGTGGTTTAAGTAATAGTTATACCATGGGTTGTCCGCCTGTACATGGAGATAATCTACGAGCTTTAGCGAGTGGGTAATCTTACGTACAGGTGGACAAACATGGTATAACTATTTTATACCACCTACATCAGTGTAGACATTGCACATCACGAGATATATTGTGCTAAAGTTGGTAAAGTTGGTATAAAAGAATATAAAGTCGTGACTATCGGTCAACTTTTTAGCTAAAACAACACCGCCAATGTATGGAAAAAGTCTCGGTTATAACATTTTTTGAATTACAAACTATTATGCAGAGACATGGAATGTCATTTTTGTTCTAATTGTTTGTACTCATTAGGACTTCGCAGAAATGCAGGAACTGCCTAATTGTCTTAAAATGCCAGAAAAAGTCAGATCACGAGATTTTAGTACTTATCGCATTTTGCTAGCAGCGAAGGCCCAGACGAGCCTGCACAGTCTATACTGAGCATTCGCTACACGCATGCACACACACACGCACAGGCACACACACGCATGTACACACACACACACACACACACACACACACACACACGCACGCACGCACGCACGCACGCACGCACGCACACACATACACACACACAATAGGGATGTCGATGTGAGCTCGAACCATCTGTTCTTTGATCGCCCTTATTGTGTGACTGCCCTATGTTGAACGATTACATACTGGAGATAAACCTTACAAAACGTGAAACAATTAATAGAGGATGGTTTTAAACGCCTTTAAATCATGTTCACTTCGGGTCCCCAATGAACAATTCGGGTCTCTTGCAAAGTTAATAAAACCCGAATGGCTTCACGTTAACTTTGCAAGAGACCAGATGTGTTCATGATTCCATGAGCTGACTAAAAACTGAATTTATTACTATTATATTTCATTTTATTATACATACATGTATTTGATATATAGAAATTATTATAATTTAGGAAACAAAAGAGTTTTGTATTTGATATGCAATCGTACTCTTGAATTGTTTGAGTGTAAAACGGAAAATCCCAGCCAATAAGCAAACAAGAGGCTTGTTTTGCACGTGCGAATCAGGTGTTTCTCGCCTACATTGTCACTTCTGGCGAATAAATTCGATGCACGAGTAAGTAAGCAGCTATCAAACGTATTCATGTATTTCATGAGGTTATAAACGGTTGCAAAAGTTAAAAGTTTGCTTTGAAACTGTAAAAATACAGCCATACAGGATTAACTCATCTGTCTGAAGACAGGTGTTTCCATATGAGCCATAGACCATTGTAGGCTCAGCCAGACCAAGCCAAACCAGGTTAGTCTGAAACAAATAAGATCGGATGCCAGCTTTCATGTTCAGCTGCTCTAGAAAACAACATAAAAATTGACAGAATGCCAGAACTAAAGGTAGAATAAAATATCAGAAGCATATTTACAGTATTTTACCGCTAAAAAGTCTGGATCATCAATGTGAATCTGAAAATTGAATGTCATGATACAAAAATTAACCGATCCGATCCTTGTCAGACAGGCACTGTAAAAATACGTGTAAATTAACACTAAAGCGGTGGCAGCTAAGCTACCACCAACTTTTGTGTAAACTTACACTTACTTTCCTACTTAAACAAACTGATGCCAACATTTCTCCGTTGTTAAATGAGCCGTGACATGTGATTTCCAACAATAAGGCATTTTGACAAGTGTAGACTCAGACGAGCCTATGCAGCCTCCTTTTAAGCTTAGAACCTCCAAAAGATGTTCGGTCAATAGCTTAACACTCATAGAATAGTCAAGCGACTAGCAAATGCTCTGGTCAGACTGACCGTATGCGCAGGCTGGTCTGAGCCTTTGCTGTTCACACATGCCACATTGTTGGACATCTCATGCATTGGGCCAAATAATAAACATTTGAGCCGTGACATGGGATTTCCAACAATGTGGTATGTACGACCACCAGCCTGCGCATACGCGCAGTCTGGTCAGAGCCTTTGCTAGTCGCTTGGAGTTTTGGCTAGGATTCCTTGACCCTCAACATGTGGGCGGATACTTGTCATAAGACCACTGGTCACTGGACTGGTAAGAGCTGTCAATCATTTCACAGATAAACTCCACAACAAAATAAAAACAACCAATCAAATCATTGAGAAGATATAGCTACAGGAGCAATTAAGGCTCCTTATTCTTTGGTGGCTTTTTGGGAAAATGAAGAATAGGTTGCTTGAAAATCAGCGCAACCATATTTAGCGCACACGCTGCGCCCAAATGAAGAATAGGTAGGTAGGTTTGCCTTTTATAGCCCAATCCTGTATTTAAGGGGTCACGGGACGAAATGTCAAAATTATGATGCATTTCTGTCCCTGAAGATTGTTTTTAGTTTTGCAAAGAGTGCAGACCCTGTGTAAGTTCGCTGTTTGCCAAAGTACACGTCTATGGGTATCCAGTTTTAAAAGGGTAAACTTTTATTTAAAACGAGATACGGCATTTTCCCTTAAAATGACGTCGCAGGTAACGCCATTGTCGACCCACCAGCAAAACGCCATTCAAATGGCGTTTCGCTGGTGGGCCGAGGGTGTCCCGACATATTATGCTGGCTGGGAAGAGATGGAATGCAAAGCATGGATATGATAATGCAAATTGTAAACGACGTGTCTCATGATACAGAAAAGATGCATGCAATTGGTTCCAACTGCCTTTTTCATTGTTACCTGGAAAAAACGTAATGTTAGCCTATCTATCTTTTAGGTACATATATACGACTGTATTTGCAGGTGATGATGCCAAGTTATAGCCACAAATCCAGTAGTGCTGAAAATACTCGCAGCACAAGCGGCTCTCCAAGTGGTGGGGGCGCGGCGGTTTACAAGCTCTCCAGCCAAGCCAAGATGGCGAATAACGTCGGCCCGACAACTCCGGATCCGCTCACACAGCGTGCCGTACTGGAGCAGTTGTTCGAGCGCCGCCTGGTGGAAGGAGAATTCTGGTACGTAGTTGTGGCTGAATGGCTGGAACAAGTGAAAAAGTACCTGTGTATTCCGAGTACTAGGAAGTTTTATCACCAAAGGGTTCATCCGGGACCCATCATCACTCGGAGGGACTACGCTCATACTGTTGAAATGGTACACGAGGACGCGTGGAAGTTATTGTTACAGTGGTACGGGATCGCGGAGGGACACAAAGCAATGAAACTGGTTGTTTACAATTATTCACGTGCTCCAGAAATTGAGCACAACATGAACAGTTGTAAGCTTATGATGACCACATCACCCCCTGAAGACTTTCATAATGTGAAATTCAGTAAAATGGAAAAAGTCGGACATATTGAATGGAAGCTACGTCAATTGTATGATATCGCGATCTCTAGAAAGAGCCGACTTTGGGCCAAGCCGGACACTGACGGAGATTGGCGGCCATTGCTCGTTCGTGATAAGACCATTGGTAAAGAAATAGACATTGATTCGGATTTTACGCGCCCTTTCATAGCATTAGAGGTGATTGACAATTCGGGTACATGGGGACACCAACCAAAAGATGCCATGGCAACCCAAGACTGTCCAATAGGAATCTTGTATGACCATGACATATTTGAGGACGTCACAAGCACCTGGGAACTTAATATTCACGAACAGATAGACCACATAGGAAAAGATTTCATGGAGAGATTACATCTCAATTTCAACAGTTTCGTACAACGAGCCAAAGACTATGTAGAAGAGAGAGACAGTATTCTCAGAGAAAGAGAAAGAAAGGTAAGTCTAGATAAGGTCTTCCTTTATTTGGGCCAAAGATGAGATTTTGTTACTTCAAACTGAACCCGAATCTTTTAGCACAGAGATGGCTCGAGTGGAGGGCGTTTTTGTAGAATGTATTATTGACCTGATTTAAACAGTTCACGCAGGATTTGATCCACACAAATGGTGCATCTCATTTAGGTATTGTTTAGTCTACCACTAAACAAATTGGGCTCCAGTCGGCCTTTTCATGTATGAGCAGTCAATTGAAAAAGGTGCATTTTTTTCAAGGAAAAAAGTGTTTGTTTTTTTTTAAAAAAAACTCGCTAAAATCACATTTAAACACCATTTATCAGAAATGTACCTATTGCATGAGAAAGCTCAACCCCTTTCCTTCTATTGTGCCCAACAACATGCCTCATTTCTCTTGATTTGCCGAGTTATTGAAGAGAGAAGATGGCATATAAGTAAAGATATGATAACGTTAACCACAATTTACAATCCAGAAAGGGTTACTAGCACAGTTCATACGCAAAATATGATAACGTTTAGCACAGTCATATCTTATTTCCATATCATCAGTTTAATGTGCGTTTTTCAATAGTTTGTTTGATACTTCTGAAAACAAATATAAATTGTTGCATTTCAAAGTTAGTTTAAAGTAAACAATTTTTTAGTTTGAGAACTATCTAAGCTTATAATACGTTTGACTTTGCTGTAAAATGATAACTCATTTCTACCATGATATTCTATTAACTTACTTGGAAACATATCTTTAATTTATTTTCTCGCAGGAGTTACAACTATATTGGCCTTGTGTTGAAAGTCAACAAGAATAGCAAAGAAGGCACACATCTTGTATACGAAGTACGTTTGTGGGGTTTATTTATGATGTAAAGTACATATAACATATATACAGAGAACAATTAGAGCCAATAGTTTTCTTTAAATTATACACCAAGTCGCCATAAAACTCTGACTCTGAAAGTTCCTCGGGGAGAGAGATTGAAGTATGACATGGAATTTAGATATCAAATCATAGTATTGTCAGTAAAATTTAGTAAAAACTTTTGCGAAGTTTATGATACTGATAGCCTTGTTAAAGACGTTTTTCAGTTAACAATTTATTGTGAGTGTCAAAGCCAGCAACATGGCTAGATGCGAGAGCGAGGAACATCACCATCTAAAAATGGGAAATGGACAATTTCAAAATCAAAATCATCACGTTTATCGTAAATTTACCCTCTCTGTAGAATAAATAACTTGTTTCCATTGCCCCAAGAGTTGAAAATGAACTTCATTTTCTTATTGAATGCCCCTTCTATGATGACATTAGAAGAAAAATGTTGCACAAAGCACAATTATGCAATACTGATTTTGTAACATACAACACTACATAGAAATTAATATTTTTGATGGACCATATAAAATATAACCTTTTGTTGCCAGTACTGTGCATGGTATGATATATATCTGACTTGGAAAAGATTAAGAAAAAACAAACACTGTCTCGTTCTATTTTTAGCCATTTTAAAGTTTTAAAGATTCATACCCATGCTGAAGGTATATCCTTTCCAGATTGTGAACTGTGCTTAACGTTATCATATTTTACTTATATGCCATCTTCTTTCTTCAATAACTCTGTAAATCAAGGGAAATGTGGGCTGTAGTTGGCATAAAAGAAGGAAAAGGGTTGAGCTTTCTCATGCAATAGGTACATTTCTGATAAATGATGTTAAAATGTGATTTTGAGCGAGTTTTAAAAAAAAATCTTTGAAAAAATACACATTTTCCGCTTGATTGCTCATACATCAAAAGGCCAACGGGAACCCAAATTCGTATAGTAGTAGACTAAAACATACCTAAAGAGATGCACCATTGGTTGCGATCAAATCCTGTAGGAACTGATTAAATCATGTCAATATTTACATTCTACAAAAAACGCCCTCGACCCGAGCCATCTGTGCTAAACGCATCATCTGTGCTAAATGAATCGGGTTGGATGGTGCAAATAAGGGCAGCAGAAAAATTCTGGCAGAGACTCTGTAGCCTTTAAGCATGTTAATCTTGATGGGAATAAAACAACTAAACAATCACTGAAAATCCTGATGAGATGCATGAAAAGTTTTATATGGATCTCCACGGTTTTAATGGCTTGTCCAAATTTACCCTCTGCTAGAAGGTATTGTCTATACATATGTATAATGGTAAGGTAATTATCCGAGTGAAACTGAATGCGTACGTTTTTGCACAGATATAATTGAACCAGCACATAAGACCTCGATAAAGCAATGAAGGCTCATGCAAGCTTGCACACATCAAAAACTGACAGACAGCCCTTATGTGCCTAATTACTATACCTTTCTTCAACGGTTGCTAATACCACGGATCCCATATTCGGATCCGTGTGATATAGAGTCCGTGTTAATAAATGGAAGGTAAGCTTTTTTCAGATAGTGGACACAGGACAGTAGTGTGTGGGTTAAATTTAAATTCAACAAGAAGACTCCAGAGCACACTTGATATTAACCCTATTCGCTCTGGAATTATAATAACAGTAAACAGGTACTTTGGCAAACAGTGAATACCCAGAGGAAATGCCGCATAAGGCGGCATTTGATCGGGGCCTGCACTGAGCGGCTAAGATTAAAATAATCATCCGGAACTGAAATACACCATTTTATAGAAGTTTTGACTGGCAACCCCTTAAAATACAAAATGGACTATTCCATACTTATAATATCAATATAAGTATTGGATAATCCATGAGAAAATATGAAAATGAAAAATCGACTTGTAAACAGCTAGACATGCGCTGTACTATCGTATACACGTTTAGGGACACTTTTCTGAACTAGTGTCGTCTGCTGATAACTTTTGCCAACAGTTTGGACCCAGATTAGACCCAACAAATTGTCGGGCCTGATCTGGATCCAAACTGGTTGACACTCTGATGGTATTTCTGAAAAGATGATTTTGAAGAAAAAAATCAGCAGACAACAAAACGCAAAATTACTCAGCATGCAAGGAGTTAAATCCACTAACTGTAAGGTAAACCTCAGATTATTTGTGGGAGATTGTACACGTGCGATTTTGGTTGTGGGACTATGTCACGTGCCAAGTCGTCGTTGCATTGGTCAGTTATACCCTATCAGGTGACTTTTGAGTGACATTCTGGGCGTGGTTCGGAAACGTCTATTGCCACAATTTTCAACCAATTTCTTTATTTTGACAGGTGGGTAGCAAGGAAGCCCATTTCGACAGTATACGAGACGATCTTGAGGAGAAACAACAGAGATTAGAGGCGGAGATAGAGGGCTACTCGAATAGACGAAAACTGTACGATGCTAAGGAAGATGACCTTGAAAAGGAATATGAAAACAAAAGAGCAGAATTGGAGCGTACCATGCAGAAAAAACGAGAAGCACTTGACACTGAGTACGCCAATTTCACCAAAGCAAAGGAAAATTTTGACACAGAATTAAAGGTGTGGTATTATAAGATTATCATACAGAGCCCGGAATTACAATGCCTCCTTAAAAATAAGGAAGACTTAAGTTAAGTATTGATTTTTCAGGATGCGAAAATTAACGTTTCAGACTGATTAAAATTTGTTTGTTTGTTTGTTTGCTTTACGTCCCAAGTCAACAGCTAAGGTCATTGCGGGACGGTCAGTTCACCTAACCACACTTTTTCCTGGGCAGGCTTGAACAAGCGGTTAACCAGTAATTCATGCACATACTTTCGCTTGTAACTGACAACAACCCTTCTTGAATGAATCAGCGGAAGGGAGGAGAATGACCGTAGAAATAATTTCATGATCAATCTCCACGAAAGTATGGGGCCGGGATCGAACTCGCGACCCCTGGATCTGCAGTCAGACACGCATCTGTAGCCAGACACGTTACCGACTGCGCTACGCGGCCCGGCGGATTAAAATAAAAAAAAAATACATTTTTCGGTAGATTACAACGATATCTTTGACCACAAGTACTGCATCGACCCAGGCAGTTTATTTAGCATTTAGTATAGCATGTTGAAATATCAATACTTAACTTAAGTCTACCTTAACTTTAAGGAGACATTGTAATTCCGGGCCCTGATCTCAATTGATAATGCCCCTGTTTTTTTTTTTTTTTTCATTTTAATGGCATTTTTGGTCAAAAATCAATGTCTAACGAAATTAATAACAGATCACCGATACCCTTGACGTGTTATCTTTTATTATCATGATTTTTAGAATAGGTCTATTAGCCTAAGAAAATATTTGCAAAAAATATTGACGACTGGGCCCAGGCTATGGTAAGGCGTGAGCTTGTCCGTTGAGGGGCAGTGATATTATAAAATGGGCCGATTCATGATTTTTTTTTGTATTTGAGCCACGACATGTGATTTCCAACAATGTGGTATGTGCGACCAGCAAAGCCTCAGATCAGCCTGCGCATACGCGCAGTCTGATCAGAGCCTTTGCTAGCCACTTGAATATTCTATGAGTGGTAAGCTACTGGCTGAATATTATTTGGAGTTTGTAAGCTTAAAATGAGGCTGCACAGGCAGCTGAGTCTAAACTTGTCAAAATGCCACATTGTTGGAAATTGTATGCCGCGGCACATTTATGGCAAATACACAAGTAGACCTTTCTTTAAGCGTGCGTACGCACCTGTCTAATACTGACTTAGATGAAGATTCAGATCAAACTTGAGGTAGGCTAGATACCTCAATTTTGACCTGAAAAGCTACATACCTCAATATTGACCTGAATAGCTTGATACCTCAATTTTGACCTGAATAGCTAGATACCTCAATTTTGACATGAATCTTTATCTGCGTCCCTTCCTTGTTTATGCACGTGATCAGTAAAGATCCTGGCGAGACAACGCGGATGCGCAGGTTCACGTGAGCTTTAATTTCATATGCATGATATAAGTACCAAACTAACATGTGCTGGTTTATATCATTGTTAACCCATTTATGCCGAATGTATTCTCCCATCCCTATCAATTGGACGAGTCCATTTCCAATTTTAGGGTTGTTGGGTGGTATTTTTTTTAATTTAAATTTTGAAAGATACTTCTGTAAGCAAACAGTGGAGAACCGTAAAATGCGGCGTCTGCTCTGGTCTGGCACTGTTTGCAAGTGCCCCACAAAAGGGAGGCTAGGCTTATATGGGTCAAGAGTTTGAAGTGAGTTATCAACTTATAATATACAATGTATCAACCTTGATATGCAAGAGATTGTAAGCTTAAGGTCACTTAGCCTAGACTACCTAGGGTCAGGTAAAGCCTAAAAGGTAAACATCTGGGCGGTGATATTTAACGAGATACGTCTTGATCTTAAGGTGGGAACTTAAAAGGACATCTCCCTGAGACGGTAGAGATGACACGTGTACACTGCTCAAAATATTTAAAGGAACACTGCGTTTTTCGCCATTGACAACAATACAAAAGCACTCATAGTCCGACTCATAGCAAGAGTTTGTCCTGTGATTGGTTTGGTAACCGATCAAGGATGATATTTCTTGATGAAAATGAAGTAGTTCCTTTCCAGAAATATCCATAGAACACTTTATATAAAAATAAAATTTTGCTAAAAATACCCCTTTTTTGAATCAAAATTTGTAGACGATTTTTTTCAACTAAACACCTCAACACCATCATGTCTGTACATTCAATAGCCTTTTTATGTTGCAGAAATCATTAGGTTCCGATATTAAAAAATCCCAAAGATTCTACAGAGTTCCAGAAAAAATCGCCATTTTCAAGAAAATGAAAAATTACAAAATTTGAGCCATGAGCTTGAGCAGCGATTGCTTTGTCAAAAACTTGTTTGATCCAATACTTTGACTCTCTAAGCAAAGATAGCAAAAGAAATTGGTTTTCTACCTTATTGTCTAGTGAAATATATGGCTTGTCTATAGGACAGGGTTCAATATTATCACCTATGGAAAATTATCAGGTGTTCCTTTAAATATTTTTAGCAGTGTATATGCCCACAGTGGTTATCTTTTCATAAGAAACAAGAAGAAGAAACTGAAAGAAATACACACTCTGATATGAATCTAATGTATCCGAAATTAACTTTGACTAAATCGAATACTTTGGGTTATAAGGATTTTAGTTACTGAGAGACCGCTTTTTTAGCTCGTCTGAGCACGAATTTAAACCGTTGAAAACCATAACAGCCAGGGACATATGTACCGATATAAGGAACTTTAAACATCTTCTCCTCTGAAACCATTGGTCAGAATTGAATACAATTTAGCATGTATTATTACTAGGTGACCTACATAAATTGCTCAAACAAATTCGATTTGTCAAAACAATAGCCGCCTGGGCCAGGGGCATACCTGTATAGGAAACTTTAAATATCTTCTATGGTCAATATTGAAAACAAATCAGATATGTTCAGTAGACCCTCTACATCGGAGAAACTGCCTTAGTGTCCTTGAGCAAGACACTTTATCTTCTTCTTAGTGCTGGTTCAACCCAGGAAGACCCGTCCTGACATGACTGAAAAATTGTTGACTGAGACGTAAAGAATCATAACAAAGACCCTCTACATAATTAAAATCAACATGATCTATAAAGAAACCTGGCTGCCCAGGGATGTGTCTTATTGCGTCTAAGGAAACTTTAAACCTCATTTGAAATGACTGATCAGAATCAAACTCTTTTGATAATAGTCACTAGCTAATTTTCAACAAAATATCTTCAATGAATTTGATATGTTCAAAAACATGTAATGAGGGTTTTTTGCCAATTTCCAATAGATAAATGAAGCAACAACATTCTCATGCGCGGATCCAGAGGGGGGGGGGGGGGGCAAGGGCCCCCTCCCCCTGAAAAATCACAAAAAATATAGTTTTAAGCAATACTGGTCCGGATCCCTTTAAAATCACAAAGCTACCAAGCCAGCCTTCAATATTGGGCCATCATCGACACACCAGCGAAACGCCATTTAAATGGCGTTTCGCTGGCGGGTCGATGGTTGCACGCTTATTGTGGTATTTGGATCCTTCCTCCCCTCAACAACTAGAAAAAAAGTTTTCAAAGTTGGACCCCCTCTGACAAAACTTTCTGGATCCGCGTATGATTCAGGTGAGCGATTCAGGGCCACTTGTTTCATATACCACCTTATTTTCCTCTTTCAGCGAATGTCAGAAGTTTACAAAATAGAAGAGAACAAGATAAAGCTGGACATTGGGGGACAGCAGTTTACTACCTCTTTACTGACCTTGACCAAAGACACGAGCTCCATGCTCGCCGCCATGTTTAGTGGTCGACACAGACTCAAAGTGGAAGTGGATGGTAGTTATTTTATTGACAGGGACGGTACACATTTTCGATACATTTTGAACTATTTACGAGACGGTTGTATAAAAGAAGGAACTATGCCAAGCAATCCTACCTTGTGGCGGGAGTTGATGACAGAAGCCGAGTATTATCAGCTCAGTGGACTAGCAGAGTACTTGAGATCGCTCTTAGGTGGATCAGTGTCAAGGTCGAGTAGTGCTTCCGGTCTAAGCGAGGAAACTTCCGGTACCTGAGACAGTGATTGGGGCTTACATTTAGCGCGAAAAATATGAAACTGTATAATGCATATACAGATTGAATTGGAGTGTCATAACTTTAATACGAATTCACTTGTGAAAATAAGATCATATAACGCAGCTTGATATTAATCATGGATGAAGTCGTTATTCATAGCCGACCAGACTCGTTGTTGGTGCATAATATCAGATTAAAAGGGAAAACGAACGAAAATACACCCAATTTGGAACTGTTTCAATTATGTTTCTTTTATTCACCCTCCCCAACCCCTTAAGCAAAATTCCTGACCATGAAATCATGCGCATGCTTACATATATTATGCATAGAAGATCTTGAGTGCTCACATTTTATTGAATTTATTAAAAGAGTTGAGGAAAAGAGATAAATTGCGAGGTTTATCTCGCATTTTATCTCTTTTTCATAGCGAGTTTAATAAATTCAATAAGACAGGGGCGCGAATGTTACATTACATTAAAATTATTACTAAACAAATGTCCATCTCGAACCTTAGCGTATACAAATTGATGCATAAAGCACATATGAAAACAGATAAAGATGTTATTCCAACTCTAGCAAAGTCATTACGGCGACCTTATAGTACATTTATTAGGTACTAAGTTACTAGTACTGTCATACATTGTCTTTAATAGGTACTTAGTTAGTACCTGTCATGAATTATCTTCCTAGCTTAAGCTTTTCATAGGAGGCCCAGCAAAGGACCTTTGGTATGGTGCAGCTGGGATTCGAATTCACGAGGATCTTCTTCGACGGTAGACACTCTACCAACTGAGTTGGTATTTAAAATAAGTTAGTTATAAAAAAAACACATGCTTTCAGGGCGCTTGCTTGATTATGGTTAAAGAAAACGCAAAAAAATCTACAACTCTGATTTGACAATAAATGCCCACTAATTAAGTGACTGTCTACCAAATTGACATAGGTGAATTTGATTGAAACACATAGCTGACAGGGCCTCATAACGCGGTTTTACATAGTAAACTTAAAACCTTTTCTTATCTGAAACAACGTTCAGGATTTAAAACGACTTTGCAGAAATTTTAACTGCACGAGCTGCCCATGCCAAATACATACAAAACTGACTCTTTTTTGCTGAGGTCGATTGAAAGAATAATATTTGACTATATAAGACCTAAATTCTTAGCCAATTAAAGTGGTACCACAGCCTGAGGGCTATTCAAGATAGATCAAAGGCTAATATTTACGAGGTGATTATGACTTCCTTAAATGGGAGCAATAAAGTGGTCCAATGAATGGTTTATGTACTTTCTGATAAAATATTGATATTTATCTTAGTGAAAGATATTGTGTTGTATACTGGTAGGTCCCCTCTTGAGGCTCTAAATTTTATATAAAACCTTCAGCCTATACTATTAAAATTGTGCATTTACATTGTCAAACTCAGACGAGTGATTCATGGCCATATTGACCCTCTTATTTTGTGTTTCTGTCAGTCAACAAAGGCAATGTCGTAGCCAGAACGCTGAAAAAGTTACACAATCAAAGGGAGACTACAGTATCAAGCAATGATTCTTTACAATTACGCCCCTTTTCAAAATGGTAACTTCTTTTTCAGAAAAGAATTTGCTCCCAGAGGGAGCGGATTCTTTCCTTTATGAGCAGTTCCTTAAGGTATGGAAAATCCCTTTACCACATAAGGCGAGCTCTCGTGAGTGTTACTATTTTTATTACGCACGTGCGTATACTGCGTAATGGTAGCTACCCCAATGCAAGACACGTATATATATTATTCTAATGGACAATTTTAATTTACAGCAAACAATGAGCACCCTCGTTAAAACTACCCTACAGATAAAATAGCCTGTGCCTTAAAAATAAAATGCAGATATATAGCTACAGTTTTTGGTGTTAATTGGGGGTTTGATAAGCTCACCAGATAATGGTTCTTTTTCGCATATGCTTTAATAATAGATGAGCCGTGACACGGGATTTCCAACAATTTGGTATGTGCGACCAGCATAGGCTCAGACCAGCCTGCGCATACGCGCAGACTGATCAGAGCATTTGCTTGTCGCTTGAATTTCCAATGAGTGTTAAGCTACTGACAAAACATCATTTATAGCTTCTAAGCTTCAAAGGAGGCTGCACAGGCTCGTCTGAATCTACACAAGTCAAAATGCCACATTGTTGGAAATCACATGTCATGGCTCAATTATCTCTTTAACGTGCACATCTATTTAGTGGAGCTTGAGTCCAAACCTTGGTATGTGTCTCTTCATCCAGACATTGCGAATTTACACAGTGAATTCATCAAGGGCCCATTGTACCCTAGCCCCACCCCCCCCCCTAGTCTGAATTTATGCCACCTATATTACTGTAAAGCTTACTATCTTCCGCATTGAATGTCACTTGTTGGACAAAAATGGATGCTGGATGAACTTACTGTATGCAATTGGTTATCTGCCCCTGATTTCTAAATATTTTCTTTTTTGTGAACTTATATAAATGAGACTATTGAGTTCTCAAACCACATATCTTATAATCAATATTTATTGTGTTAATCCATATATCTAAATAAGAAAGAATGACTATTTTTTGTAAAATATAAGGGTTATGCCCCTTGTAACTGTACAAAATAGCCAATTAAGCCATAATATAATTTCAATTAACTAATTTTTCACAGTTTTCAAAAAGCACTGAATAATGTTATTTAGATAGTTATTACAAAGGGTAACAATTTCTTAACATATCTATGAGATCTGCTGCTTTAAATGCAGTGTCCTTGATGAGAAGCCATACATCATACAAGTCATAATACTCCTGGTTATAAAATTAAAAGCCTTCATGAATGCAGTTTCCAAGTGGGGACTGTGGAAGATAGACAGTATTTCCTTTGAATTGATATTATAGCAGATATAAGGAGCCTTCTGTTGTCTTTTACTGTTTATGGTATAGATAATACTTTTAAATTCCAGGCTTTACAAACTAAAGGAGAAAGAAATTGCCTTGTAAGATTTTGTAGCAGACAGCTACCACAACGTATTGCTTTGATTTTACATTTATTAATATTTTATCATACGAACGTGCCTGTATGAGGTTTTATAATTAATTTTGTTACATGTAAAATGCTTCTTATTATGTCCACCACATATATAAGCCAGCTGTTAACAAAATATTCTTGGTATTAAAAACTACGAAAGCAAAGTTGGGTCACATTTGCCTGCAGGTAGCTGGCTAACTGCGTGAATTGTAGATCTCACACCAGATCTCTAGCTGTTCCTTTCTTTGGGATCGACTGTTGCACATTAATCTTCCACTCATGACAGTCATTCTCTATCAGTTGTTTCCATGTCATCTTGCCCCCTGGCCTGCGCCTTCCGCCAATATGTATATCACATGCTGACTGAATGCACCACTAGAATATGCCACAAGCCCAAACCAGTTAAGCTAGCTCTCTCTCTCAAATGAGGTCACATTTCTCGAGCTCAAGTTTTACAAGTAGTTATCTTGACCGTACTCAGTGGCCCTATCCTTTGCATAATATTGAAGATCTGTCTGGTCATGGCCAAGTCTTGAGCTGCATTTGCTGAAGGTTCGGCCTGGTCAATGGCCAAGTTTTACTGACAGGGAGGATGATGCTCCACACGTATAAGAGCTCTACACGTGGCCACAGGACTATTAAGGGGGTGGCAGGATGTTAGGACTGACAGTAGCTCCCTGAATGTCTTGCAGGCCGTTTGATCATGAGTACTGACTGCCACATCACAGTCTTTGCCAACGAAAGCATGTCAATCAGGTAGTAGAAGAAAGCTACCACCTCCAGCTAATCAGGTTTGACCTTAATAACACTCTCCAGTCTGCTGGCGATTGTTTTTCTGCACCATATTATCAAGATTATGAGCAGATTACTAAGTACAGAGCGATGGTGGACCCCACCATTTACCTTAATTTCTTGACTGTAATTATAAACAACACAGATATGGCTTAGCACATTGGTGTTCACTCCCTGAGCGACAGCTTTCTCAGCTCTCACTAGATAAATTTTCCAGAGCCACTGTTAATTGCTTCTCTAGGTCCAGGAATGCCATAAAATATACTATTAGATATTTCTCCTGCATTTGCCGCACCACAACGATTGCATCTGTAGTGCTCTTCCTGAGACAACTCTCGACTGGTATCATCAATCGACACCACCTGTTGTATGATGCTATTGACAACCCTCTCTAGGATCTTCATGAATGATTACACAGTTTTACCCTCGCTGGTCGCCTCAGTCCTCAGCATCGCCCTTTCTCCATGTAATTCCAGTCAGTTGGGCTCTTGCCATATCAAGTAGGGGCAATTATTTAGTGCTTGATTCAGGACAGCGTATCAATCAACATGTCGCTTATCAGCTAATGGCTGCAGAGCAACCTCCTCTCCAGAGATAACCATCATATCAGTAGCAGACCCTTTTGAAATAGCACATGCGGTTTTACCTGACCTGTCTAGGTGACTGTTGCGTTTCTTGAGGCACATGTTACAGAGGAGCTGGTCATAAGCCAATGCATATTCTAGGATCCTCTCATCCTCAATATCTGGAACTGGCTTGTCATACCCATAGTCACCATGTACCTCTTTGTAACCTGAACCTGTTCTGCCTCCGTGGCCATTACAACCACCATATGGGATGATGGATGCTGTTGTTGAGGTTATTGCAGGCATGGCACGTAGTTGATCATATAAACGATCCTTTACAGCATCCCCAGGACCGCATTGTGGTGAACGGACAGGAAGCAAAATAACTCATCGACTAGGATCTTCAGCAAGATGATCCTGTTAAAGACTTTCTTTACCTCTAATACCTACTCTAATCACAACACCATCAGTACCTTTGCTAATTTCTCTGATCAGGGTATTCACTGTTTGCTAACAGACCATTCTGTTAAAATGAAAAAAGTACCAACAAACTACTCTTAAAATTGAAAAAGATTGGTCCCATTAATAAGAATGGGAAATTCTATTTGGATTATATGGGTTAAAAGCAACATGTGCAAATGAAATATGGCTTCAAATAGAACACTGTTGGCGGTTGGTTGTATGAACCAGCCTCCAACACATATAAAAATATGTACCTCAACGTGAAACATAAATACGAGGATCATCTCATGAATAGCTGGATTTTCCTTATAATGTAAGAGTTTGTACCATTGAAACATCAAAAATGTAACCATTATGTGGCCTTACCCGTTGTACATGCAACAACATATCAAAATGTTTGATTGGAAGTGATGTCGCCTGTTGAAAGCAACAAAAACGTTATTAAAGCTAACCTGGCCACATGTCTAAAAATGGTTGTCATGGTTACTGGCATTTGCAGATCAGTTCCAAAAGGATATATGAACCGTGACATGAGATTTCCAACAATGTGGTATGTGCGACCAGCAAAGCCTCAGACCAGCCTGCGCATATGCCCAGTCTGATCAGAGCCTTTGCTAGTCGCTTGAATATTCTATGAATATTAAGCTATTGACTGAACATCATTTGGAGTTTCTAAGCTTAAAAATGGGCTGCACAGGCTCTGCTGAGTCTACACTTGTCAAAATGCCACATTGTTGGAAATCGCATGTCACGGCTCAATTATTTTCTAAACTACAACATAAGGTAACTATTCTGTACAGCTCCTTGACACACTGGGTAGGCGGCAATCGAAAACGCCAATACTATCGAGGAACGTAGATCAAAAATCGATAGAAACAGTGTTTTCGATTGCCATTTGTCGCCAGAGTGGCGCGTTCGTCGATTGCCGCCTACCCGGTGTGTTGACTTCTTTAGAGAAATATCAAATTGACAGGTAAGTTTAGCATGAAAAGGCGACAAAAATGTAAAAAAAAAATGAGGCTTCAGAAAATGTGGTAGGGGTCATGAGTTGGCCCTTTAAATTTCGCTAGTTGGCATAAAAGTTTTGAGTCATCCTGAAATTATTATAAATATACATATAGACTTCGAGCTAAAAAAGGTCCTGCTCCCCCCCTAGGGAATTTTGCAGACATATCCTATCTTGAAGAAAATTTCAAGCCGCATCTTTTAAGAGATGTTTGCACTCTGTGCTCCGGGGCGAACGTCTCTGACAGCCTGTTACATATGTTACTGTAACAAACTAAGGAAAAAATCAAAATGAAAGTTTGAGCTACAGAAAGAAGACATTAAACCATCTAATTATTCAAATTTCTTATGTAGTTTGCAAGCTGGATGCCTAAGCTACATAAAAGCAGCATTTCAAACAAAATTACAGCCTTCAATGGTGTTATACGCGTTACATAGATTAAATTTCCCTTTTGAAAGTTGAAATCGTGACTAACATCATTCATTTTACAGACAATTTGTGCATTTATACAAGTGTTTTTAATCTTAGTTTACTAAAATACTCATTTGACTAATAGAAAAAACAAAGTTTGCTTTTCTATCTCAAATACATTGTTTTATATGAGCTATTAAACAACCCTACCCCCAATTTTAAGTATCCAATTTTGGTATCTATTATTGAAGAAAAATATATGAAAATATTTGACGCTCTTGGATATCTTACATTTTTGGCACTGTCTTGCTACTGCAATAAAGAATCATACATTTGCAAGTTTGACATGAGGATCAGAGCATTTATTAAAGTATGTAACGTATGTTACATGGCATAATGAATGAGCAAGGAAATTGTCTTGGAAGTAAGAGATGATATTCCAGAAAAAATACTATTTTTCACATGTTTTCCTATTTAACTCTAGCCTCTGGTGCCTTATTCCTAGTAATTATAGTCATTGCTGATAACAAGCCCATGGAATTGTGTTACAGATGTTATATATAATTTTTATCATGTATTTCCTAATGCCTATAATATCAAAATGTATAGACATATAGATAGAAAATAATAGTTCTCATTTCAATGACACAATTTAATAAATATTCCTATCCAATACAATTATTCAAAAACAATCTTTATTCAAGTCACCCTCACAATGTCTATCATTGTGTCTGCTTCTATTGCAAAATAATCACCCATTTCATCACAACCAGTAGAATCATGGCATAGAATTAGGACTGCAAACTGAGTACAATCCTGTTCCTCTCCATCCCTTTGGGAATTATGCAGACATATCCTACCTTAAAAAACAATTCAAGCTGCATCAAATAAGAGATGATTGCACTCTATTAACCAGGGGGTAGCCTGTAATGGTATGTTATGTATGTTACCATATCAATTTAAGAATAAATGAATTGAAAGTCTGAGAAACAGACAGAAGACATAAAACTATCTATTTATTTGAATTATTCATGTAGTTTGCATGCTGAATACCTTTGATACATAAGAAAGTGTTTTTAACAAATACACAGATTCCTATGGTGTTATATTCGTTACATTAATTAAGATTACTTTTTAAAATTGGTAATTGTGACAAACATCACTTATATAAGCATTTCGTGTGATCCTCCTCTTTTGCCATCAAAAGACTTAATTTTCTTTTTGTGTATGGCCAGTGCCAGCGTCAAACAAATTGACTCAGCTATAACTTGACTCCTTAGCATTCTTCAAAAGCAGAAACAGCATATCAGTGTCATGGGATCAAACACCTGATAAAATATGGATCTTTGCACCCTTACTTACTTTAATGCCATTTGACATATATGCAGACAATGGCGTATGACTCTGATATATGTCTCTTCCTGTGAAGTGGCAAGAGCAATCTTACTGCAGCTGCCTCTGAATCCGTACTAGTCAAATGATAACTTTGCTCTGATTTTGCAAAAGCTATGTCTCTACCGTGTACCTCTAAGAATACTTTAAGATTTCTGACATTGGTCAAACAGAAATTTGATAGGCTGCTTTTTTGCATCATTTGCCATGGAACCTTTTCAGCCCTTTGGTGCTTAAGTCCTCAGGTCTTAGATCAATAGTATTTTGCTGCGCCCAAAGAACTTTATAAAAGTAAGTAAGGGTGCAAAGATCAGGAATCGATACAATCAAGTGCCACACCTGACCCAGGATACCAATAAATTTTCTTTAGTTACAATGTTGACTCTTGATGGTTTTGGCAGACCGTCTGAAACAATTTCTGTTACACCTTGAAAGTTATCTGGTATATGAGAAAGAATACAAAGTTGGACATTGCCATCAATTATGTTTGCAGCTGGTTGTTTTTTTTATGTCAGTACATTGAAGCAAGCCTTAAAATGATGTAAAACCTTTGATTTCTCAGTTTTTGCAGCCATATCATTAGCTGTTGCATTCAAAAGAAGGAAAGTGGACTATGGGTGGAATAGGATAACCAGTAGTTCTATATTATGCTCTATGGAAGATTTATACAGAGTAAACAAGTTGATAAGGTTGCCCCATTTCATGATCCATTGAAAACACTGAAATAGAAAACACTTGCCTCTGACTGTGTAATCAAAAAGGATGTCACGACAAAGCCCTTGCTCATTTATTATGACGAGTTATATATGTTACATCCTTTAATGAGCACTCTTATCTTAGAAACTTAGTGAATCATTGAAGTGAAAGGGTCTAATTTGCATTCTGTTCATCCTGCATTTCATTGCTTTACAGTAACCTGCTGTGATACATCTAGTTTGTTTATCTGAAGGGAAAGAGTTACCTTGGTTTCAGCACTTCAGTAGTGCTAAGACTTCAAATAAGTTTTTGAATGCTTGGGGAAAGATAATAAGTACGGAGACATTATTAGATGAAATTATGTTTGTTGCATGAATGGAAATGCTAAATTTATAAAAGTTAACCAGCTAAGATATGATTCTTTATCACAGAAATATCAAGGTACATCAGTCCAGGTACTCATTGCTTTTAATGGCATAATTTTTTTCCTCCTTGTAAAGCTTTAGTCTTTCTCCCACTTGCAGAGTATCACTTGAAACACATACTCAAAGAGCCAACTATTAGGAATTCATATCAGTTTCAAAATGTTCCAAGCCGTGAATGGCAAAATTGGAAAGTTGATAATGGCTCATCAATTTTGAGTGGACTGGTGGTAAAATTTTATAACAGTAAATGATTGAAATATTGTGGGATGATTCTACTAGTAGCAAGGAGGCGTGTGATAATTATGATTACCACAGAAGCAGACAACGACAAACGTTGAACATGAGTGTTTAATCGATGAGAATTAGTTTGGACCATTTCATTTATTGTATTGCCTTGTACAAATGTAAAACTATCTATTCTATTTGTGGCTCTATATTTAGCATTATATGCACAGTATTAGGAAATGTGTCGAAAAGGTCATTGATAACATCTGTAACAACAGTCCATGGGCTTGATAATCAAATATGAATATAATTTGTAGTTTTTTGGCACCAAAGACTTATAAGTACACATTAAGTGTCCTGATCTTAAACTTAATGACATCTTGCAGAAAAATCAGCAAGACAGACTAAGAAAATGTAAAATATCCACACGCTGCAATCGCTTTCATGTGTTTTACTTTAACAGTAATAACAAAATTTGCTTCTCAGTAAAACTGGGAGTAGGGCTGTGTATTAGCTCCTATAAGACAATATATTTAAGATAGAAGAGCAAATTTGGTTTTTCCTATTCATCAATTGAGTATATAATTTTAAAATCCAATAAAACAGTTTGAAACCAAGTCATAGTAGTTTAACTAAATGACGATAGCCACAATTATGGCTTTTAAATTATAATTAGATTCATGTAACGCACATAACACCACAGTTAGCCGTATTAATGTTAAACAGCTTCCATATGTAGTAAAGTCATCCAGTATGCAGACTATAAGAATGTCAATTTATTAGATAATTTTAATATCTTCTTTCTGTAGCTCAAACATTCAAATTTCTTATTCTCAAATTGATATAGTAACATATGTAACAAGCTGTTACAGGCTAACGCCCCGACATACAGAGTGCACACATTTCTTATTAAATGCACCTTGAATGGTTACATAAGAGGTAACATGTCTGCAGAATTCCAAAGGGGATTAGGATGAAGCAGGCCCTTACTCAGCTTGATGTCAAAATACTGTTTGATGATTTTACTTGTCACGTTAACATATGTAACACTCTCTGATCTTTAAAGCTTGGTAACAAGTAGCAGATCTATAAGTCTTTATTATACGAGCCAGCTTAAAATCCCTAAACAATGTAAGATATCCAGCAGCTACGAGTTTTTTTCACAATTTTAGCTCAAACTTTCAAAAAAACATTTCCTTTATTTGATATAGTAACGCATGTAACATGCTGTTTCAGACTAACGCCCCAACTTAGAGAGTGCAAACATCCCTTATTCGATGCAGCTTGAGTTGTACTTTAAGAAGGAATATGTCTGCAAAATTCCCTCGAGGCGATTAAAACATTTTTAGGCATATTTTACATAAAGACAATGAGCTTACCCATTTATTACATCAGGTAACATATGTTACAGCCTCTGATATTCAAATTTTTGCAACAAACTTGCAGATTTATGAGTCTTTTCATTTAAGCAAGTGAATCCCAAACAATGAAACATATTCATCAACTGCAAATATTTTTTATCTATTTTTACTTTAGTTTTAATACCAAACTTTTCACCTTAAAACTGGGTAGGGGTAGGGTTGTTTAATTGCTTATTCCAGAAAAAATATTTAAGCCAGGGAAACAAACTTTAATTTTTCTGTTAGCCAATTGCATAAGTTAGTCAGCCATGGTTAATAACATCTTGCAAAACACACAGAGAGATTGTGAATGTAAATGATGTTAGCCACACTTGCAAATTATAATGGGTTATCTGATTTATGTAACGTATATGACACCTTAGGAAGCTGCAATTTTGTTCAAATGGCTGTCATAGGTAGTTAAGATATCCAGTATGCAGACTATATAAATGATTTTTAAAAATAAATATTTTAATGTCTTCAATTTTTAGCCCAAACTTTCAATTTACTTTTTCTTAATTTGATAAGGTAACGTATGTTACAGGCTCTTACAGACTAACGCCCCGGAGCACAGAGTGCAAACATCTCTTAAAAGACTCGGCTCTCAATTCTCTACAAGATAGGATATGTCTGCAAAATTCCCTAGGGGGGGGGGGGGGGGCAAACCCATTCTCAGCCATCCGTCTAATACTCTATTTCAAAACAGTATGTATTAAAAGCATGTATCAGCTGTGTCTCTTGCTACATAACAACAAGAATATAGACCATGCAAAATTGTCCAATTTTTTCACACGTGGTTGCTCAGGCAACCGTGACTTACTTGGACACTTTAATAGCCATGTTGAATATGTAACATTGAGAACAATTAAACTAGAACAAAGTAAATGACAAGTTATGTTCAGATATACACAGTGATTATGGTGTAGGCCCAAGGGTCGTGCAATTAACTTGGAAATTGCAAAGATTTGCTGCAATATTTCGACGAACAAGTGTTTAAAATATAGCTATTTATTGATGCTTATGATATGAATATCTTTTGTTTTAACACAGATTTTGTGATTTTCCGTATGGATTGAGCGATTTGGTTTTGTCAGCAACGGGTCACATGATACAGTGACTTCGATTAGAACTATAGGAGTGCTAATGGTACAAATGTTGTTTCGGCCCTACGTCAATTTGACGACTCGGCCTACAAATCAGGACTAAACACTTGTCCCTGCCCTTTTTCATCACACACACACGTGTGCCCACGCTTGCATATATACTTAAGGACTTTGAAAACGCATCACCCAGATTAAATCCTTTATTTCACAAACCCTGAGAATGTCAGCGAGATAATTGTTATTGCATATCATATTCTGACCATCTTTTAGTGTGTCCTAGAAAATTCATGGTTGTAACTTTACTTTAAGGTATTGAAAAAGTATCCGTTTTAAGACAGGGGTGGTCGATTTTGAAGGACACAAATTCAGCTGCAAGTTGACACGCGTTGGTTTTGATTCCTGACTCAACAGATTTGCGTCATCTGCTTCTTTCACTATTGCACATTCATCATTGACCGATAAGAAATGAACTGACAGTACGGTATGCTCAAAATTACACCCCTTTAAGAATACCGACTTACCCCACCCACCCTGATTACTATAGTCTAGTAGTAAAATTCAACGTCTTTCAGCCTTTCAAAGTTTCGATTTTTTACGTCTGGTTTTATTGGAAGAGCCTTAGGGTATACGCAAATGACAGATTATGCACAAATTGCGCTTAAATTACGTGTCTTTTGTATTGTGCAAGTGACGTTAACGTAATTTGTTAGGAAACTCTCGATCACATGACAGCAGATATTCTTTCATTATTTACATAAAAACGTTTTTTTCACGTGACTGTCTGTGTATGTAGTGATATCAGTAATGAACGCGTGCATAAATGTAGCTTATGGAGATGTTTCTAAATAGGAGCTATAAATTGATGTTCAACTGTGACGTTTATTTTCGAAATATTGAAGTTATCCATTACATTTAATTAGAAAAAGTCTATAAAATCTTTTGGTGATATGGTGTCATACACGCCGTAGTTTAAACATAAATCTAATCAAAAGGCTTCATTTAACTGTGTAGAAGGGTGCTGGCTGCTGTATGTACCCATGTGACGTCATCAACAGCGTCGCGTGATAGTGCAGTCAAATTAACGACTGATTCATACCAATTCTGGGTTGCACATTAAAACCTGCAAGTAACTTTTCAATCGCATATACGGTTTGCCAGAAAAGTGCAAAACTATGATGATGCGTTTTCAAAGTCCTCTAGTATAGTATTTTACTGGTTGCTGGCTACTATTTATCCAATTCTGTAACTTGACCTTGAGAAAAAGCCCTAAAAGGTATAGAAATGACCCCAAAAACAGTCCAGTTTTTAGGGTGACCACAAAAATATCCACTATTTTATCATACCAAAAAATATATCATTTTACTGAAAACCCATAAAAATATTGTAATTCAAAAATTCTAACCCCCCAAAAAATGGTCCGAGCCTACGAGGGGGGTTCAATATGTAATGAAAACCCATTCATAGCTCCATCCACAAACGCGTTAGGATCTAATGCCATATGCAAAACGAAAGATCAAAGCGTCGCCGTTAAAATAGTGCATGAAACATTATTTTAATTTTCCAAATTTAATAAGTTACACACTTTTTAAAAAGCACACTAATATACACTGCATATATTTTCCTCCGAATTGTAAAGACTCATTTTAACAAAGGTAGAAAGCCATGCTGTATTTTCTAAAACAAACATTTAACATGCATGAATCACATATCCATAGTTTTCTGACTCATTTCCCCTTTATCTGCTATAACGATAGAAATTTTGACCTGTACCGATTACTCGTGCAAACGGTTTTATTACGTTACCCCCTCTTACGCTGACGTCGTTTAAAGCAATGGACGTTACACTAAAATACGCACGGTTTTCGAAAATCGGAAATGTGGCTTTGTACCAGGAAAGGACAATTTTGGTTGTATCGAAGTTTCAATACACACAGTGCATAGGCAGCAGACCAGTAAAACTGGAGTATCTCATCTGAGTGGTATACCATTTTCGTTTCCTATAATTTTATTGTCTGAAATTAGCCAGCCAGATTATGTACATGTAAATACGTGTACTAATGTCCAAATAATGCATCCGAATGCAAACATCGATGAAACGCGGTATTTTATCTGATCCATTTCAGTGTAAGCCAGAGATGGCATTCTTTTAAGTGATTTTCTCATTTCAAATGACGTACTTGGGGGTACTTTATGAGTGAGATTAAATATGGAAATTTTGAAATCGGCTGTATTACTTGCAAATGAACATCAAAGCGACCAGAAAAAATGTTATCAATGATTTTCGTATAAATTTTCGCTATGTATTCGTTCACGCAAAAACGACTCTGTCAGTGGAATTCCAGAAAATGTAGCATCAAGGAGGACTTTAACCAAAATGACAGCCTCAGTATTTCAAAGAATATAAAGCAATATCAAAAGAATTTGCAGGTATAACTCACCAATATATGGATATTTACCACACGCAGGAGCAGAATGAAAACACCCCTCGTTCATGTAGTTATCTGCTTTTGAAAACATTGCTTTATTTCATATCGCAGTGTACTTCAGTACCCTATCTTAAAAGTGGCTTGTGTAAATTAGGTAATGGGCTCGACAACTGCAATTTTACATATTTTAGCCAAGAAACAGATCTTTTAAGAAAAGTAATTATGAAGTGTGTAAATATAAAACTTTGGGATATACAAGGCTGTTTTCATTACATATTGAACCACCCTCGTACGTATATATGAAAATATCATGAGTTTTCTGTAGTGTCATGTCTAGGCTAGTGTTATTTCGCAATTATACCAGTGTAAAGAGTATTACGGAGCTTTTGCAGGACTGGTAATTATAAAAAAGGGTACTTAGGTGGTGGTGTTTAGGTGGGATGCAGTGGTACATTACTTACTATCAAATCAAATGAAATACGGAGAGAATGCATACCTCATGGACAGCCAAGGTTAAAACACACAATTGGAACAAAGGTTCCCCGAGTCGAGCACTTGCAGCCCGCCGAAGAGGGGTGAAGGTTTGGTGAGACTCCTGGCTCTTACATAATTGAGCCGTGACATGAGATTTCCAACAATGTGGCATTTTGACATGTGTAGACCCGGACGAGCCTCTGCAGCCTCCTTTTAAGCTTAGAAACTCCAAATAGTGTTCATTCAATAGCTTAACAATCATATAATACTCAAGCGACTAGCAAAGGCTCTGATCAGACTGCGCATATGCGCAGGCTGATCCGAGGCTTTGCTGGTCGCTCATACCACATTGTTGGAAATCTCATGCGCTGGCTCAATTATGTGTTTCGCTTTATACATACAGAGAACTGGCTATAACCTCGTCACCAAGGGTTTATAAAACACAAAAATGTTCACATTTACATGCATGACATTAGCTTAAGTAAACAAAATTTGATAAGGCTTTAAAATATTTAGCTGAAAGTTATTGCGGAAGTATAGACCCGTTAGTTACGTTTGTTATTCATATAAATGAGGCTTGTATAGCGGTTTTAGGGATACATGATATTTGCCATGTTACTTCCAGGAAAATAGGATACTATCCATTTTACTTCCAGGGATATGGGATACTTGGTTCAATATTTTCGTTACTTCCAGGGATATTGAAAATTTAGAAAAATTAATTTTGGGGATATTTGCCAATTTATAAGGGATATCTGCCTGTTTACTTCAAGGGATATGGGATATTTGGTTTCTCGCCCACTTATCACTCAAGACAAGCTGTTCCATAGGCAAAACGCCGTGCGGAATTTCCTTATCCCATCCACGTGACCTGCTTATCCCATCCACATGACCTGCTTATCCCGTCCACATGACTTCAAATTATAACAATTTTGGCTGTTTTCAGAGCAATTTACGCCTAAATATTATGTAGAAATATCAAAACGGCACTATTTAGTGCGTCCGCCATTTTCGCATTGATGAATGACGTCAAAAACATTTCTGACGTCACTAAAATGCAACAACAGTGTGACGCACGTTATTGACACAGTTTGGCGCCACGGCGTCTTTGTCAAAAGATACTGATACCAACGTTAGTTTCAAACCCCTATAAAAACAAAACCGACGCTTGATATGCTATTTCGCTTCCGTTTTTAGGTGCTAAACTATGTTTACACCCATTTCTGCATCTGGAAAATTCGTTGGTGAACTTATTTTTAGGTTTGAACAAACGCAAAAAATCTAAAAAATTATGCGGAACTGACAGAATTCATATAAAACCTTAAAAAGTCACAAATTGGGCGAGAAAAAGTATCCATCATGATGTATTGCTGTGGGACAAGGAAATCCCACCCTCGGACCCGAATAATTTCGTCAGAAACTCGGCAGAGCCGAGTTTCTGACGAAATTATTCGGGTCCGAGGGTGGGATTTCCTTGTCCCACAACAATACATATGAAGGATACTCTTAACCCCCCTATACACACAGTATGTAAACTTAAATAAACATCCTGTACACCCGTTCCTCCTAGCTCACGCCTTATACATTATGAATTACAGCACTCGTGCGTAACCAGTTGTCGGAAATCGTGATGTGAGAGTTGTTGGTAGAGCTGTAATTGCGAGGGCCCACCTATTGAAATTCATTTTTCCATAGATCTAAGTAACTGTTACAGTTACAACCATGTAATCATGTATACATGTGATTGCCAATTCCACTAAAACCGTGCAATCTGGCATTTAAGCTCGTTTTCGACACAGAACGGCTCTGATTGTGAGCAAGTCGTTTTTTTAACAAAGCAAAATGCAAAGGAGGAAACCGTTAAAATCATGGAATAAAACGGAATATAATAGATAAAATGGCTTTTCTTACCTTGTTCGAATGTGTATTGTCTGTATCGCTAACAATATAAATCAAACGTGTACTTGTACCTAAATACACGCATTTTCCGATTACTGGTTACGTACGAGTGCTGTTATTCATGTTTATAAGGCGTGAGCTAGCGGAGGAACGGTACAGGATGTTTATTTCAGTTTACATACTGTGATACAAGCCTCATAAATTAATGGAAACGTTTTGTTGACGGGGCTCGTTAGGTCATCGTTTATTTAACAAATGAATTCGATTTTGGAATGTTCATGGAATCATGAATACTTCGGGTATCTTGCAAAATAAGTGAAGCCCGAGGGCTTCACGTTAAATTTGCAAGAGACCCGAAGTATTCATGATTCCATGAACAGACCAAAAATTGAATTTATTGCTTATATTTACATTTTAATATAAATATCCGAATTATAGAAGGTATTTATAATTTAGGAAATAAAACAGTTTTGTATTTGATATGTAATCGTATTAACGTTTTTTTTTGAGTGTAAAATAGAAAAGCGGATCATCCAGTGGAAACATGGACAGCCAATGGAGCAAGAGGTTGTTTTGCACGTGCGACACGGGTGTGACTCGCTGTCAATCACAACACCAGTGTCACTTCTGGCGAATGAATTTGTTGTTCGAAGCGTATTGCACGGGCAAGTGAGCTTGGCAGCTGTGAATCGAATTTCTGTTTTTCATGAAGCTATGAACAGTTGCAAAAATCTAAAGATTCAATAAAAGCTTGCTTTGAAAAGTAAGTATCAATATACTGTCCTTTTAGTCTTAACCCTGAAAGCGTCAATCACAATTGCAGCAGACGACAAATTTTGTGACATTTTTCCAAATATCAATAAAAATAAGGTATGATATATCATGCCTTATTTGTTATTTTTGAAAAAGCGGCAAAATTTGAAATTGTCGTCTGCTGCGAATTGTAGGTGTCGCTTTATGTTTTTTTTTCTTCAGATGACTCAGAATGGGTGTAGAAGTAGGAGGTCTTGTAGCGCTTATAGTCTTTTACATACTCATATTGGCTGTGGGTGTGCTGGCAGCTAAATGGAAACAGAGAGGGTCTAGTCTGGAAATGTCGATAGTTGCTAACAGAGACATAGGCGCACTTGTTGGTATCTTCACTATGACAGGTAAGAGAGAGAGAGAGAGAGAGAGAGAGAGAGAGAGAGAGAGAGAGAGAGAGAGAGAGATTGTCTTTGAGACTTGCTATGCTACACTAAGATGACAAACGCACATTCGTTATGCAAATTAGCATAAACTTTGCATTGAAGAACAGGTTATTTCCAAACATTTATCAAACTGTGCGTTGGTGGCCTGGTCCTCTTTGGCCAATTTGGTAGCTAGCACTTAATCTGTCCTGATTAACTTTGTTTACAAATAATAGATTGCTTACTTTTCAACTGATTAAAATTACTTACAGATTTTTCTTCAAAATGTAAATGTACACAAATATTAAGTATTTTGACCTTGATGCGAGAAACTTGTGTTCAGAGTTTGCGACCAAGCAAAGCTTCTGGCCTGCTGAGACACAGAGAATAGCTAGAGTATATTTAAAATATAGATACTTTACTTTGAGCTTCAAATAAGCAAATTACAGCAAAAAACAGAGACGCTGATTAACCTGCGCCGAAGCGCAGGATGGTCTGCACTTTTGTTGTTCGCTTAAAACAAAGTAAAGGTTCCTCACGACGCGGTCAACAACAACATACTTTATATTTAAACTAGATAAGAATATGCGTGCTCATATATAATTTGTTTTATCATTTAGCAACAATAGTTGGAGGAGGATATATCAATGGTTCTGCTGAATCTGTAGCTACTGACGGTCTGTTATGGACACTACCACCTTTTGGAATTTTTCTGGGATTAATCATTGGTAAGTTATATTGCTGGACACCCTCAGTCTATATGATTAGTCATCAATTAAGATATCAATGCTACATAACAAAAACTTTTGAGGTACCATCTAAAAAAAGTATAAGATACACCCATGATGTTTGGGGATGAGCATTCGAAAGTCATAAAGCAACCAATAAATTGTCACTGATACGCTCAGGATGGTTAGGATAATAAGCATTATTAAGCCATGCTGTGGTAAGCCACGCAGTCCCTACTAAGTTATCGTGGCACTAAAATTGACAAGCCATACAGTCATAAATATGTTGACATGTGCATCTTCATTATATACTGACGGACTTTAAAAACGCTACACTTGGATAGCAGCTTTAATTTATGTCTCGAAAAATAAGGCAAAACAATATTTTTGATTGTACGAGGGGTATCCAGAAATTTGTGGACAAATTGAATATCTATTCCGTGCATTGTCATATTTTTATGAAAACTTCACATCTTAAACATTCATAACTTGAGCACCTACACGTAATAAATCAAATAGATTTGGATGTGCATACAAAAGTTACAGTCACCATAGCAACGTGCATATAGTGGAATCGCCGCGCCGCAAATTTTCAAACAATGGGTGCGTTTCTTTGGCTTCGCCAGGCGTAAGTCGGTTGTAGTCTATAACCGGCGGCGACTCGATTGATTTGGATCACGTGGCCGCTCATCCGATAGGCGTACTACCGGCGTGCTCCTATCTCGCCAAATTTCAACCAAAGCGTGGAAGGGGCGAGGCCTGTTTTGCCTCTTAATGGTCCATACCACAAATTAAGTGTAATAGCCGCTATATTTAGGTGAGTTACCCAACACGTACATGTTATACGGGGTGGTGTGCCGTCTCAGATACTTTACCTGTATTAGGAAATATGTGAATTGTATTTTGTAAAGAATGACGAATACCAACTCAGATATAGACAATATATGTTTTAATTATAAGCAGCAGCCATGGCATCCACTAGTCCGGAACCTGGAACAGTAATATAAAAAATATATTAAATATGAGCTCCACAGAAAGCATAGAACTTATCTGTTCAAGGTCTTTATGGCAAGTGCCGTACAAAATAGGCCTTTGCAACGCATACCTTAAAACCTAGTGTTATCACCCAAGAACATAGATTGTGTAAACTCATTGGAAACGTCTCGTAGAGATGCTTCCAAAGAGTGTACCCAGTCCAGAATTAATTTGGATGCCAAGACAAGTTAACATTCAACAGGATAATAGGCCGGGTTTATGAAATATTCAGAAATCTTGCAGTTTTATTTACAAAATCACATTACAGCGATACTTTACAAAATACAATTCACATATTTCCTAATACAAAACTATGGAATACAATAAGTACTTGCCTGGAACAATAATATATAAAAAATATATCAAATATGAGCTCCACAGAAAGTATAGAACTTATCTATTCAAGGTCTTTATGGCAAGTGCAGTGGTGCATATTAGTAAAGCATGCATTTTAGCTAAAATATCATGCCATATGCGACAAAGGCTTTGTTCACAGGTAGCTCACACCCCTTATTACCAGAATACAGGTAAAGTATCTGAGACGGCACACCACCCCGTATAACATGTACGTATTGGGTAACTCACCTATTTATAGCGGCTATTACATACTTCCTTCCTTGAGAAGAGTGAGTGCCCGTTGGGTTCCAGGGTTACTGAAGAATCATGAGATGGAGAGACGGGTCATGGAATCAAAGACCTTTTTAAGACTGTTTGAAAAGGAAGGAGACGCTTTTCTTAATGGGATGATCACAATTGATGAGAAATGGCTCTTCTATTATAATCTGAAACAAAGCAGCAGTCGATTCAGTGGAAGTCGAGTGACTCGCCCCCTCCAAAGAAGGCAAAAATGTCCAGGTCCATGGGAAAACACATGTTCATAATGTTCTTCGACATAATAGGAGTAATTATGAGTCATGCCGTACCAAAAGGACAGTCAGTCAATTCCATGTATTATTCAAAGGTTCTTCGCCGTTTTCTCATGAGAGCATAAGCTATGAAATGACCTGACGGATATGACGGAGGGTTCATTTTGCATCCCGACAATAAAAATTGAACAAGAAGCGTAAATTCTTACTCATCCACCATATTCACCAGATCTCGTGTTGTGTGATTTAGCGCTATTCCCTAAATTAGAAGACGAGTTGAAAGGCAAGCACTTTAACAGCTTTGATGAACTAAGATATGAATCAACCAGAATCCTGTATTCTTATCCAGTGGAGTGATTTGATCAAGTATATCGTCAGTGGATCGAGATACATGGCAATGGCATAGCATCACAAGGTGCGTACTTTGAGAAGAATGGACGTGGCGACCACGTCATTTGAAATTTGACATGCGGCACACCATTGAACATGGCAACAGTCAATTGCCTGTAAAGTACTCATATATTGATATTTTTCAATGAAATATTGAATACCTTTTAAAGTGATATCAAAATATAAACTTGTAAATTTTCAGATGAATCCAACGTTTTGTATTAATTTCTTTACGTTTGTACACGAACTTCTGGATAGCCCCTCGTATGTTAAAGAGTGTGCATTTGTAGGTAACAAATGATAAACTCGTCCACTTAAAATGAGTTTAACACATTAAAATGTTAATTTTATGAGATAGGGGACCGTCTACTTTTTCTCGTTTAAAAATGTTATCAAAGAAAATTATCTACTTCTTTAAATGAAGAAAGACGAGAGGCATCAAAATTACGTCATTCACTATGTAAGTCATCGTGGAATCACTTTCATATTGATTGGCATGTCTGCGATACAGCTTGATTGCTTATTTGACGTTAATCTGAGTGTACACTTTCATTTGATGGCTTAAAATCTCCTGTTCGAGTGACTAAATTCATACAACACAATAACGTTGTCGAGTTTAGTTGTACAATTAAAACTTAAGTGTTGGCTGTAGTAGCCAACTCAAGATGACATCATCGAAGCAAAGGAAGTTTACAGTAAAATGTTTTTAAAGCTAGAAAGGGAAACTAGTGTTGCGTCTTTAAAGTCCATCAGTATACTTAGTGTAAACAGTATTTTATTCAAATATAAGTACACCAAGATACAAACAAAGCATATACACATTACATTAAATTTGAAAGGGATACAGAAATAAGTCCATTATACTTAGGGGAGTTATCATTATATTTATGTTGCCACACATGGGATGACCTGGGTAGTGCAGCCTTTTTGGATATTTTGGGATTACTTAAGCCTTAGCTATAGCAGTCACTAGATGCGAATATAACAAAGAATAAATACCAGCTACTGAAGTTGGCTGTTTGTACCATTCAGTCGAGTTTACTAAGTTTGTATTACTCAAACGTATTCATAGAAACTACTGGCTACCAATTTAGAGGAGACTTACAGTACCATTCAGGCTTTTCTTTATACCTTGTTAACTAGAAGTCAACTAGGAGCAGATTAGGTCTAGACATCAAAGTTAACCACAGGTAAATATGGAGTTAACTATTCTCAACTGTTTTAATAAACTATAGTTAACTAGGCAGTTGACTAGAAGTTAACACCTTTTTAACCTGTAGTTTACTCTGGGTAAACAAGGGTGTAACGAATAGTGTGAATGGTACTGTCCAAGACACATCTCCAAACTACCATGCTACCGCAAGGAAAGAAATCTTTAAAATTTTCTCCATAATGAATAAAAAAAAGTAAGAAAAGGGACAAAGATCAGGAATCGACACATTCAAGCACCACACCTGACCCAGAATACCAATGGGAAAGTGGCGGCTTCACAATTAGACTTCACAAACGAGGGCCAAAAGGTCAGCCCTTTCCCAGCAGGTGACCACATGGCATCAATAAACAGACGTGCACGCAAGCATAACGAAAATAAGACATAAATAACATAAATGATCCACAAAAGAAGCACAGCCTTGGAACGGTCATTTAAAATATTTTACTGGAGGGCTTAAACCAGTTTCAAGTTGCACCAACCTCACCCTCAGATGTGGATCAAGACACATAGATGTTTGGTTTGCATGAAAGACCCCGACACCTATCAATGCATCATCTCCTAGAACATATAAATCAAAATTAAAAAGATGTAAAGCAAAGATAAGGACTCAACAGTAAATAAAACTGAATACCCGAGCAAAAGAAATCCAGCAGGTAAACCCCGGTGGGCTTGACAACAGTCAAAGTATCAGGCCCATACCGTCTAATCAATAGATAAGTCTTTAAGTCCAAACTGTCATAGAGTCTGAAGTCCCACCTACAGGCGTGTAATTAAAGAGGGAAGCAAAGATGCCAGCCATGAATGGGTTGACCAATAAGCATGCAGTCTGTTTCAATACATTAATGTTATCGCCAATCTTTTTATAATGGGAAATTTATTAATGAACTGCGCTTAAAATAATTAGAGCCAACAATCTTCTTCAGTCAAAAACTTCCAATATGCTATGCAGTACTCCTGATTCCTTGAAACCACTGGGCCCACTGTAGTCTGATTTCATATGAAACTCCCATAGTATTGATAAAAGGCTCTAAGTTGAAATGACAACAATTTTCACCAAACATAGATGCACAGGGACTGTACATGCAAATTCGTTGTAAAGATACAATATATAGAGGATCTTACATGAGTGCTCATGTTTTATCGAATTTATTAAACGAGTTGGGGAAAAGAGATAAAATGCGAGGCTTGCCGAGCATTTTATCTCTTTTTCGCAACGAGTTTAATAAATTCAATAATACAAGAGCACGAATGTTAGATTCTATTTATCATATGACATTAAGATTACTTCGAAATCTCATTTCTGGCGTAAAAACGTTATAATTTTGTCATTATGTACGCAGCGTTGTTATGGACGTAATATGTCCAACGTTGTTATTGACGTCATAACGTTTCCCGAAAATCGATAAACCACTAGTGGTTTACAGATTTTATTGCATGGCGTTATTTCACTCCCAGACGCGACGTCATATGATAATTTTTTTTAAAAAGAGTTTTAACCCGCTGCCACTATTGTTGTCCTTGCTTATGTTCTATGATATGAAAACAATGACAGCTGGCATCTTTGCATGCATGTACCTTATTCCAAAACAATTGAAGCCAGATGTATGATACCAATATTTTTCAGATAGACTATTAGACTTTATAAAAGATTGGCGTCTTGAGTTACATTATATTGTTCTAAATGTAGTTTTAGATAAGCAAAGGTTTCATATTTTGTTTGTTTGTTTGTTTGTCTGGTCATATTTTGTACATTTTGCGGGGTTGTACATATTCATTATTGTTTTTTTTCTGACACTACTTCTGCTGTGTGTTTTGTAACAACAGGGGCTTATCCAGAGGGGATTTGGACAGTGTGTGCCATCCTCCCTAGAAAATCGCAAATGGTCATAGGTTTCCTCAAAATTCTGATACTGACACACCTCAAGAAGCAATTGGACACTTCGGGTCCAATAGCTTCTCGAAGGAGTTTTGTAACGGTCATCTGTAAAATACGTTGATGACGAAAAACACAACCTTGTCAGAAACACTCTGACGTAACTTTCTGGATCCACGCTTGTTAAAGACTGTTATTTTATTGTTTATAGGTGGGGTATTCTATGCCAAGCCAATGCGAGACAAATGTTATATGACGATGCTTGATCCAATCCAAGAACGGTACGGTCAAGTGGTGGTTTTTCTAGTGTACTTGGCCGCGTTGTGTGGTGACATATTCTGGACAGCCTCCATTCTTTCAGCCCTTGGTAACTTTCACTCGTTGCTTTATTGTTCATGGCACTTTAAACATCGTTAAACATCATTCCTTGTATTATCAATTATCCCATTAATTCAGCTTATAAAAGACATGGACCAGATGGTTTGATCGTTGAGGGGAAAGTAATCAACAAAAACTTTTTTCCATTTCCTGTATGTTGAATAGCAGAAACAGAGTTTTCAACCCATATTTTTAATCAGTACTTGTCCAATGTGAAAAGTGTTTTTGCGGATAATTAGAGGGCTTATCCAACTACTTTTTCCACAAAAAACATTTTCTTTGAAATGTTTATCATGCTATTTTATGGGTAAATATTCATTAAGATTGTTCGAGGGTCATTGTCTTACTCATTTCTTTTGAAGTAAAGATTAAGGTCTGCACAATGGAGATGAGTATGAATGTCTTACATTTGGACTGCTTCATAGTACCAATTAGGTGACAAGTGCAAATTAGATCAGCCAGGGCAACCCCCAGTCTGATCAGCATACACTGTCCCCTGAAGATAGCATTGATTTCAGCTACCAATTGGACACCTAAGCTGTCAATCAGTAAATGTCATCATATACTAAACCACACTTCTAACGCAAAAAACAGAACCTTTAAAATTACATAATATTCCCGAAACATTTTGCGTTGGAAGTGTGGGTCAGTATATTAGACAACTACAGCTAGACATACTTTTGTCCAGTGCATAAGACTTTTGTACTTCTCTCATACGTATTCGCAAATACCTTCCATGTTGTTGTATCCAGCAATGCCAGAGGTCTTAACTTTTGTCTGTTCATTTATCTACACCCATATTTTGTGTATGCGAGCAGCAAATGCATTAGCGAATTTCTCTTGAGGACTTGGCAATTTTGGTGAATTTACAGTACGTTAAGAGCGACAAAAAGGGCTGTCTTGGGTGTTTATCCATAAAATCAGTTATATTGCTATGAGAAAAAGCTACAACAATAATACAATAATTCGGTTATAGAGTTATGAGCTGCAACTGAATAGACGTTTGTAACCATATGGGACAATATCAGCTGTTATCGGTTTTAGCTGCCCGATTATCTCCCTCGAATATTGACCACTCCGGCAACTTACCTGTTGAAATCTGTGGCATCAATTACACAGAAAAGTATACAAACCTTTAAATAAATTACTAATAGTAAACTTATTAATAAGTTGCCATTGTTTTATAAGTTATCACAAGAAAATTTAATGTTCTATCTTTACAATGATATAAACAAATATGAAATAACTTAATATTTAGTTTTGTCAAATTGTTGATCTTTTTAACTGGTAAAACCCCATTCATTTCTATGTAAATTGAATGAAAATGCTTAGGGTGAGCATTTTATGTCCCCAAAATAATCATATTCTGACATTTTCTCGATGACACCTATCGTTTGCAAAAGAAATTAATTTGAAGACTTCATCTGGCAGAATATTCGTACTTCATTCTCACACCGGATAGGCGGCATTCGAAAACGTTAATACTATCGGCGGCATATGTTAATACTAGCGGCGAACATAGATCAGAATAGTTAGAAACAGAGTTTTCGATTGCTATTTGTCGCCAGACTGGTAACAAATGGCAATCGAAAATACTGTTTCTAGTGATTTTTGATCCGCGTTCGTCGATTGTTAAGGACGTTTTCGATTGTCACATGTCCAGTGTGATTCCGGTGACAAAGGATTTTGAGGCGCTCATAACGGGATATGCGATAATCCTAGGTGTCAGATAGTCCCTGGGGCTAAAGGTCTTATCCTGATCGTAATGAAATGCTGATTTTACGGTTTTAACTGAATACACGACTTTGTATAAACAGTAACTGTCTTGTGTTGAAGACTTGCCCTTCTTCTAAAAACTTATGCATAAATAAATGCGACATGGGTGTACATCAGACACTCGGGCTGATCTTAGTCTTCGCGCACTGTACACCTATCTTACTAGTTTTGTCATGCGGCTTCTCGTCAGAGTCTTTACTGTTCAGTAAAATAACCTTTTTCAGTCATACTACCAAAACTGTCACTTCATGGGCAGATGCTCAGACTGCGCAAATAGTTTCGTTTGAAATTCTAGTATTGTCAATGGCTTTGCAAGTATTGCAAAAGACATGCATATATTATGCCGAAAAGTCCTATAAATAAAGCATAAGCAACAATGTAGATCCAGATACTTCATAACAAGACATCTCTCTTCGGGCCTGTATTGTTTGCAATATTTAACATTTAAATACATTGTAAACTTTCAACTTGAGCGAACGGCAAATGTCCTGGCGAGACTGCACATCGCAGGTCTGACCTGAACCATTGCTGTTTGCGTTCCATATATTTCGGTTAAATATTCCCAGAATGCAGAGATACACACCGACTTGAGAACCAGAACTGATAAAACAATCTATAAAAGGTAAAGGTATTTCAGCAGCAAACAGCAATGGGGCTGATCAGACTGCGCAGATAAAGTATTATGCGAATTTGTTGTTCGCCTATGGTTAACTGAAAATTTCTTGCATATAGTAGCATCTAGGCAGTGAAGACAAGAAACTGCTATGAGCATTAATATCTGCATAGCCTGACCTAACCTGCGTTCTAGTCTGGTCATTTGTTCTTCTTTTTTATTTTTCCGTTTCTTGGTCAAAAATGACAATATCAATCAAAATCAATAACGGACAACCGATACCGTTGATGTGGTATCTTTTTATTCTCTTATATTTTTTTTTAGAATATTAGCAATATTAGCGTTAGAAAATATTGCCAAAATATTGACGAATGGACCCAGGCTAAGTCTGACCTGCTCAAAACTCTTCTGGCACACGTTTTATGATGTGGTCATCTTCACGTTGACACAGCGGGAACTCAGTGGGAGTTCGCTCATCTGTGTTTAAAGCTGATAAGGATCTGGCCTAAAGCACTTTGGTCATTTTCTGTCTGCATTATATTTCTGTATTATATTTTTTAACTTGAAGCGAAGACGCTGATCAGACCTTTTTGTCAAACTCAATGTTCTTTACCTCGGACCAGTGACGTATTAGGTAACTGGTCGATTCCAGTCCGAGTCTTTACAGATGGCAGCTGAATCAATTTTCGAAAAATGTACCGTTTGGATCCAGATAAGAACCGAGCATGACTCGAAGAACTGTCTCAGTGAGACGGTTCTTTTGAGCGCCCAAAGCGAATGTTAAAACGATGGATAAAATATTCACAATATTATGCTGGATTTTTTCCTTATTATCTTTAACCTCGAAATAGAATGGAGATATTAGGTATATTGGCTCGAGTCTAGACCTATGATTCTATACCGAGAGAAGACTCAGATCAGGTTTTGCATCAACATTACTGATACGGGTAAACGTGAAAAAAAATGTTACATTTTGAAATACTTTATCGAGATATGCCTTTTTGTTCTGTTTTGTTCTGATATAATTAAAGAACGTTCTGCTGCATGATCACTCGAAACGATACTTCTTTAATTAGAAATAGTGAATGAGTATGATCAGGAAATACCACAATCACAAACTGCAGACAACCCCGTGGCACCGCGAGGAAGAGCCGCTCAAACATCACGAGACACCATCAAGATGATTGGAATACTAGAAAGGACATAAAGTAACGTACAACAAAACATAGAACAATTACAGACTCCCACAATGAGAGTAACAATAAACAAAAAGTCAACAACAACAGAACCACCGCCTTAAAATTGCTGTCGTTAACACAGGCCTCATTTTCTTAATCTTGTTTTATAACGACCCCCTTTGACACACTGGGATAAATAAATACGCTTTTGTTATTAATTAGAAAAGAAGAAACTGAAAAAAATGACCAGACCAGATAAGCATATTCGGCCAAAAAAAAGTGGTCCTGCTAAAACCTCTTTTGGACTAAAAAGTAGTCATGGCCAACCGACCGTACCGCCGCCGACGGCCTTTTTGGTGACGCTGTGTTATTTCTAAATCAGTGCGGATGCGCAGGCTGGTCTGCGCCTTTGTCGTTTGCAACCCCCTAGACAGTTTTTCTCACGTCGTATGAACGTACACTAGTGCTGTTTTAAGACTCAATTCAGAACATACGAATAGTGGAAATTCGTGGTGTATTACATTTTAAGATGCAAAACCTATTAGTTGAGCATGCATACTCCAATTTGAAACAAATTCTATGAGCACATTTTATGTTACATAAATGAAAAATCCATCCAACAATTCTGGTAAAATATTCAGATGGTATAATTGGGTACCCTCTCAGTACCAATACTGAACAGCAATATCATCGATGCGAGACGAATACCATCGATACCTGGACTCAGATACAATCGATTTCGCGATATAGTGACAACGGTGTAAGGGGGACAACTGACTTATCGATTAATTAGTTGATCAAGAACCACAACTGACCTGTTAAGTCAGGCCATAGTTCTATTTGTCAGTTTTACAGTGAGTGCTATCATGATCAACCTTTTTATTCTGTAATGCATGCACAAATATACTGGTGGAAGAAAATGTGCTCAAAATATAAATAAAAACACACACTGATATGTAATTATTTAAGCTTTTAAAAAATAAAATAAAGAAATAATAACCTGAGCTCATACAATTCTTTTGCAGTCTAAAAATGTCAACTTTGCTCCCTACAGTCTCGGGCACTACCAATCGGAAAATCTAGGCCCAATTTGAGAATTAAACCTTGAATGTATGTAAGGTGTAGTATTATATATGAAAATGCTGCATTCTGTTAGCTGGAACTGGCGTATGGAAAATTAGTTCTGTAGCATGTGGTTCTGTCAACAGAATAAATGAAGTTTATGATGTTGCTGTTGGGTTTTTATTTTCAATAAAATATCGCTATATAACGATATTTTACTTTAAAACCCTAAATTTCATTTAAAACATCTTGTGGGATCTTATAACTGTTTGTTCCTCTGTAATAGAACTTTTTATTGCATTGACATGGTTTCTGTGACGTCAGTGTCACGTTATGTGACGTCAGAGTCACATTAACAAAGTAGACCCTCGATGTACATCCGATGTCTGATTCCATGGAATTGGCTGAGGTAGTTCCGATTGTGGCCACTATCTGTTCACCAGTGTAACACTGTTTAACCCTTAATGCGCCAATCGCAACAAAAGTCGTCTGCTTTTCTCGCCTGCTGAAATGTTTAAGAAGCCTCTATGGCAAACAGTGTTGACCCAGATCAGACTGCTCCTATAGGAGAAGTCTGTTCTGGGTCCACACTGTTTGCTTCAAAACTTAATTCGTCAATAAAGCAAGACAATTATTTGCAGCAGACGACTTCAGCAGACGACATTTTCAGATGCATTTTTTATTGACGCTTTAAGGGTTAATTCACTCAATACAAATGCCTTTTTATATGCTTATTTGAGCTGCTTCATTGTTTTAGGTACGAGCCTCAGCGTGATAATAAATATTGACCTTACCATCGCCATTGTAACGTCGGCAGCGGTGACAACCTTTTACACTATGATTGGTCAGATGATTTCTGTGGCTTACACAGATATAATTCAACTTCTTCTTATTCTATTTGGGCTGGTATGTAGTGGTAGAGCAAAAAACTGGCAAAAAGTCGCTTATTTAACGCGGAACCCCTCCCCGTCTGTAAAATGGAAAACGATTGCATGAATGATATGGCAAGTTGTTGAAGTTTCTTGAATCGCCGGAATTACTTTTTCAAAGAGGGACAGTGGTGTTAAAATTTGGCAAAAACTTCATTTTTAGAAGTTAAATTGCGAATTTCTGAAATTCATTTGCAGCAACAGATACACAACACTGGCAAAGAAAGACTGAAAAATTATCATTGAGTTTCATATGATCCTGACCTGACTTTATTATGAAGTCAAAGTCGGAAATGAAATGTCTTTATTTTTTGGTGAAAATCAGTATTTTTATAAAAAAAAAATCCAAATTTTTGTAATCGGACAGGTAAAGTTTTTAAAATTTAAAGTTTTTATTTATCTTGTTTTAAATTTGGCGCTGAATTATTCAACTTACACATATCCTGTCGTGTTTACTTATATCACCTGCCAAACTATTTTCTTTTCTTGCCTCGAAAACTGACATTTTTATATTCAGGTATATTTTTGGAAATGCATGTTTTGCTATTTCATAGATACTAGGGTATTGTCATATTATGAAAATGACGTACATATAGTAAACATATCAAATGGAAGCGGCATTTATCATGTTCTGTGATATCATATCAAGTATTGACACACACTAAAAGAGGGCAAAGTGACCCTGGATCGCTCACCTGAGTTTTTGTTTAAAATCTCTAAATTATATGCATCTATTAAAAACTAGCAAAGCTCCTGGTGAACCCTTGGTGGGGCCCTTTTTGTCCACAGAGCTCTATTTGAAGCAAATTTAAATATGGTCCACTGGGTGATTTCAGGGATCTAGACCTAGTGGTTTCAAACCAGGAGATTTTGTATGTTTCAATTTATAAGTCAATGTAAACTCTGTGACATCCAAGATGAGGCCATTTTGACCACATAATCACAATTTGAGAAAACTCGGTAGAGTACCACTAGGTTATGTTATATACCAATTATCAAAACTTTGGGGCATTTTGTTTTCTGGCAAGAATATGTTTTAATGTTTCCTCTAAATAACCTATTGATCGAGGTAAAATCTGGCAACTTATAAGTTGCTCAATTGAAATGGAACCTCTCCCTACCTGTAAAATAGGATTGTGATATATCAATGGAAAGTTTTATACCTGTACATTATGAAACCGCTAGAATTACTTTTCAAAACAGGGGCAGCGACTCGTTACTAGGCTTCGAAGAATGGCACCCTCATTCAAAGAATCATATATACCATCTGAAATTAGCAATAGTTGGCTGGGTGAAAAGAAATGCAAAATTGCAAATTATTTCAAAATTTTAAAGCAGTAGGGGTGTACATTTAACCAAATAAGCTATGTATTTAAACAGTTAGGCATATTTTAATGTAATACATAGGAACGCGGATCTGACAAAAGGGACCTTAAGGCATCCAAGCAATTATTACGTAAGAGACATTTGAAAAATACTTAAGATAACATAAAATTACATGCCTTTATATTTCCATGAAAATACTTTTAAACTTTGATACCATCAAATAGCAAAAGTTTCTGATTATACTTTTTTAAAGTTTTCTATAAGGATTGTTGCCATGTGAGCACTCAGATCTCAACACCTACAAGTGGGTCATTTTGAATGCCTATAATACGACCAAGAAGATACAAATTTATGTAACTACATATGCATTTTCATTATCACATGTATAAGACATGAGAAAACTTTATATTTGCTAGATTCTTATGCTGAGCATGCAATAATTAACAAACGAATATAGACCTACACTCTGACGTCATCATACGGTTAACGCCATTTTTGACGTCACATTCAAAACCTGATTACATATGTTGTTTCTAACATCCATATAATCATCAGTTTGGAAGATAATCACTTGAAATTTTCAGGAAATGCTCCAAACATGTAATACTTTACAGATGTAACATTAGCCTGATTTTGATTATCGCGACCATAAGATACCTTTCAACACATACTGGCCCATATACATGCAGAATGGAAGTACCTGATTTATCATTTTGATATCATTATTTAGTACCATGACTACATTACTTTAATCTATTGCCTTCATTTTACACATATTGTCAGTGCGCACGATTTGAACACATTCAAAATCAAGTATGGTCTTTTATCCATCAGTTAATAAAAATAAAGTAGGTTTTGCCTTTTGGTATTAGTAGCAGCATCGAGTTTGTGCACCACCAATTGTCCTCCTAAATCTGTTTTAAAGAGTTACTATGTTAGTGCTATAACAAGAACTTGCCATTTAACTTTATGCCTCGATGTTCATATTTGCCTATGGTGTGTATTTCAAATTATCACTATAATCTTGGAGTCAAAGGTCAAGGTCAAATTCAGACAAAATACGCAATACGACTCATTCCATGAACTCCTCTGTCATTTTTACGACCGAGGGTGTTCATATATGGCACAATGATTGTCTATGGGGTGTAGATTACAACATAGGTTTCTTATCACCGCTTTTCCATTGGTGTCAAAAGACAAGGTCAAATATACTTACAATCAGTTTATTGCTTGTTAAGCGAACTCCTCCTTTATTTTTACCAAGGGTGTTCATACTTAGCATAATTATTGCTTATGGTGTGTAAATTACAAAGTACGTTACATATCATCCATATGGCCCTGGAGTCAAAGGTTAATTAAAATATGTCTTTCAGTGGCATGTTTTTGACAGAAGTGCTTCATATTTTGTAGAATAATTGTCAATATGACATTTGAGCCTTAACTTTGAAAATAATTTGAAGCTGTTTGTATGGATTGTAAAGCAATATCTCTAACATGTTTTGGTTTAGACCGTTTATATTTTGCACACTGATTGTCTAAGGCGTTCTGTTGTCAATAATAGATTCTGACTGGTGATATGATCTTTGTATCAAAGTTCAAGGTCAAACTGCTTAAAAACCTACATTTTAGACCCTCAAAGTGGTACTTGTCATAAATGTATTTATTACTCTCATAGGTTCTAAACGAGGCAAACCAAATAGTGGATAAATAATTCCCTTCATGGGGTAATAAAGAGGTCCCTAAAGGGTTTAGTTATTTTCTGATAAAATATGTATCTTAGTTAACCTATATAGGCGGTAGGTCCCCTCTTGGAGCCCACATAATCAGGCGAGATACTGAAATACACATAGACATGAAATAATCTTTCGCTTAGCAGTTAATCTTCTGATGACCACTCATATACCAAAATGTAGACCTTTAAACTCTGCATATACGGCATGTGATGCATTCTGTTTTAGAAGAGATGTATAAATTATCATATTTGGGATACTGGCTGTCTATAGTGTTATGATGGCACAATCTCCTCCTAAACTACTGGCTAAATTTTAACCAACTTTGTAGGAATGATTCTTATATGACCCTCTTAAATAATTGTTCAAATAGTTTAGTCCATTGCATATCTAGGTCACATGGGCTAAAATAGATTTTCAAAATGAAAATCTTCTTTTTTGAAACCACAAAGCCTAGAGTCTTGATATTTGGTATTCAGCATAACGTAGTAGACCTCCAATTATAGCCCTGTGGTTTAAATGGCACATTCCTTGAAGTGGCGTATTTTACATAGGCATGTGATCACCTGCTGGAAAAAGGCTGATTTCTTGGCTTTCGTGTGTGTTTTTTTCTTGTATTTTGTCACTTTCCGATTTGGTGTCTCGGGTCACTTGTGGTACTTGATTGTATCGATTTCAGGGTTTTGCCCTCTAACATAAAATAAATCTTCTTGTCTGAAACGACAATGCCCATCACCGAGTCCGCCTCTACCAATTTTATTCTTTTGGGCACAGGGACTAATAATTGGACCCGCCTGTGAGCTCAGATGTTTATATATGGAACACTTAAAATAGTCTTGTCTGAAACCACAGAACCTAGAGTCTTTATTTGGCATGTAGCATCATCTAGTAGACATCCCAAGTTTGTTGAAAATTATGGCCCTGTTTATGGTAGAATAGCCGATAGGCTAAATGTGTTTCGCCTCTGAAAACATTGTTAATAATAATAATAATAATAATATATAGCTTATGTAGAGAACATATTAAAACACATTCTTGTCAGATACTAAAAGATTTGATATTTGATATGCAGCATCACCAAGTGGTACTCTACCAAGTTTGTTCAAATTATGGTTCTGTGGTCAAAATGGCATCGTCCTGGAGGTCACAGAGTTTATGGGGCTGTTATTGTTTTTTGCCTCTTCCTCGCGGTGCCGTGCGTTTGTATGCAGTGTGAGTGTGGCATTTCCTGGACATACTTTCGTTTTTACATTGACTTACAAATAGTGAAAACATAAAAAAAAACCTTCTTGTCTGAAACCACCTGGCCTAGAACCTTGATATTAAGTATGTAGCATCAGCTGGTAGACAACAGTTTTAAAAATATGTTCCTATGATGACATTGGGGCCGAACATGGACCACAAGGCAGGTCATTAGGAGCGTGGCCAGTTTCCAATAGATACCTTTAGGTAAGACGTTTAAAACAAAACTCAAAGGAGCGATCGAGGGTCACTAGGTCCTCTTTTTAATTATGTCATTACTTGATATGATATCATAGTACTTTAAATGCTGATTCCATTTGAAATGTTTACTATATGTACGTCATTTTTTTAATGTGGCAATGTCCAGATATACAAGTATTAGCCATCCATGCATTTCACAAAATATACCTGAATATCAAAATGCCGGATTTTGAGGTAAAAACGAAAATATTTTGATGGGGTTTTTAAGTACACACGACAGAGATATATGTAAGTTGAATAATTCAGCATAAAATTTGAAACAAGTTAAATAAAAACTCTAAATTTTAAAACTTTATCAGCCAGATTACAAAAAATCGTGTTTAAATTTATAAAAAAAACACCGATTTTCACCCAAAAATCAAGACATTACAATTCCGCTTTTGACTCCATAATAAAGTCAGAATGGACTTATATAAGATTCAATAATCAATTTTCAGTCCTTCTTTGCTGGTGCCATTTATCTGTTGCTGCGAATGGATTTCAGAAATTCGCATTTTCACTTCTAAAAAACGAAGATTTTTGCCAAATTTTAACACCACTGCCCCTCTTTGAAAAAGTAATTCCGGCGATCCAAGAAACTTCAACATCTTGTCACATCATTCGTACAATCATTTTCCATTTTACTGATGGGGAGGGGTTATCGGTCAAATTTCGCTAGTTTTTGCTCTACCATAGATAAATAGAGTTTTAATGATAAAGGCATTTTGTTTATTTTACATTTGAAACAAAAATTAGCCAGGTGATACGCCGCCGGGTAGTGCAGTCAGTAACGTGTCTAACTACAGATGCGTGTCTGACTGCAGATCCTACAGGGGTTGCGAGTTCGATCCCCACTTGGTCACATACTTTCGTGAAGATTGATCATGATCATGAAATAATTTCTACGGTCATTCTCCTCTCTTCCATTACAAGTGAAAGTATGTGAACGAAGTACTGGTTAACCCCTTGTTCAAGCTAGCACACGAAAATAATGTGGTCAGGTGAATTTACCGTCCTGACACGACCATAGCTATTGACCGGGATGCACCAAACAAACCAAAGGACAAGGTGATAAGGTGAAACAAAAATTTAAAGTTTGTTAAGAAAATTCAGAAGGATAAGTCATATACCTTTCATCAAAAATAATGATAACATTATTCAACGAATACTTCTTTAGAAAGTCTGAAGTTTTCATAGCAACAGCCGTGCTGTTGTGAAAGAAATAGTAGAAACTCACAACAAATAAAGCTAATCTCCTGTGAGACATACGACTCGCCTACAAAATTCATATTTAATATCACTTAAGAATTATTATTTTTTATTTTTCAACCTTATCGATGCGATGAAGACAGAGGGTGGAGAAAATTTCTACATAAAGCAGCAACATCATGAAGGTTGAAAACAAATTTTCAATTTTTATATTCATACTTTATATTTCACACCGGCAAAAGTCTTCATCAGCAAATGAAGACAGATGCTGGATAAAGTTCATCTAACATCTAAGGGAAGACCAGAGCAAGTGTAGGTATACGAGAGGCATTTAGAAAATTCTTAGCATGGCATCATAACTCCACAATGCGTTCATAAAATGCTATCAAATAATATATGTTTGGAAACTAGAATGCAACGGCTACTTGATGGTTTAATTTTTGTCGAAAAAGGACTCGGCGTGCACGTACAGCGCATGCTCAAAATGAGTAGGGTTTATACACTGGCTGAAATTTCAACCAAAATATTTGTAAAAAAACGAAGGGAAATTGGGGACCTTATTTTACGATCGTGGTTTGACAAATTAATGATTTGGTGCCAGCTTATATTTTTAACAAAATATATCATGGGGTCACTGCTTTAACGACTTACACCTTTACATTCGTAAAATGTTCACTATAGTATTTCCAGAATTTTAGTGACCCCCGTTTTTCTTTTTTTAAACACCTTTAAATTGAACCTAGAAGAACGGCACTTAGCATGTGAATTTAAATGCACACCGCGTAACTAAAACTTATTTTTGGGAGACGCCCTTATTTGTAAATGAAGCCCAATTCCCCTGTACAAAAGAATAACTTAGTTGTTTTTCCTTATGAATATACCCATGTGTACCCCTATAGATACACGTGGTATATTTGCATTGCTATGATGATATATACTAGCCTACAGGAATATCTATATCCGCTGATTCAACGCAAATCTATTCCGCAAACCTCACTCGTCATCACTTTGACACACACACGCACGCACACACGCAATTGTAAAAGTCTATATGGGTCCTAGATATTGAAAGCATGCAAATATAGGTCTTAAGCATGAAACCTGCATGTACATGTAGCACCTTCCATTTCAATTTATCGACTCTTTTTGCCTATGAGGTAATTTGCCATGGTTTTGTCGTCTGCTGATATTTTATTTTTGAAAATCAGTTTTTTGTTGTTGTTGTTTTTTTCTAAAAAAAAAATCGGTTATATCAGTAGATTGTCAAGCAGTTTGGACCCAGGTCATGGCCGTCGGGTCTGATCTGGGTCTAAATTGTTTGCAAAGGTTATCAGCAGACGACACTAGTAAGTAAAGAGTTTATGACGGCAATTCAAACAAATTAGAGAGTTGACGAGAAATAGCGAATCGGGGATATAAATAAAACTTCTAGAGCATAAAATATTTGCCTGCTAAAGATATTTCTCTGATAAACTTTGTCAACAGCCGAAACCAAGTTCAGGCTAAAATGTTTGGCATTATCTGAATCCATACTGTTTAATAACCTACTTGTATTTCTGAAAGATATATTTTTAGAAAATAATTATCTCGAAAGAAAATTCAGCAGAGGACAACAACAACCCAGCATTTAAGGTTTAGCTTGAATAGCTTTCAACACAGGCCATTCCAATGCATCGGTCTTAGATGTACAGTGAAGTTTAGAAGTCAGTATAAGCAGTGAATCATAGAGCCTAATGCGCGAAGATTGGTCCAGATAAGCAATTTCAGCGTGAAGCTGCGGCTGTCTTCACCAGTTTAAACACGTGTTTTGGGTGCTCAAAGGAACCGTATCATCAAGACTGTTGTTTTGAGTACACACCAAATATTTTTTGCAAATATTTTTTGATTGAGAAATAGGAAATATAATTTTCTGTTACGCACTCTTATCTGTAGGACTGACGAATTACCTCCACTGACCCGTATAAGCCATGTTTTATTTATATCGTTAGGTTCACTTGGGGACTAATTTAAAGAGGAGCGGCAAAAACACACCAAAATTCCATCTAATCCCAGCCTATACAAAAACTCACATTTATGTGGAAAAAATTAATTCAATCACGCGGTCTATATCTAAATTCATTTCTCTAATTTATTTTTCAATTAAAATCACCATTAAAGAATAATTAGCAATAAACGGGGGTCACCTAAGTTCTGGAAACATATTAGTAGAGAAATGGTAAACTTTTAAAAAATGGGACTTTTTTCGATTTTTCTTTATACTTTTACTATAAATTGTGTCACTACAGGAGCACGAAAAATGCCTATTGAGTATATGTTTTGCTTTATTTGTAGCAAACAATGCATAAAAATCATTTCGTCGCGCAAAAAGTGTGGCTTGTTTAGTTCTGTTTTCAAGAAAATTATTCCTGATAACACTACCCCTGCTTTTCAAGAAGTGGATGGGGTAATTTAACCCCTCACATTTTGTCGATGGCATAAGAACTTCTCATGGTATCGCGTTAACTATCACAAAATTGATTGATTGCTACTCTCAAGGTGTTTTTACTTTTTTGTTTGCCACCGTTTTCAATTGAAATGAACCAGAACGTCAACTCATAGCTAAACTTACTATGCCCCATGGGAAGATTATAAGAGTCATCTTCCGTTTGTTCTGGTTTACAAAATTTCTTTTGGTTTCAATACAACGAGCATAAAGAGTGCTTGACAAAAATACCAACGCAAGGCATTTTTAAACTACTGTCGGTTGTATATTTTCAAAATATGTGCATTGTGACATGCGATTTTTAGTCGAAAAACTTAGCGCATTGCTTTGCTTTCTAGACGGTTTTGGTATTGCTGTTTCGGTATTTAGTTATTAGAAACATCCAACTCTGTCATCAGTTGTATAATAACTGTACCAGATTGAGGCCTACCAAATGGTACAAAATTTTCTAATTTAATGAACTATTGTAAATGTTCTGCACACTTTTCAAAAGGTAAAATGTTATATTTTCCACTGAAATTTTGCTTTTTCCGGTATACAAACAGTACATGTATTCACAATACTATTTTTCGTGTCTACATTATAATATCCTCATGAAATTTGTGCCATAACATAGAGGAAAGATAGCTCTTTAAATTGATACCAAACATGATAGAGATTGTAAATCGATTACTGAGATAAAAGACCATGCTAAGAACTTTCCAATTGCCCCTCGTATAGAGAATTTTACACGAGTGATCATATGAAATTTACAAAACAAGTCTTTTGTGAGTTTAAAAAAATAATACGAAATTATCACTAGTGTAAGATTCTTTTTAACATATGACCTTTAAAACGTGATTGTATTGCCTTCAAAGTTTGGTTATTTTCAATAAAAATTTGCATTGTTTTGTATAACGGACGTCGTCATGACGTTACTTGTTCTCGTCGAAAGTGTTACGGAACGTGTGGTCATAACATAATTTATGACATGACGTTATCCACTGAATAACAGTAATGTAAAACGATAAATTGGTATGTTGCATAAAAGTTAATAATGGATGCTTTGTCTTGAAAATGAGAAAATGTATGACAAACCTGTCAACTTGAATACTCACTCCAGAATGACCTATTTGCAAAACTAAACCAGTCACGTACATTTTCAGATGTTGGGTATCCCTTTCATTTTCACAAATGATAGGGTAGGAAATATCGGCACGATGTCTGGTCAGTGGTTAGGACATATCGAAACTGGATCCATTTCTCCTTGGATTGACCTACTGATAGCAATGGTATGTTGGCATCTCTCTCCTTGTAATGATATATCGCTTCCGGTATACACGTTAATACGCCAGTTCATTAGAAAATGGTATATATCATATGGACCAACAATTAAAAGTGTATATATAGCCTACGGGTGGCGCCAAATATAGTGTTCTTATCTGACATCAGCATATATACTATCCACTATCATAAAAATAGATAGCCGCGGTTCCCCCTGAACATAGACTAAGGACAGGAATTTCGACGCCTTTCATACTAAATTCATTATCATAAAGTCTATAGCAGTCTTCAAAAATGCTAAGACATTATTGGGGAACATGGAATATAAGAATTTGTTTGCTTTGATTCTTTACGTCCCATCAACGATCTTTCAGTTAAACAGGGACGGGTCTTCCTGGGTTGAACCAGTACTAAGCTAGGATAAATGTGTCTTGCTCAAGGACCACAATGCAGTGACTCCAGTGAGGCTCGATCCCGCGGCCTTTTGGTCTCAAGTCAAGCACTCTACCACTGAGCCACTGCGATAGCAAAATTTCTATTTTGGGGGAACCGGGGAGCAAGTCAATTTATTTTAGGGCAACAAGGGAACAGATACCCCCTTGAGAGGGCACCATATATGCCCTATTGATGAGAGTTTTCAAACGTAAAGTAAAAGCAAAGATCAGGAATCGATACAATCAAGTACAACACCTAACCGAGACAACATATGGGAAAGTGACAAAAACACAAGAAAACGCCACACAAAGAGAGCCAAAGGGTCTGACTTTTTCTAGCAGGTGATAACAAGGTTTCAAGGAACAGAAAAGACAGTATGAAAATAACTACAAACGTGAAACATAATAAACAAAAAGGATCAAACCAACAATGTATTTAACGATTAAATTTGAGTAAGTGATAGAATTTAGAAAGTGCTTTACAAAGTCTATCTGGTCTATTGCCTTTTTTATACGCTTGCAGCCTAAATACTTCTTTAGTTGAAGTCATAATATTAGAAAATCTCACAAAATAAATAAGCTGTGAAATAAAACATTATATAAGAATGAGAGCAAGAAACATCTCTGTCCAGTAGGATGTAATTAACTATTTTCAAAATGGAAATCTTCTTGTGTATTGTAATTTTATTTAGATGAAACTATGCCATTTGTTATGGACAAGTCCAAATCTAATAAAGGGTCTTCAGTATAAAAAAAATGATCTGCTTTGTTTTATTGAAGTTTTTACTGAAGTTCTGTAGGCAATATCTGACTTACCGTTTGTTAAAAATTAGGACTATCAACATTTAGAAAGTCTGTTAGATACGAGGGTCATCCAATAAATTTAGAAAATGACCCCATAAAAATAAACCTATTTCTCTAGGACGTGTTTCAATAACTTTCACTTGGTATTTACAATATAGGGAATTGAATCACCTGCTCAAATATTTTCCATGTTGCAATCGCGATGGTTGCTATGTAACTAAAGAACACAAGGTAAAAGGTCATGGATAGGACACTGTATGTGGTATGCTTGCCCAAATTTCTAAGAAATTACAAAATTCTATCTATAACTTCTTATATAAATAAATAAAGACATTATGTATGCTGATTCTGAACGTCATAGATAATGGTTTAGCTTGCGACTCTGGTTTAAGTAGGGTTGTAATTATAACATATCACCGATTTTGCAAAAATATTTCCTTAAAAATGGGCTGCTGACGGGGGACACACTTGTTACTGAAGGCATTCTCGTCTTAGAAAAGTGCTATTTAAGGCTATCATGTTAATTTCATGTGACATTCAATGGAATTGAATTTCTTGTTTTGAAAACTTACAGCTTATCCATGCGTTTTGTGTCAAAAGATGGAATTCTCTGTATACACTTTTTCGCTAAAAAATAACTTAGACCCCTTGGTTACTTGACACAGTGCCACAACAAGGGTTTTAGGGCTAGCAAACTAAAGGAAACATTATTTTCAACTAATGAAATGTATCTAAACAAGTAAATAAAAAAAAATGTTTGTTTTGGTGTTCTTTTGTGCCATTGTTTCCTGAGATTTACATAACTTTTTTGTTGAGTATATGTAGTATTTTGCATAAGCAGAATGAAGCTGGATATTTCAGGAAATGCTTTGTTTTTGTTTATCGCAAGTATGGAATTCTCTTCGTTTACATCACATTTTATATTTTGCAGTTAAAGCCAGGTTTCCATGCTTTTTGATAGAAATTGTTGCATCTTCTCAAAATGACAAAGCAAATGTGTTATCGTTTACTTGTGAGAAAGGCAATAGTAACAGCCTGGGTTATTTCTTAGTTTTATTTTGAATAGATAACTATTTGTCACTAAAATATTGTTATAAATACAGCTTTGGAACCATTTTATTGCAGGGTATTTAGTTGTCGTGAAAGAATCTATTAAGATTTTCTTCCAGTAGTCCTCATAACTAAGTGTATATTTTTATTCCAAGACAGCATTCCAGTAGGTGTTTCACTGTTCTTAACAAAAATATTATATATAGACTGGGTTCCAGTTTTTTTATAGAGGATCAGCTTTAAATGGTTTGTTATTAAAGGTCCTTCTAAAGTACAGGGGTGGATCAACATCAAACTGATTTGTGACTGTTTTTTTGTTTTATTAACAAACTATTAGCTATGGAAATTCTTCTTGCTTCTTATAAATAAGAATCTAGAGAATAGTTTACTAGGGCATGTTGACACCAATGCCTATAAACTGCAGCCTTCTTTGAGTGAGAGGGTGATTGTCGATGGGCATGGTTGTCATACAGCCCTACATTTCGGTGTCAACGCTAAAGAAAATCAATACAAAGTTCCTACGATGTACTGGTTACCTAAACTTCATATAAACCCATATAAAGCAAGATTTATTGCTAATTCTAGTTCTTGTACGACAACAAAACTTTCTAAATTGTTAACCTCGTGTCTTACAGCTGTTAAAAACATGTTATCAAGTACTGTGAAAAGATAAATGAGAGATCCAGTGAAAACCTATTTTGGTCTATTAAAAATTCAGGTGAAATTTTAGATAAACTTAAAGCTAGAGATTTCAATGCAATCAGTTTGTCTACTTATGATTTTTCTACTCTTTACATTACTTTACCTCATAATTTAATTAAAGATAAACTTATTGGTTATATTGAAAGAACCTTCCAGAGAGAAGGCTCTCCTTACTTTGTATGTAATGACAGGAATGCATTTTTTACTTCGGGAAAACCTAAAAAATATCATGCGTGGTCATGTCAAAATGTATGTGATGCGCTGACCATTTTGTTGGACAACATTTTTATTTGATTTGGTACCAAGCTGTATAGACAAGTAGATTGGATTCCTATGGGCACTAATTGTGCTCCCCTGGTTGCCGATTTATTCCTGTTTTGTTATGATAGGGACTTTATGATGTCTCTTTCTGATGATAAGCAGGCTGATATAATTGATGCGTTTAACACTACATCCAGATAATTGGACGATATTTTAAACATTGATAATGTTTATTTTGACAATATAGTAAGTCAAATATACCCTTCAGAGCTCTAACTTAATAAAGCCAATACCTCTGATACCGAAGCCGCATTTTTAGACTTGCATTTGTCAATTTCTAATGATATTGTTACCACCAAAATGTATGATAAACGTGTCGACTTTGATTTTGAAATTGTCAATTTCCCATCATTTTTTAGATGGTTATGTTCCTCGCTCTACATTCTATGGAGTCTACATCTCTCAACTCATTCATTTTGCTAGAGCATCTAGCCATGTTACTGACCTCAACACTCGCAATAAATTGTTAACTCAGAAACTTCTTGAACAAGGCTATCTGTATCATAAACTTTGCAAAACATTTTCTAAATTTTATAGATGATACTATGATTTGATATCTGAATTCCAAGTTGGACTTAAATCTCTCTTGCGCCAAGGACAAGAATGCAAGTATTGCTGGTCTATAGGCCTTTGTTGAATATGTACAGCCTCTCAAGCTTCTATTCCAACAAACTTAGATGACAGTCCCATTTAGAGTAGAAGCCTGTTATGTTGGTAGAAAAATTTTATCATTCAAAAGCAGTTTCACATAAAATCATTAACCCAAATAATCCATATGTATTTCAATTGGGCGTCTAAAATGTATGTAATAAACTGTCTGTCCATAAGGAACATACTATTTGAGCCGTGGCATGAGATTGCCAACAATGTGGTATGTGCGACCAGCAGAGGCTCAGACCAGCCTGCGCATACGCGCAGTCTGATCAAAGCCTTTGCTAGTCGCTTGAATATTCTATGACTGTTAAGCTACTGACTGAACATCATTTGGAGTTTCTAAGCTTAAAAGGAGGCTGTATAGGTTCGTCCGAGTCTACACTTGTCAAAATGCCACATTGTTGGAAATCACATGTCACGGCTCATTTATGTTTTACAGATATTTGGGACCATTCCGTGGCAATCTTATTTCCAGAGGGTACTGTCTGTCCAGAGTGGGAGTAAGGCGAGAGCTCTATCGATAGCTGGTGCTTTATGTTCTCTAGTTCTGGTAGTTCCATCAATCTTAATTGGAGCAGCAAGTACAGTAGCAGGTGAATTTGTTTCCTAATATATAGAGGATCTTACATGAGCGCTCATAATTTAATGAATTTATTAAACTAGTTGGGAAAAAGTGATAAAATGCGAGGTTTGCCGAGCATTTTATCACATTTTTGCAACGAGTTTAATAATTTCAATAATACAGGAGCACAAATATTAGATTCTATTTATCATATGACATAACGGTTAATTTGAAATTTCATTTCTAGCGTTAAAAATGATTATTTTGTCATTATGTACGCAACGCTGTTATGGACATCATAACGTTTCCTGAAAATCTGTAAACCACTAGTGATTTATCGATTTTATTGCATGGCGTTATTTCACTCCCAGACGCAACGTCATAATGTTATGATAATGATTGTTTCATTCAAAAATCAGTTTATGGATAATCATTTAAATTCAAAAAGTAATCATGGGTAATCTTACATTTTGCTTACCAAAAGGAATACAATTATACAGAAGCATCCTGTAAATATGAGTATCATTATGAAGAAACCATCCTTTTCTGAAAGCCTGTGTGCAGATAAGTTTGATTCCTGGCTAAATAAAGTAGATTTCCACATTTCAAGATTGTGTGGTCACATTCTGGGAAACGGCTGACCCCTTGGCTCTCTTGTGTGTGTGTGTTGTTTTCTTGTGTTTTTGTCACTTTCCCATATGGTGTTCCTGGTAAGGTTTAGTACTCGATTGCATCAATTCCTTGTCTTTGCCTTCTTCCATACTTTGTCTTTGGTATTTGTAATCTGGTAAAACACAAACATCCCGCGAGAGTTACTGGAATAGATTGATGCTCTTATTGCTAAAGTAAACGTTTAGCCTCATAATTTACCAATTGTACCATCACCTGCCCATCAAAGGAATAAATCACGCTGGTGAACTCAATAAATCAGAGCCAAAAACAGTCAGAGCTAAAACAACACTAATTAGTGCAGCCAGACTTTTAAACATCAGTCAGCAAGCTACAAATTAAGCTTTTATGCCTGGTCCAATGATAGTTAAGAATAATTTTTGCACCATGACTGGGTTTGTTTGTTTGTTCGTTTGATTCGATTCTTTACGTCCCATCAACAATCTTTCAGTTAAACAGGGACGGGTCTTCCTGGGTTGAACCAGTACTAAGCTAGGATAAATGTGTCTTGCTCAAGGACCACAACGCAGTGACGCCGCGGCCTCTCGGTCTAAAGTCAAGCACTCTACCACTGAGCCACTGTGCTCCCCATGGTTTTATGAATATGTGTGTGGGTTGTAGCCTTCTTTATTGTTTAACCATATTCTTTAACTATGTTTAATTTTCTTTTTTATTTCATATTGAAAAGTAAACTACCTGCCAATTTTTATATTTGTAAATTCATGAAATGCTGGTTCTATAATGCAGTGACTCAAAGCAAAATTATTTTAAAAATAACCTCAGAATGATTACTTAAGAATTGTATCATGAGCTGACCAACCAGCAAACTCCATCAGTTGAAAAGCATGCTCACCCATCAAGTGTATAGGCTACTTTTTACTCTGTCACAAATAGCAGGGTTTCTAATTTGCATACTGGCCCATACTGTATCTGCCCGTACGATACACCAATATATCATACACGTGCCCAAACACAATCACATTACTAAATGTAAGCCAGAGGTTTTATGTAAAGGAACCTTTGGGTTTTACTGTGATAAACAAGGGTTTTTTACATATTACTTAGAGCCCGTTTGGTACAGGGTTAATGTTTATCAAAGGTGCTGTTGTCTTCAAAGAAAAACTTTAAATTTTCCCTCATGGCCTTAGTTTGGTCCGAGCAAAGTAAGTAAGGGTGCAAAGATCAGGAATTGATACAATCAAGTACCACACCTGACCCAGGATACCAATGGGAAAGTGACAAACTCACAGTTGGACACCAAAAACCAGAGCCAAGAGGTCAGCCTTTTCCCAGCAGGTGACCACAAGGCACATATAAACAGACGCGCACAAAGGCATAGCAAACGCAAGACAGAAAAAATATAAAGATCCACAAAAGAAGTACCGCCTTTGAACAGTCAGAAAAATATTAAACTTGTGGGCTTAAACCGGTTTTATGGGGTGCCAACCTCACCCTTAATTCAGATGTGGATTAAGACGTATAGATATTTGGTTCGCATGAAGGCCCCTTACTTATCAATGCATCATCTCCTATAACATATAAATCAAGATATAACAAGGTGCTAAAGCAAAGATAAGGACTCAACAGTAAATAAAACTGAATGCCGGAGCGAAAGAAATCCATCAGGTAAACCAGGGTGGGCCCGACAAACAGCCAAAGCATCGTGCCCCTACCATCTCATCAATAGATAACTCTTTAAGTCGGAATCGTCGAGCCAAATCCGCCTATATGTGTGAATGTGTGAAAGGCCTTCTACTGTAAACTGCATTAATATTGACCTTAAAAATAAAACAATCATCAGTGACGGAATCACAACAAAGTAGACAGTTCACGCCATCTGCCACAGTGAAATAAAAAAACTCTCCCATTATATAGAGATTGGCTATAACATTAATGTATTGAAACAGACTGCATGCTTGGTTGTCAACCCAATCACGGTGGAATATAACGGTTTCGACTGAAGGACTTATCTATTGTTGAGATGGTAGGGGCCTGATGCTTTGGCTGTTGTTAGGCGCACCGGGGATTACATGTTGGATTTATTTTGCTTCAGTATTCAGTTGTATGTACTGTTGAGTCATTATCTTTGCTTTATCTCCTTTTTATATCTTGATTTATATGTTCTAGGAGATGCTGCATGGATAATTTATGGGTCTTTCATACAAACCAATTATCTATGTGTCTTGATCCACATCTGAACTAAGTGTGAGGTTGGCACTCCGTGAAACCGGTTTAAGCCCTCCAGTAAAATATTTTTACTGACCGTTCCAAAGCGGTACTTCTTTTGTGGATCATTTGTGTTATTAATGTCTTGTGTTTGTCATGCTTTCGCGTTTGTTCATTGTTGCCTTGTGGTCACCTGACGGGAAAGGGCTGATCTCCTGGCTCCTGTTTGTGATGTTTATTGTGATTTTGTTACTTTCCCAATAGGTATCCATGGGCAGGTGTGGTACTCGATTGTATCGATTTCTGATCCTTGCTGGCTTTCTTACTTTTATTAAACAGAATTAATGGACGATTTAATTAGGCAATAATTTGTTGATCATCACATGTATTAATTTCAGACTGGAATGCCACATCTTACAGAGTGTCACCTGTAGACAACAACGAAGGTAGTATGGTACTGCCACTAGTTCTGAAAGAGTTTACACCGTCTGTCATTTCAATCATAGGTATGTTATTTGCACGCTATAGTACCCTGACCATATATAATGTTTTTTCGAGCAATAATGGCGGACAATATAAACAGGCCTGTAGTAGATGCTCCAACAGTAGGTAATATTAAAGGCTTTTATGTCTTATTTTGATGTTCATACTCAGCTATATTTTAGGAAAAAAAAAGTTATTTTAGCTTTTTAGCGTCTTGATTAAACAAAAATGGTTATTTTGTTTGTTCGTTTGTTTTTTTTTATATTTGATTTGATTCTTTACGTCCCATTCACAATCTTTCAGTTATAAAGGGACGGGTCTTCCTGGGTTGAACCAGTACTAAGCTAGGACTTATGTTCTTGCTCAAGGACACAAAGCAGGGACGCTGATGAGGCTCTAACCTGCAGTCCCTCTGTCTCGAGTCAAGCGCTCTACCACTGAGCCACTGCACTCCCCAAATAATGGTTAAAGTTGCACAGATTAGTTTCCGAGTTGCATGAACATGTGGACTGCTCACCATTTGAATCGAGGGCAAATTTTATACAAAAACATTCAAAACATGGAACTAAAGATATTGATCAGCTTCCTTTGCTTGAGAGAGTATGATATTCAAGTTTTTGTGCAACTTTTATATAATAATAAATGTTTACTTATAGAAAGAAATAGTCCACTGTACTCATACCAAACGTTCCCAAGATCTCTTCAAACATTACAAAGGGGTTTTTCAGAACAAATTTGTCAAAAAAAATTGAACGGGTAGTCCGAGTGATGTAGATCTGGCAGGCCATGCACATGCACTTGGTAAATATTTGACACAACACCACAAAGCGGTATGTGTTGAGCAACCTAGCAGGAAGCGTGTTCTGCACAAACCTGGAAAAGCTCATAAAATTGTTATCACAACCCTGTTCTAAATACTTGTTCAGCAATGTCAAGCTATTAACGAGACTTCTGCTTAATGGTCTTGGATAAGTTATTGGTCTAAACAATCTCTCTCTGCCTGTGTGTCTCACTGTCTGTTAGTCTATATGCATGCATCTCTCTCCCCCCTCTCTCTCTCTCTCTCTCTCTCTCTCTCTCTCTCTCTCTCTCTCTCTCAATTTTAAAGCAAATCAGATTAATTTTCTATTTTTATCAGGATAAAAGTTGTGATGAGTGGACACCATTTGAGGTATGGTCGCGAAAATGTCGAAAATATAGACTTTGAAATTGTTTTTAGACTACCCCAAACTTAATTAGCAGTTGCAACATTTATATGAGTTGTATTTAGCAATCATTGTGATAAACAAGTAGCCACAGTTTCAGGAATGTTAAATTCGCTTCAAAATTTGTTTATTTTTCTTCTTTATTAATTGGGTAGGGTCGTCATCTCATTGGACTGTCAATATAACATTTTAGAGTACAGTCGAACCTCAATGGCTTGAATTCAAGTTTGACCCATCTATGGGTTTAAATGGTATCTATAACTATAGTCCTTGACCTACTAAGATTTGTGCTTCTCAGGGGGAATTTGGTAAGCATATTATTCTTAAAACGTATAATCTAACAAACTTTTTTAAACATGTTAGTCCTCTGGAGGTTGGAGTGTTTGTGTATTGTAGCAAGTTAATAACCGTACCCAAAACGTGTAATCAAGGCTGTTAAGGTAGTGCAAGAACTATTCAAATTGGCCAAACAGTCGTGTTATATGCAAGAACAGTTTATTTCCTGCATATATTGATGTTTTTCAAAGTTGTTTAGGCCAATGTTTGTGTTATTTACGTTACATTTTTACTATACCCTATAAAACCATTGATACTTTGTTAAATGGATTCAATTATGAGCTTTTCAATTGGTCTTCTCAACTTTTCAGTCTTGCCTGAGCCTTCATTTCTTGAAACTGTTATAAGTACCAAATGAAATGTGTTGGCTCATTTGATTTATTCTTTGCGTTGCTAGTTATAATATCGATTAGATTGGTAGGGTAAAATTTTGTATCAAAGATTATTATCTCATTTGGCATTCTAAACAACATTTTTAGTGCAAAACAACATTTACCAGTTATTGTTATTTCTTAGTATAATCAAATAGACGTATTTGTACAATGTATTGGAGCGAAATGCACTTTTGAAGATGTTATTTTCACTCTTTAAAGATGACCAGGTGAATAAAACACACATGACCAGAACCTCTCGATCACGTTTCTTTGTTAATTATGTTGTACATACCAGCCGATTGAAAAAAAAAATACGTGCACTAAAAAAGGTCTGGACAATGATAAGGCTAAACATGTATTGAACTTGGTCCTATATGAGAATAAAAGCAACTTGCATCGACAGAATCCCCAGTGTTGTTATATCTTGTGTCCCCTTCCGGTATTTTGTTTGGCTCGAGAAAAAAACATTGTATATGGTCAAGGTCCTATAGTGTGTATTTGGGCCAACACACTACTGACACAAAGTATGGAATCAGAAAGAAAGAGTATCTAACAAAACCCTGGACATAAAGCCCCTCTGGATAGCTGCCAATGCATGCTAGTTTATGACTTTACTGTCATTTCCAAGTAGTTGTCCCATTTTCACTGACTATAAGGATGCTTTTTTAAAAAAAAACCTGGTATAATCCGGTAAAGCAAGTGCAGATACAGAGGGGGGACAGGGGGTCCGGACCCCCCCCCCTTGAAAATCACAAGTTATATGGGTTTCTATAGGGAATAAGCAATTGGACCCCCTGGAAAAAATTGGACCCCCCCCCCCCTGGAAAATGTTGGACCCCCTCTGGAACCTTGAAAAATGATAGATTTCTTTGAAATTGACCATTTGACTTCTGTAAAAGAAGCTGAGGACTAAAAAAAAAAATAAAATAAAAAACGTTGTCAGAGCTTTTTTTGTCAGACTGACCTGGACTCCCCCCCCCCCCCCCCCCCCTGACGAAAATTCCTGGATCCGCGCATGTAAAGTATTATCTACAAGTTTGAGCTGTATTGGAGGACGCAACTAGCATATTATAGGAATAAGCAGGGACTATCTAAATAGAGAGTCCTTGTAATAAGTTAAAAGCTTTTGATTTATTCTATACACAGCGTCAAAAGTTAAGCACCACCCAATCATTTTTTCAGTGACGTTTTTTACGTATAATTTTCTGCAAAAGAACAATATATTTGTAAACTATTGTTACCAAGGTATTTCCTTGGTCTGTTAAACCTGTCAGAATGCCATTTGATACTTTTGAAAAGATCCTACGGTGTCCTCTATGCGCCAACCCCCATTTTGGGAATATACCCTTAAAAGTAAAAGCGCCATAGGGGACCCCAAAGGATGTCCTTTTAAATCATATTAACGCGAAAATAAACTTGGCCTTTTTTCCAGATTTTTGCTCGTGACGTAGTGTTTAAACTCGTCTATAGTCACTCATTCGTTTTGCAAAGCTAGAAAATATGAAACATGACTTCAAGAAAGAGGAAAAGCAACATTTTCGTGGTCCATCGCAAGTGAAAATGATTTCGTGGTGCATCGCAAGTGAAAGTGTATTAAATCACAGATTCAACAGCTGAATCATAATATTGTAAAAAACAAATGGTTGATGGTTCGAAATCAAGAAGAAAAGGAAGGAAGTATTTCTTACCCTTCAAATGCAGTTATCTCCAATTCTTAACAATAACATAATTCGCAGCTAAATATCCCCCAGATTTCATTGCGCAGACATCATGGGTGGAAGCTAATCGTACAGATTTTTATTCACGCCTTGCAGCTAATGATTGCGTACAGTTGCAACTAAACGTACAATCACCAAAATAATAGGACTGAAAAAAGGAGAAAGAACTTGAACTGTATGGCCACTGAGCAATTAGGCAGGTTATGGAAAGTGATGCTGAATAGTCCAGTCTAATGTTAATGTTTTCATCCAGGCTTATTGACCACATGATAACGATTTTGACCATGTGATTTTTATCATCGTTTGCACAAAACTTACAGCGCCATACAATGTCCATTGAGCTGAGCCAACATTAACTTGACAAAAAGCATCTTAAACGATATCTTAGCTCTAGGTTATCATTTGGATATGTGGAATATGTTTAGCTCACTGGTTTACAATAATTTTCTTGCTAAAAAAAATATATTTTATTAGCTTTTATTAGTTTTTGACGGTCCTTGCTTCGGTGTTTTGGTCCAATGATGGCGGTTTCTATCTCTGATATTGTTGTTAATGACGACAAATTTTGTGGAAAAAAACACATCATTTGAAAGGTCAATGATCAAACTAGGGGAACCAATCGTTGAAATTATTTTTATGATATAAACTTGTTTCAAATCACTATAAAACATGTGCTGTTTTCGTGTCCAATACAGGTAAACAACAGTTTACTGCGAATAAAAGTATTTAACAGCTTTCTGATAAAGACAGTAGTGTTCTGGATGATATTGATATGTGACGTAGTGTTTGGACTCGTCTATAGTCACTCATTCGTTTTGCAAGGCTAGAAAATATGAAACATGACTTCAAGAAAGAGGAAAAGCAACATTTCGTGGTGCATCGCAAGAGAAAGTGATTTCGTGGTGCATTGTGTATCAAATCACTGATTCAACAGCTGAATCATAATACTTTAAAAAACAAATGGTTGATGGTTCGAAATCAAGATAAAATGAAGGAAGTATTTCTTAAACATCAAATGCAGTTATCTCCAATTCTTAACAATAACATAATTTGCAGCTAAATATCCCCCAGATTTCTTTTCGCAGACATCAAATTGGGTGGACGTTTTATTGATTTTAAAAGCAATAAACAGGCTTTAATCACCTCAGCTGGTAAAGAAACAGAACTGTAGCAAATGAATTAGTAAATACTGAGGATTTCTTTTGATCAAGATGAACATTTAAAGTCTCTTTAAAGAGAAAATAAGTATTTAATACATTATGTGTATTTTCAGTGGATTGTTTGCCTTTTAAAAATAGATGTACATTTGCAGCTTATCGTACAGATTTTTTATTCATGATTTGCAGCTAAAGATTGCTTACAGTTGCAACTAAACATACAGTCACCAAAATGATAGGACTGAAAAAAGAAGAAAGCATTTGAACTGTATGGCCACTGAGTCATTAGGTAGGTAAGGGAAAGTGATGCTGAATAGACCAGTCCAGTGTTATTGTTTTCATCCAGGCTTATTGACCACATGATAACGATTTTGACCACATGATTTTTATCATCGTTTGCACAAAACTTACAGCGCCATACAATGTACATTGAGCTGAGCCAACATTAACCTGAGAAAAAAGCATCTTAAACAATATTTTAGCTCTAGGTTATGATTTGGATATGTAGAATAAGTTTCGCACATTGATTTACAATAATTTTCTTGCGAAAAAAATAATTAATTATATTAGTTTTTATAAGTTTTTGATGGGTCCCCGCTCCGGTGTTTTGGTCCGATGACGGCGGTTTCAATCTCTGATATTTTTGCTTAATTACGATAATTTTTGGGAAAAAAACAAATTAATTTTATAGGTCATTGATCAAACTATGGGAACCAATCGTTGGAATTATTCTTAATGGTATAAATTTGTTTTAAATCACTTTAAAACGTGCGCTGTTTCCGTGTCCAATACAGGTAAACAACAGTTTACTGCAAACTAGAGTATTTAACAGCTTTCTGATCAAGACCGTAGAGTTTGGGATGATATTGATTTGTGACGTACTGTTTGGACTTGTCTATAGTCTCCCATTCGTTTTTTCAAAGCTAGAAAATATGAAAAATGACTTCAAGAAAGAGGAAAAGCAACATTTCGTGGTGCATCACAAGTGAAAGTGAAATAAATCACTGATTCAATAACTGAATCATAATATTGTAAAGAAACAAATGGTTGATGGTTCGAAATCTAAACAAAAAATGAAAGAAGTATTTCTTGACCTTCAAATGCAGTTATCTCCAATTAAAAAGAGTCTGATTTGTGACTTTACAATAACCAAATTCGCAGCTAAATATCCCCAGCTTTCTTTGCGAAGACATCAAAATGGGTGAAAGGTTTATGGTTTAAAAAGCAATAAACAAGCTATAATCACCTCAGCTGGTGAAGAAACAGGACTGTAACAAATGAATTAGTAAATACTGAGGAATTCTTTTGATCAAGATGAACATATTTAGTCACTTTGAAGAGAAAATAAGAACTTAACACATTATGTACGATTTCAGTGGATTGTATGCCTTTTAAAAATAGATGTACATTTTTGCAGCTTATCCTACAGGTTTTTATTCACGCTTTGCAGCTAATGATTGCGTACAGTTGCAACTAAACGTACAGTCACCAAAATAATAGAACTGAAAAAAGAAAAAAAGCATTTGAACTGTATGGCCACTGAGTCATTAGGTAGGTAAGGGAAAGTGATGCTGAATAGACCAGTCCAGTGTTATTGTTTTCATCCAGGCTTATCAAACACACGATAACTCTTTTGACCACGTGATTTTTATCGTGGTTTGCACAAAACTTACAGCGCCATACAATGTCCATTGAGCTGAGCCAACATTAACCTGAGAAAAAAAGCATCTTAATAAGTTTCGCACATCGATTTACAATAATTTTCTTACCAAAAAAATTAATTTTATTAGTTTTTATTAGTTTTTGATGGGTCCACGCTCCTGTGATTTGGTCTGATGACTACAGTTCCAATCTCTGATATTTTTGTAAAATGACAATTAATTTTGTGAAAAAAAACACACAACATTTGACAGGTCAATGATCAAACTATGGAAACCAATCTTTGAAATAATTTTTATGATATAAACTTGTTTTAAATCACTATAAAAAATGCGCTGTTTCCGTGTCCAGTACAAGTAAACAACAGTTTACTGCGAACCAGAGTATTTAACAACTTTCTGATAAAGATCGTAGTGTTCCGAACCAGAGTATTTAACAACTTTCTGTTAAAGATCGTAGTGTTCCGGATGATATTGATTTAAGATGTAGTAGTTGGACTCGTTTTTAGTCACTTATTCCATTTGCAAAGCAAGAAAATATGAAAAATGACATCAAGAATGAGGAAAAGCAACATTTCGTGGTGCATCGCAAGTGAAAGTGAATAAATAATTGATTCAACAGCTGAATTATAACATGGTAAAGCGAAACAAAAATGAAAAAAGTTTTTCTAACCCTTCAAATGCAGTTATCTTCAATTTAAAAGAGTCTGATTTAAGTCTTTACAATTACATTATCCGCAGATAATATCCACAAGCTTTCTTTGTGCAGACATCAAAATGGGTGGAAGGTTTATTGGTTTTAAAAGCAATAAACAAGCTTTAATCACCTCAGCTGGTGAAGAAACAGAACTGTAACAAATAAACTAGTAAATACTGAGGAATTCTTTTCATAAAGATGAAAACATATAGTCACTATAAAGATAAAATAGGTATTTATCACATTATGAGCATTTTCAGTGTATTGTTTGCCTTTTAAAAACAGATGTACGTTTGAAGCTAATCGTACAGATTTTTATTACCGCTTTGCAGCTAATGATTGTGTACAGTTGCAACTAAACGTATAGTCACCAAAATAATAGGACTGAAAAAAGAAGAAAGCATTTGAACTGTATTGTCACTGAGCCATTAGGTAGGTTAGTGAAAGTGATGTTGAGTAGAACAGCCCAATTTTATTGTTTTCATCCAGGCTTATCGAACACACTATAACTCTTTTGGCCACATAATTTTTATCGTCGTTTGCACAAAACTTACAGTGCCATACAATGCCCATTGAGCTGAGTCAACATTAACCTGAGAAAAAAGCATCTTAAACGATATTTTAGCTCTATGTTATGATGTGGATATGTGGAATAAGTTTCGCACATTGGTTTACAATAATTTTCTCGCCAAAAAAATAATTAATCTTTTTAGTTTTTATTAGTTTTTGACGGTCCCTGCTCTGGTGTTTTGGTCCGATAACGGTGGTATCAGTCTCTGATATTTTTGTTAAATGACGATTAATTTTGTAAAAAAAAAACATCGTTTGCTAGCTCAATGATCAAACTATGGGAACCAATCGTTGGAATTATTTTTTATGATATAAACTTGTTTTAAATCACTATAAAACATGTGGTGTTTCCGTGTCCAATACAGGTAAACAACAGTTTACTGCGAACCAGAGTATTTAACAGCTTTCTGATAAAGACAGCAGTGTTCTGGATGATATTTATTTCTGACGTACTGTTTGGACTTTTCTAAAAGAAATATGAAAAATTACTCCAAGAAAGAGGAAAAGCAACATTTCGTGGTGCATCGCAAGTGAAAGTGAAATGAATCACTGATTCAACAGCTGAATCATAATATTGTAAAGAAACAAATGGTTGATGGTTCAAAATCGAAAAAAAATGAAAGAAGTATTACTTTCCCTTCAAATCTAGTTATCTCCAATTAAAAAAACGAACACATTTATAACATTTTAATAACATTTTAAGTTTTTTACACATCAATGTATAAAGAAGCTAACGATTATTGAGCGTTCTGTAGTGGCAGCTTCCAATTTCAAAAAATGTAGGATGGTCAACTGTGACAACCCTTCTTGAATAAATCAGCAGAGTGGAGGAGAGTGACAGTAGAGATGATTTCATGATCAATCTCCGTGACAGTATTAAACGAGTGGGGATCAAACTCCTGGCCCCTGGATCTGCAGTCAGACACTACCGACTCTTCTTCACGACTCGGTTATGCTGCAATGTGTCACCTCGCCGCTACACTGCGAGGTTATGCTACAATGTGTCACCTCGCCGCTACATGGCCAGTTTATGCTGCACTATGTCACCTCATTTGTGTCCTTCCTGTTTGCTAACGTACCAATTATGACTCACTTTTAAATTTACATGCATTTACAGCTTAATAGTGCATGGGGCTAAACGTCTAGCTTTGGTCCCAGTCGTCATCTAGTTATAGTATTTATACTTGCTGCCAGCCTATGCTTTGGCAAGACTGGTTTATGACGAGGCATGTTTAAGCTTTAATTTATTTAGAATGTGAAAATCAAATATGATGTTCTCGCTCAATATCGTTTAAGGATTTGCATAAGTGGGACATCCATGAAAATAATATATCATTTTTGAAAAAAAAAAAACACTTCTCAGTAAGCATATACAAGTGGGCAGCTAACAGTCAGCCAGGAAATCGATGGTGCCTTGAAACTGTTTGCTGGCCATGCCCGGATCCAGGAATTTTCATCAAAGGACTCCAGGTCCATCTGGCATGTGTAAGCTTGACCTCACCTTTTTTCCAATAGCTAATCTTACAGGGGTCCAATCGTCCGTTTCAAAGAAAACTATAATTATCAAACTACTATTGTTCTAAACCGTTGTTCTTTAATTATATTAGACCATTTGTCTTAAATGTAAAAACTTATTTTTTTTTTCATTCCTAATTCCTGTTTCAATTATTTAAGTCCATGCTAGTAGTTATTTGTTTTAGACTAAGATCATTCATGTTTGTATGTTAATAAATAATTAAACCCCTTTTATATACCCAAGGCATGTATATTTGCAGGTCTTGGTGCTATCTCAGCAGCCGTCATGTTTTCCATGGATAGTTCAATTCTGGGATCTAGCTCCATGTTTACACACAATGTTTACATGTATATTTGCAGGTCTTGGTGCTATCTCAGCAGCCGTCATGTTTTCCATGGATAGTTCAATTCTGGGATCAAGCTCCATGTTTACACACAATGTTTACATGTATATTTGCAGGTCTTGGTGCTATCTCAGCAGCCGTCATGTCTTCCATGGATAGTTCCATTCCGGGATCTAGCTCCATGTTTACACACAATGTTTACATGTATATTTGCAGGTCTTGGTGCTATCTCAGCAGCCGTCATGTCTTCCATGGATAGTTCCATTCCGGGATCTAGCTCCATGTTTACACACAATGTTTACATGTATATTTGTTGGTCTTGGTGCTATATCAGCAGCCGTCATGTCTTCCATGGATAGTTCCATTCTGGGATCTAGCTCTATGTTTACACGTAATGTTTACATGTATATTTGCAGGTCTTGGTGCTATCTCAGCAGCCGTCATGTCTTCCATGGATAGTTCAATTCTGGGATCAAGCTCCATGTTTACACACAATGTTTACATGTATATTTGCAGGTCTTGGTGCTATCTCAGCAGCCGTCATGTCTTCCATGGATAGTTCCATTTTGGGATCTAGCTCTATGTTTACACACAATGTTTATAAACAGCTATTCAGGCGAAAGGTAAGGTAAATCAGTTTATTATATTCCTACAAATGATACGACTTTAAAACTGTCTGTTTTCTGGCCATCTGATACAGAAAGCCAGATCAACGAACTGAGGTTTTCTGAATCCATATCACTATCCTTTAAAACGAGACTAACGTCAGTTACATGCTTTTGCGGCGACGTTACGTAAAGTAAATTTCAAGTTTGGAACCAGAGACGGATAACATGATGATGTAACGTCATATTATATGACGTGACAAAACGTAATGGACAACGTTCCCGCAATTTACCTGGATTAAAGACCAAAACAATTTATAAAATCAAAATAATGTCAGAAAAAGGTATATAATAAACATATTATTATAAAAGTAACTTGATCTGGCGTACAGTATCACAACTAGTGGATGAGGCCATACCATTGGATCGTCCTCGACCAATTCGCGTCTCGGGTGATCCGATGGTATGACCTCATCCACTCGACGTGATACAGTACGCCAGATCAAGTTACTATTATCATAATATGTATATATCTACCCAGAATAAATATACAACTATATTGCCTAAAATTACCAGCTATATTCTTTAAATAGCAATCCTAGACTATGGTATGGTTAAGCATGTGAGTGAGTGGTTCTTATCGCATATGCATAAACTTATTGATTAATCATGTAGCTTATTTATTTATAGTTTATCCCAATCAGCAGTGTAAAGGTAACTATCCCAGAATAATGGTAACTATCTTATCATTATACCTTATCTAGATCCTCGAGCAAAACTTACCTTCAGATAAGAGAGGGTAATTTAACCTATTACTCAAAAGGCTTTTAGCTCACCAGAGCCGAAGGCTCAGGGTGAGCTTATAGTATGGGACTCGAGCAGGCGTCCATCCGTGCGTGTGTGCGTCTGTCCGTGCGTCCACTTTCAAACATGAATATCTCTGAGACAAGCCAAATTTCATCTGGAGCATCATTGGGGTGGGGGATTGACTGCATTAGGTTTTGGGCTAGATCGGATCAGAACTCCATGGCAACAGATAGCTCCCATATGGTTATAATGGGGAAAACCTTGTGACCACTCTAGCTCCTTCATTTTTGATTGATTCTTCTTTATTCTTGCAGGTAACCAGTACAACCATAAAATCACGAATGGGTTCGAAATTAGGCAAGATTGAACCAGAGACTTATGAGTTAGCTGCCCTTGAGCTTCTGGATAAATCCCCATAGACTTATAATAGGAGAAATGTTGTGACCACTCTAGTACCTTCATTTTTGGATGGATCTTCGTCATTCTTGCAGATAACAAGACCAACCATAAAAGCTCAGATGAGTTTGAATTTCGGCAAGATTCCGTCACTGACTTCGCAGTTAGCTGCCCTTGAGCATCAGAAAAAATTAATGAATAATGTTGTGACCGCTCTAGCTCCTTCATTTTTGACTGGATTTTCTTTTTTCTTGCAGGCAACAAGGAACCCCATAATATCTCGAATGGGTTCAGAATTCGGCAAGATTGGACCAGGGACTCATGTGTTAGCTGCCCTTGAGCGTCTGGAAAAATCCCCATAGACTTATTATGGGAGAAATGTTGTGACCACTCTAGTACTTTCATTTTTGAATGGATCTTCTTCATTCTTGCAGATAACAAGACCAACCATAAAAGCTCGGATGAGTTTGAATTTCGGCAAGATTCCATCACTGACTTCAGTGTTAGCTGCCCTTGAGCGTCAGAAAAAGTAATTAATAATGTTGTGACCATTCTAGCTCCTTCATTTTTGATTGGATCTTCTTTATTCTTGCAGGCAATAAGTAAACCCATAATATCTCGGATGGATTCGAAATTCAGCAGGATCAGACTAGGGACTTATAAATTACCTGCCCTTGAGCGTTCAGAAAAATCTCTATAGACTTATTATGGAAGAAATGTTACAACCACTCTAGTGCTTTCAATTTTGAATGGATCTTCTTCATTCTTGCATACAATAAGGACAGCTGTAAAAGCTTGGATGAGTTGAATTTTGTCAAGATCCCATCACCTATTTTGGAGTTAGCTCCCCTTGAGCATCTAAAAAAGTGTTTGATAATGGTGTAACCGCTCTAGTGTCTACATTTTTGATTGGATCTTCTTCATGCTTTCATCTAACATGGACAAACATAAAAGCTTTGATGAGTTTGAAATTCTGCAGGATCCGACCAAGGACTTATGAGTTAGCTGCCCTTGAGCATCTGGAAAAATCCCCATAGACTTTGGAGAAATTTTGTGACCATTCTAGTGCTTTCAATTTTGAATGGATCTTTATTCTTGCAGATAAGAAGGACAACTATAAAAGCTTGGATGAGTTTGAATTACGTCAAGATCACTTCACCTATTATGGAGTTAGCTCCCCTTGATCATCTTAAAAATTGACGGATAATGCTGTGACCACTCTAGCGCCTTCATTTTTGTTTGGATCTTCTTCATTCTTTCAGGTAACAAGGACAGCCATAAAACTTGATTGTATTTGAACTTTAAGTAAAACTAACCTCAGACTGTTGAGTTAAAAGCCCTTGAGTGTTATAAAAAATCTGCATGGACTTACAATGGGAGATCTTTTGTGACCACACTAGCACCCTCATTTTTGAGTGGATCTTCCTCAGTCTTGCAGGTAACAATGACACCCATAAAAGCTTCAATGAGTGAGATTATCCCCCAAACAGGACCCCCAATTACAGAGTTAGCTGAACTTGAGCGTCTAAAATATAGCTGTATAATGTTGTGACCACTCTAGCGCCTTCATTTTTCGTTTGATTTTTTTCATCCTTGTAGGTTATCAGGACATACATTAAAGATTGGATTGGTCAGATACCATCACTGACTACAGAGTTAGGTGCCCTTGAGCATCTGAAAATACACTTTCATCATTTTTATTCAGATCTTTTTAATACTTGCAGATAAATGGGAGCGCAGTGGCTCAGTGGTAGAGTGCTTGACTCGAGACTGCGGGGCCGCGGGTTCGAGCCTCACCGCTGTCACTGCGTTGTGGTCCTTGAGCAAGACACATTTATCCTAGCTTAGTACTGGTTCAACCCAGGAAGACCCATTCCTGTTTAACTGAAAGATTGTTGATGGGACATAAAGAATCAAACAAACAAAACTTGCAGATAACCAGGACTGGCATAATATCTTATGTTTTTTAATTAGTTCCTGGTCACTGTTTCAAGTCAAGAGTTACCTGCCTTTGAGCAACATCAATGGTATCTCCAAACATTATACTGGCTCCCAGGTGAGCGATCGTTGCCCATTGGGCTACTTGTTTAGATCATGTCATCATTTTCTATTTTTGGACAACATTGAAAAAAAAATCAAGAACAATTTTAAGTTAACTATTTAATACTTTTGAGAATATTATGGAAAATGTAGCATTTGCTCCAAAAGAGTACATGCTCCATTTTCAATAATATTTTCAAGTACACGATATATCAAAGGCTTCAAAAGGCGTTATTATGGAGTAAAGGGTTAAAATAATTTCAGCCAATACAAATGTTGAGGGTATCCGAAAGACCAGTCTCCAGGAGCCAGGTTTTTGGACAAAAACATATTATGGATAAGAAATTAATTGCAAAGGAGCTCTAGCGATAAGGCGTATATTTTCCCTAGTTGACATGATTACAAATCCTAATTTTCAAATTGCCCTAATGTTTTTAAAATTGGTCTGTTTCGGTAGTAAAACATGAATAGCAAATATCAAAAAAGGTTTCAAAGCGATTCATCATTTACAAAGCCGTGAAAATTTGCACCTTCTACTCCCACCCCCCATTTTACGTCTTTAGACTGGGTGCCGTTTAGACGAGAGTTTTAGTAAATCCTTTGCAGGTTTTCAAAAAGTAAAAGTGCTAAAATATTGAGGATATAAGTGCCCTTCTGTTCCAAAACTCTGCATTATTCCTTATGCGCATGCGTACGAAATATACTTTAAATTGTGACGCTTGTCATTGAAAAGATGAAACTGGCGTCTTTCAGTTTGTTTTTAGATGCTTTCCCCCCCTAGACCCAAGATGCCCTTTGGACAATTAAATTTCGCTATACAAATATATAACATATGTAAAGGGCGTCCTGGGTCTAGGGGGGGAAAGGGGTTGTATAAGCGAAAGAAGATATTATATATCTGACAAACCAAGACCACTTTGCAGGATGGTCGTTTTTATTGTACATCAACTGTATAAATAGTTTTACTGTACATAGCGTGATAGGACGACTGTTACCCTTGATTAACGGTCTGGTTCCCATATATGTTACTGAATAACAAGCACAGTTGATGATCGAAATAAATTCTCATTCAATACGAAGTAGAGTTTTTACATGCATTAAAGAAACACCGTTTTATATATACAAATTCGGGGCGATGGTGCATCGACGGCTCGTCTATATATATTTGTTGAATGTGCCTAATTTCTCAAGTCGTTATTTCAACAAAATAAAACAAACATCTCGTCTAGGGAGATTGCTCGCCTTATCGCTTGAAATTCTTTAATGCTTGAATAGTTTGCTTATATGGCCACAAGATTTGAAAACTTCTATCATCACCAACTCAACTGAGCATACAATTTATCCGGCTCATAAATGTTAAAATGCAAACAATCAAACAATGTTTGCATTTTAACATTTATAGGCAGGATAAATACAACAGTTGAGTGTTTTAATGCTTGAATAGTTTATATGGCCACAAGGTTATAAAACTTTTTTTGTGATGAACTCAACTGAGCATACAATTTATCCGGCTCATAAATGTTAAAATGCAAACAATTGTTTGCATTTTAACATTTATAAGCAAGATAACTACAACAGTTGAGTGTTTAAGCAGGTAAAAAGTAAAAACCATTATTTTTCAATGTTTTATCCTCTAGGAGCTGTTGAAACTTCACAACCAGATGAGCTCAGCATGAAAAAAAAGTTATATTATTTCTCGACCTGTTGCTATCACCCAATTGCTTTGTTTCAGGCATCTGATAAAGAGCTGCTACTGATTCAACGAGCGAACATTTTTGTACTGGGTGCTATTGCAACAGCCATATCAACCAGCGTTCCAATCATCTTCGGACTGTTCGTACTAGCTGGCGACATTGTCTCTGTGATTGTGTTTCCACAACTAACATGTGCTCTGTTCCTGAAATTTACAAACTCTTATGGAGCCATAGTAGGCTTTTTTGTAAGTCTTGTGTTACGATTAGGGGCTGGTGAACCATTTCTTAATTTCAAACATTTTATAGAATATCCCTGGTATGACGCAGAATTAGGTCAGGTGTTTCCATTCAGAGTTTTTGCAATAGTGGTGTGTTTCCTCTCAATCTCAACGGTATCTTATTTCTCAAGATTTCTGTTTACTAAGGGATGGGTGTCAGAAAGATATGATTTCATGAAATGCTTTAAAGTTCAAGATGCTTTGAACAATATATATTCATTGGACACTAAGACAGATGGGTTTGAAGAGAATATAAGCAAAAACAATGACAGATATATTGATAATCACATGATGGTACATTTTTGATCTTTTGTTTGTTTTGTTTGATTTGATTCTTTACGTCCCATCAACAATCTTTCGGTTAAAGAGGGACGGGTCTTCCTGGGTAGAACCAGTACTAAGCTTAGATAAATCTGTCTTGCTCAAGGACCACAACACAGTGACGCTGGTGAGGCCTCAGTCTCGAGTCAAGCACTCAACCACTGAGCCACTGCGCTCCCCACATTTTTTTTTGTTCAACATATCATATTTGAGCTAATGAGCCACCATGCTTTTATAAGCTTTCACAGAGCTCTTTTATGGGTTCCGACACAAGCTGCTCTAGATTGACTTTTTTTAAAAGCATATTCTTACGACATGATAGCCGTAACAATGTAAAGCATAGCTGAAAAATTTCCTGTGCCTTCGCCCCGGTAAAAGACCAAAGCTCTAACCACTGAGCCGAAGAGTCGACTCTCTGACACAGTTGTCAGAGATTGATTATATAGAAGCTATGCAAATCTACCTTATGTAGAAATATACTGAAGGTGAGAGTGCCTTGCCCATAACAATATGTAGAAAAACTGAACCAATAGTTCTTATGGAGTTATAATGTATAAATCCTTTCCTGAAAACACTATAGATCCAGGTCAGCTGGCTTCTGATGTAGCCATGTGATGAGGATCATCACTGTTTTCCACTCTGCGTATAAATGTGTGCTTATAACTGGAATGCTTCAGGTTAACAGTTCGAAATTGGGGAGGAGTGTAGTACATAAATATTGTCAGCATGACAAGGATTAAAATCCTAATCCTATTAAATATACTAGTATGTATGCCTTATTTAGGATAAAGGGAATAGCTGTCATCAAAACTGAAATCCTGACAAAATTAACTCTTTGTATTCGGGAAACCCCTAAATAAGTACTTTTGTAAACAGTGAAGACCCAGATGAAATGCAGCTAGAGCTGCATTTCATCAGGGTCTCAGTGTTTGTAATGGTAAGAAAGATCTTTAGACAAAAGAATACAATATTTTATGAAAATTAAAATCTGACACTCATAGATATGTACAATTTCAGTGATTTTACTTGGCCATTTTTACCACCTTTTATGAGAGTCATTCCCAATCCAAAAATGGCCTTTATTTTCAGAATTTCATGTATTTTAGCACTTATTTTCCCAATTTTTACGAAATATTTTCCCAAATGTTCAGGGAGAGGTAGCTTCCCAAACCAGAAGTGAACAAAGGATTAATCTAATATAGATTATGCCTGATTTCAGGAAAGTCAACCAAAAAATTCTGAAATCCGGAACAATCCTGAAAACATCCACCCAAGGCTCAGATATAAAACAGAACACAAAACATTAACTTTAAAGAGGTTTCTAGCACTTTATTTTTGCTGTCTCGAAGATAACAAATCTGAGCCAGATAAAAATTTGGCTCATTAAAAACCATGCATGTGTATTTTGAACATAACCTACATAAAATACTGTAAATGCAAGTAATGCCGAATCTTTCTGTTCTGATGTTTTTATAATGTCAGGCCCCTAGATATGAGTGCGTAATCAAAAGATATTTTTCTTATTTCTCAACCAAAACATATGTTGTGGGTACTCAAGAGAACCATCTCAATAAGACAATGAAACATGGGAAAGTCTTGTTTGTTTGACTTGATTCTTTATGTCCCATCAACAATCTTTCAGTTATATAGAGACAGGTCTTCCTGGGTTAAACCAGTACTAAGCTAGGATTAATGTTCCTGCTCAAGGACACAACACAGTGAAACCTGTGCTGCTTGAACCTGCAGCCCTTCGGTCTCGAGTCAAGCACTCTACCACTGAGCCACTACACTCCCTACATGGGAAAGTAAATATTCACAATTTTACGCTAAAACTATGCATGTCAATATATGTGCCTTGACGCCAGAAAACCTGTCTTTGGGGGTTTGCGAACAGCACAGGCGCAGACCAGCCTGCACATCCGTGCAGAGCAATCAGCGCCTTTGTTATTCGCTTATTGAAAAGTATCATATCTAGACTTGCTACTAGTGAAATTTCAATTTTCTAGCTAGTCTCTGTATGTGAAGAGACTGGTTTGAAACTCACTTTGTCGGAAACCCCGAAGACAGGTTTTCTCGCGACGAGGCCCATATGGAGACACAGATCAAGATTATTTTTGTTGCTGAATCTAGCTTTTATCATTAGAAACTGTGCAGACCAAGATGAGATGCCACATTTTGTGGCATCTCATCTTGGTCTACACAGTTTGCAATCTCACATTTATAGGTCACTAGACATAAATGGGATATTCTGGTTTGCAAACCATTTTAGTCACAATGAGATCAAGAAAAGAAGGGTTTCATAATATCTATTCATAATGAAGACTCATGTTAGCCCATGTGCACATTTGAAACATGAGGTTGAACAAAAATATATTCAATCTGACAGTATTTTCTACTCCATGGATACTGTTGTAAAGAAAATCCCTTTTTACAACGTCCACAGGACTTTAGTTAAGAGTATGTACCAAAAAAATAATTTTCTTATTTCTCAACCAAAACATATGTTGTGGGTACTCAAAAGAACCGTCTCAATGAGATGGTTCTTTTGAGCACCCAAAACATATGTTAAAACTGATGGGTAAGAAAATATTTACAATTTTACGCTCAAAAATTTTGATTATCTAAACCTATGGTCCATGGGAATGGAAAATGATACATCTGGTCAAAAATAATTTCTACTCCATGGATACTGTTTTAAAGTACCATGCAGTCCCTGTTTAACACTATGTTTGAGTCAGAAGTTATAAGTGAATCATGCTATAAAGGGAAAATTTTATATTTTATCCAAACTTCTGTTATAACAAAGTGTGCTATAATGAGACTACACTGTATTTGACACACAGCGAAGGTGCTGAGCATGGAGGCCTTCGTCAAACCTTCATAATTACATGAATGCATTTTGATTTGTCTAGCTGGTCTGGCTCGTCTAGCACTATGGGAGTCTTGAATAAACAATCAGTCGTATAAAACTCTAAATGGATGTTTGTTTCACTGTCATTGACCATCTTTGAGTACTGACACCAGTTCATCAGATTCTTTCAATTCCTGCAACAAATAGGAATCATATAAACAGGGATATTTCTGGCCCAAAATGACGATGGGCCCTTACCCTTTTCATTCTGATGGATTATTTTGTTTGATTTGATTCTTTACGTCCCATCAACAATATTTCAGTTAAACAGGGATGGGTCTTCCTGGGTTGAGCCAGTACTAAGCTAGGATAAATGTGTTTTGCTCAAGGACCACAACTCAGTGACACCGGTGAGGCTCGAACCCGCTGCCCTTTGGTCTCGAGTCAAGCACTCTACCACTGAATCACTCCGCTCCCTCTGATGGATTAACCCATATATATTGATACATAATGTATGGAATTGTCCATTTTGTATTTTAAGGGATTGGGTCAAAATTTCTATGAAAAGATGTTTTTCTGTCCATAAAGATTGTTTTTATCTTTAAGTTAGCAAACAGTGCAGACCCTGATGAAATGCCGCCTCTGGTTCTTGAGAAGAAGGTTTTTAAAGGGTTTTTACCATATATAGGCATGTCGGCCATCTTGGTCAGGTGACCAAAACATTTGTATAAATTTTGGATAACTTGTCCTAAGGAGTCTTCATATGAAAATTCAGTTCAATTGGCCTAATGGTTTCTGAGAAAACTATGTTTTAATATATTGATGGGACTTAAATAGGCCACTTTGGCTGAAAGGTCAACCTCGTCCTTTGGAACTTATTTATAGCCATTGTCAAATTAGGTTCAACATATCAAGTGAGAATAATGACTTTGGCTTCAACAGTTTTTCAAAAAATCAACTTCTCAAAAATTTTGACATAAAGTAGGTCAAGGTCAACCTAGGATCATAATTTGAAGAAACTTAGTAGGCCCCACATCCCCAATGCTACATACCAAGTCCCAAGGTCATCAGCTTTCTGGTTCTTGAGAAGAAGATTTTTAAAGTTTTTTTACCATATATGGGCATGTCGGCCATCTTGGTCAGGTGACCAAAACAATTTGTGTCAGTTTTGGCTAACTTGTCGTAAGGAGTCTTCATATAAAAATTCAGTTCAATTGGCCTAATGGTTTCTGAGAAAACTATGTTTTAATATATTGATGGGACTCCAATATGAGCCACCTTGGCTGAAAGGTCAAAGGTCAACCTTGACCTTTGGAACTTATGATCTATAGCCATTGTCACATTAGGTTTAACATATCAAATAAGGATAATGACTTTGGCTTCAACAGTTTTCAAAAATTCAAATTTTCCAAAAAATTTCGCATTTAAATGCATTAGGAAGCAAATTTGACTTTGACGTAAAGTAGGTCAAGGTCAACCTAGGATCATCATTTGAACAAACTTGGTAGGCCCCACATCCCCAATGCTACATACAAAGTCCCAAGGTCATCATCTTTCTGGTTCTAGAGAAGAAGATTTCTAAAGGGTTTTTACAATATATGGGCATAGCAGCCATCTTGATCATGTGACCAAGACCATTTGAACAAACTTTGTTCCCACATCCTAAGGAGTCCGCATATGAACTTTCAGTTTAATTGGCCCAGTGGTTTCAGAGGAGAAGATGTTTGAAAATGTTGACGAATGGATGGCGGAGTGACTATGTTGTTTTTTTTAGCGTAAAATTGTGATAATTTCTTACCCATCAATTTGATCATGTGTTTTGGGTGCTCAAAAGAACTGTCTCATTGAGGTGGTTCTTTTGAGTACCCACAATATATACTGAGGGAAAAAAGTTTAGCAATATACTTTGAGGATTCACAGTTTTTAAGAAATAGGACTTTTAATTCATAGTGTCAAGTATATATGCTGACAAACGTTCAAGAGTTCGATGACATTAACAGGTTGGCATTTCACATAATGTAAAGTCTGATCTTATGCCCCCTTGCTAAAACAGCTTAGCTTTCAATAGTGCGAATAGTTTTTGACTAAAAGTTTCATTTTTCTGTCCAATGTTTAGATCCAAAAGCAAGAAAGTGAAAAACGGTTTAAAACTGAATGTTTAGTTTACCCTTTTCGTACAGTTTTTATTTGAAAATCGTATTTCTCCAAATTACCTCCCTTTCAATTGAATAACGCTTGAAATTAAAATGCTCGGCAGATCAAATCCTCACTATGAAGTAGGATTTTGTTTCTTCTGATCACTTGCAGGTAGCCATTAGGTCATTTTCAAACAACTGACATGTTTGCGAACCTGCCAATTAAAAAGATCTAATGCTTCAAAGATCACCTATGAGAATCCCCATTATAAATAATTGCTAAACTTTTTTCCCTCAGTATATGTTTTGGTTGAGATATTAATGAAAAATAATTTTCAATTTAATACACACTCATATCTGGAGACTTACTGTAAATTCGGAAATTTTCACAAGAATTTTATTTTCGCCAATAGCTTTAAAACACATATTTTCAACATTCAAAATTGCAACCAGGGCATGATTTACATATTTCAGTAAACGACAGAATGATCTCACCATATTGCGAGAGTGTTATTTTCACGAAACTTTGCATATGCGAAAAATTCCGAATTTACAGTATGTTAGGTTGAGGTATTTCACCATATGGTGATGGATGATAGACCTGTAACAATCCAACATGCTGCAGACAATATGAGTATCAGTGCTGGCTCTGTTGATGCTGCTCAAACAGACTGAGAGATTCAATCGCTACAACATTACAATCAGTATTGAAGGCAAAGGGGGGCAATTACAAAGTATTAAAAAAGTTTAGCGTTAAGTTAAATTTTGCTTTAACCCTTAAAGCGCCACCTATAATTTGCAGCAGACGACAATTTAAAATTTTGCTGCTTTTTCAAAAATAACAAATTAGGCATGATATTTCATGAGAATCGTCTGCTGGCAGACGATTTTCATGAAACATCATACCTTATTTTTTTTTCGAAAACAAGGAAAGATGTCACAAAATTTATCGTCTGCTGCAGTTGTGATTGACGTTTTAAGGGTTAATACTGAGAATATCTGCTTTACTCGAATGACATTACCTAGCATAACTTCAACTGGCTACATACCTCTATAACCTGAAACTGTGTGTATATAACAATTGCGAGAGTGCCAGAGAGTTTATCATTACCTTGATAATATCTAATCCACCAATCAGCTCTCCTTTTATATATAACTGTGGATATGTTGGCCAATCAGAATACTTCTTTAAACCCTTACCTTGATTATATCTAATCCACCAATCAGCTCTCCTTTAATATATAACTGTGGATATGTTGGCCAATCAGAATATTTCTTTAAACCCTTCCCGTGATTTTATCTAATCCACCAATCAGCTCTCCTTTTCTATACAACTGTGGATATGTTGGCCAATCAGAATATTTCTTTAAACCCTTACCGTGATTTTATCTAATCCACCAATCAGCTCTCCTTTTATATATAACTGTGGATACGTTGGCCAATCAGAATATTTCTTTAAACCCTTACCTTGATTATATCTAATCCACCAATCAGCTCTCCTTTTATTTATAACTGTGGATATATTGGCCAATCAGAAAATTTCTTTAAACCCTTACCTTGATTATATCTAATCAACCAATCAGCTCTCCTTTTATATATAACTGTGGATATATTGGCCAATCAGAATATTTCTTTAAACCCTTACCTTGATTTTATCTAATCCACCAATCAGCTCTCCTTTTCTATATAACTGTGGATATGTTGGCCAATCAGAATACTTCTTTAAACCCTTACCTTGATTATATCTAATCCACCAATCAGCTCTCCTTTTATATACAACTGTGGATATGTTGGCCAATCAGAATATTTCTTTAAACCCTGCCGTACTTCCTCATCACTAAGAATATCAAATGTTTGATAGCTAACACTGAAAATGAGAATATTGAATGTTTAGGCATAGGTTTAGATAAGCAAACTTCTTCAGCATAAAGTTGTAATAATTTTCTTACCCATAAGTTTTAACATGTGTTTTGGGTGCTGAAAAGAACCGTCTCATTGAGATGGTTCTTTTGAGTACCCACAACATATGTTTTGGTTGAGAAATAAGAAAATTAAATTTTTGTTAAACACTCTTAACTAAAGTCCTGTTTAGGTTTAAGTTTTCTTCACCATAGCTAAGAAGAATATTTTATCATGATTTTCTCACTTTCTATGTACCATCTGACATTACAATTACTTTGAAATTGCATTTTTTGACATGAAAACTTGACATTTTGTCATTTTGTACAAAAGTGAGATTCTTTTATCATCTGACATTTAATTTGAAATTATCTTGAAATTGCATTTTTTTGGCATGAAATCTTTAAGATTTTGTCATTTTGTATGCAGGACTGATATGGACGTCACTACAATGTAAACTACTAGTGGTTTATTGACTTTAATAAATTGCGTACTATCACTCCAAGAGGACGTCATGAGGACGTCATGTGATAAACTATTTTACAGTGATAGAAAAATCAGAATGGAATGAAATATTCAGCTTAAATGGGTATACATGAAACCATATCCATGGATGAAAGTTCAAAATTTCCAAAATCCTGAACTTAAAAAATTCAAATTTTAAAACTTGTCTACAAAATTGAATAATTTCAAGTTTAAATAATCAATTGTGTTTAGATAATCTGAAAACTAATCAGGGATGCTATTATAATCTGCCTAATTCAGCATTTTGAGGCTGACTTTCTATGGAAAGTCAGCCTCAAAATCCTGAATTCAGGATTAATCCTGAAAATTTTCACCCATGCATATCCAACTTACCCTGTATCTTTTAATATTTGTATTGTTTGTTTGCTGAAACCGCACCTCGGAGTATCTCTATCACCCTTCATAAATAACATCACAGGAGCCTGGTTGATTAATGACTTTAACCTGTGAAAATAATTAAACATCACACTAGTCTGTTTTGTTTGTTTGTTTTGTTGCTTTACGTCCCAAGTCAACAGCTATGTTCATGGCGGGACGGTCAGTTCACCTAAACACACTTTTTCCTGGGCAAGCTTGAACAAGCAGTAAACCAGTTCTTCGTGCATATACTTTCGCTTGTAACTGACAACAACCCTTCTTGAATGATTCAGCGGAAGGGAGGAGAATGAAGGTAGAATACATTTCATGATCAATCTCCACGAAAGAATGGGACCGGGCCGGGATCAAACTCACGACCCCTGGATCTGCAATCAGACTTGCATCTGTTGCCAGACACGTTACCGACTGCCCTACGCGGCCCAGTAGTCTGCTTTGTAAAAACTTCTCAGAAATCCTTGCATCTGTTGCCAGACACGTTACCGACTGCCCTACGCGGCCCAGTAGTCTGCTTTGTAAAAAATTCTCAGAAATCTAGCTAGTAACCCTTTTAGGAACAATGGAATTTCCCATAGAGCTACAGACAATAAAGTCAGGATAATTCATTGTATATACTGATGGGACACAGGTTATAATTTCCAAAGAAATATTGTATTTCTTTCTCTGAAGATCTATTTTGTCTTAGCAAACAGTGAAGACCCTGATGAAATGCTGCATCATGCAGCATTTCATCTGGGTCTATACTAATTGCCAAAGTACCTGTTTATCAGTATCCAAAATGAAAAGGATTAAATGACTTTAGCATGACCTTGATTCAATAATAGTATCCGCTTCCTTTACTCCTGTAGCCTTTATTAAACATCAAACTCCTCATTTTTCATGGTTCATTTTGTTTGTTTTGTTGCTTTACGTCCAAAGTCAACAGCTATGGTCATGGCGGGACGGTCAGTTCACCTAACCACACTTTTTCCCGGGCAAGCTTGAACAAGCAGGTAACCAGTACTTCGTACACATACTTTCGCTTGTAACTGACAACAACCCTTCTAGAATGATTCAGCGGAAGGGAGGAGAATGACCGTAGAAATTATTTCATGATCAATCTCCACGAAAGTATGTGACTGGGCCTGGATCGAACTCTCGACCCCTGGATCTGCAGTCAGACTCACATCTGTTGCCAGACATGTTACCGACTGCGTTACGCGGCCCGGCTTATTCAGGGTTCATACAGGCAAATCTTTGTAAATTCAAGGACGTTTCAAGGACATTTTAATGACTCTCCTACAGTTTTAAAGAACTAAGACTGTATGAATAAACTGAATGACATTAAAAAAATTCTAGTTTGCAAATGTTAGGCGGAGAACATGGATAAATTAGTTCAAGAAAGTGGCATAGCATTTTGATGCAGTTATTCGGTGAAGGATTTGCTGCACCAGGTTAAGGCACATCAATTTTATACTGATTTATGTCTCCAATAACATAGCTATGCCTTAAAGAAATGAAGTAAAATTCTGTACTTTTCAATGCCTTAGAGTGATTCCCAGCGCTTTTCAAGGCAGATTTAGTTCTGACTTTTCAAGGAAACAAAGAAAAAGGTGTGTTTCATTTACATGAAATTTTAAAACGGGGACGGTAGTTAGGAAAATATTTTTATTTTGTTAAAAGTTTTTACAAAAGGAGATGAGGAAACAATATAGACAAACTGGGATATCCCTTGGAAACACCCTAAAATACTTTTAAAAAATAAGACAAAAAAATTAGGAATGGTCAGGTAACCTGAAACACACAATTCATTATTTAGGCTTAACCCTTAAAGCGCCAAGAAAAAAATGCATCTGAAAATGTCGTCTGCTGAAGTCGTCTGCTGCAAATAATTGCCTAACATTACTGATGAATTAAGTATAGAAGCAAACGGCGTGGACCCAGAACAGACTGCTCCTATAGGAGCAGTCTGATCTGGGTCCACACTGTTTGCCATAGAGGCTACTTAAACATTTAAGCAGACGAGAAAAGCAGACGACTTTTGTTGGGATTGGGGCATTAAGGGTTAATTATTTGGGTACTTTTCAAGCCAGTTCAAACCCTCCCTATATCACCATAATTGTCTACCCTGCATTTCTTCATCATGTGTAGACACATAGCATTTGAGAGCAGGAGAGGCCCAGATCAGCTCACTAAAACTTCACAATACTAGTCTAGAGACTATTACCTGTCTTCTAGTGAAGGTTGCGTGGGTAGCTGAGAGCTCAACTCCCCGGTTTCTGCCAATTCTTTGACTATATCAAGACCACCGAGCAACTCTCCTTTTGCATACAACTGGGGGTAGGTGGGCCAGTTGGAAAATGTTTTCAATCCTGAAATTCAAAATTGGACAAAACAATGCTATTGGTTTACAACCCCATGAAATGTACAAAATATGAAACCTGTGCAATTTTGCACAGGTTTCATATTTTGTACATTTCACACAAGTGTAACAGTAAAACAAAACTAGTTACTATATAATCTATAAATTAACATATTTCTGATTGGCCCAGATGCATATCCACTCCAGTCAATATAACTACAAATTGCATGGTTTGTCGGATATGACGTTGCAAAACACAGCACAAGGTAATATTGCATGGCTTACGGGAAGTGACGTCAGAACGTCATGTAATATTGCATGATCCATCCGTAACGGCAATGGGTTTAATGGTATAAAATGACAGGAAATATATAACATACATTTATTTTATAATAAAACAATTGTTGACTTATGTTTCAGTAGACATGGAGTGTGATTGAACAGTAAACTTCATCATATTGACCTCCGCTCCGCATCGGTCAATATGATGAAGTTTACTGTTCAATAACACTCAATGTCCACCTAAACATAAGTCAATAATTGTATATTATCACATGCATTTTGAGAAGTTTATTTTCTTAACATGTTGTTAGCTCATTCTTCAAAGTATTTGCCGAACGCATCTGGATGTCCACTTCACATTGTATAGAATGTCAAATCTAGTCATATAATAGATACCAGCAAGTTGGCAATTTTTGAACATTGTATTTTAATGGTAGAAAAGTCAGAAATTGACGGGAAGTGCAGGCTACGATTTTGAAACTTTTTCTCATTGTTTTTCAGCTTTATTGGGATGAACAGATCTACATATTGGCAATAAATTTACATTTGATTATTCAATTCTGAAGCTTCATGTTGGCACAATGCCATCCATCAAAATTTGTACCAATCTGACATGTGGCCGATAGATGTCCTTTGAAGAATTTCAAGGTGGCATTTTAACATTTATGAGCAGGATAAACTTCATGCTCATTTGAGCTGAGCATGAAAAAAGTTTTTTATCATATGATGTCGTGTCTGGGAGTGATAGAACGCCATGCAATAAAATTGATGTGGTTTATAGATTTGTAATGTAATGTAGACGTCCATTATAACTTTGTGTAAGAGATGGCAAAATCTTGACGTTCTCACACCAATAATGGGATTTTAAGTACTTTTAATGTCATGTGATAATTCATTCTCATGTTTTATCGAATTTATCAAAAGAATTGCAAAAAATCGATAAAATGCTCGACAAGTCTTGCATTTAATCGCTTTTACCCAACTCTTTTAATAAATTCAATAAAACATGAGTATTCATGTGATTATGTAAGATCTTCTATATAACCTCAGGGCTTGGCCTCTTTTCAAATGCTATATGAAACAGAGACGCTTGTTTTTGAATTGTCTCACCTTGTCTCACTTCGTCATCCTCCAGAATATCAAAGGTACTGTATCTTACTTTGGCATCTTTTAAAAGTGCTATCATCTGTTTACTGAAGCCTGGAAGAGATCAAGGTACTCACTATTACAGACTGTATGAGAATAGCACCGGTGATAACCTGAAAAAAATCTCAATCATAAAATCCATTATGATTGTGATCCTGAAATTTAAATATTGACTCCGGACAAGACATTAAAACTGATTGAACACAGCTAATATCAAGCTCAAGGCTTTCACTATCAAAATAACATATTTCATGACAATAGTACATGTGGTTAGTTTTGGCAACAAGCTTCAAAGTTTTATGCTCAAATAATTATTGCCAGATAGATCAGCCTAATTCTCGGAACTTTATCATCCCTGAAATAGAGGCCTTACACAAAGCAATTTTGTTTAATCTGATTCTTTACGTCCCATCAACAATCTTTCAATTAAGCAGGGATGGGTCTTCCTGGGTTGAACCAGTACTAAGCTAGGATAAATGTGTCTTGCTCAAGGACCACAACGCACTGACCCGGTTGAGGCTCGAACCCACTGCCCCTCGGTCTCAAGTCAAGCACTCTACCACTGAGTCACTGCGCTCCCAGTACACAAAGCAATGACAGAGGACTACAGTCCTGATAAGAATTTGGAACTGAGTACTTTACCTGAGTAATGACACACCGGGCGGGCGGCAATTGAAAACGCCAATACTATCAAGGAACATAGATAAAAATCAATAGAAACAGTGTTTTCGATTGCCATTTGTCGCCACACTGGCGACAAATGGCAATCAAGAACACTGTTTCTGTCGATTTTTGATACGCATTCGTTGATTGTTGATAGCGTTTTCGATTGTCGCCTACCCGGTGTGATGAGAAGAAGCTAAAAATTCCTCTTGTGACATATATTCTAATCTCACTCATTCTGCTGCATTCACTGTTTGCCAAAGTACCCATTTAGTGGTTTTCCACTCTACAAAGGGTTAACCCTTATTGCGCCAGTCGCAACAAAAGTCGCCTGCTTTTCTCATCTGCTGAAATGTTTAAGTAGCCTCTATGGCAAACAGTGTGGACCCGGATCAGACTGCTCCTATAGGAGCAGTCTGTTCTGGGTCCATGCTGTTTGCGTCTATACTTAATTTGTCAGTAATGTTAGACAATTTTTTGCAGCAGACGACTTCAGCAGACAACATTTTCAGATGCATTTTTTTCTTGGCGCTTAAAGGGTTAACTGGGATGACTACAATGATACTGAACTTTTTATCCTTATGCAAGTTCCGGCCAACAAAATGCAGCTTTTACGTACATAGTACTATGCCACACACACCTCCTATACCTACACACATCCAAGGCCTGGAGTCCTGAATGCCTACTAGGTATACACTAGTGAAATATCAAAGCACACACACACTCACCAAAAAAGATATGCCATAGATCTTCCATAACTAGGACATACATGAAAATCTGTCAGGAATACTACCAGTGTCAAATGGTTGGGATCCAAATCAGGTGATCATTTTGTTGGACCTGATTTTTTTTGTTTGATTTGATTCTTTAAACCCCAGTCAACAAGTTTTCAGTTACGTCATTACAGGTCTTCCTGGGTTGAACCAGTACCAAGAAAGGAATAATGTGTCTTGCTCAAGGACACAACGCAGTGACACCGGTGAGGCTCGAACCCGCAACTGTTCGGTCTCGAGTCAAGCACTCTACCACTGAGCCACTGCACTCCTATTATGGCCTGATCTGGGTCCAAACTGTTTGCGAAGATTAGTACCTGCCAATAAATGGGAAAGACCTAAAGAAATCTAATTTACAACTGGATGAAGCGCGTATAGGATAGTTAAAGAATGGCAAATAGCATTAACTCTGATCAGACCACTCGAAAAGGAGTGCTCTGATCTAGTTCAGGCCCCGAGGTCATAAAACTTTTTTTCATACTCAACTCAGCTTAGCACGAAATTTATCCTGCTCATAAATGTTAAAATGCTAACAATTGTTGGCATTTTAACATCTATTAGCATTAAATATGACACCTCGGAGACCTAAAGCAAGAAACTTCTTTATTTGCCGGTATTTTAGTTTTTATGAACAGTTGAAATTTCATGCTCAGTTGAGTTGAGCACGAAAAAAGTTATATAGCCTCGGAGCCAGGAGTGGTCTGATCTGGGTTTACACTGTTCGCTTTGGAAATCCTGCCAAAATGTTTCTGATAAACACAGTAACCTAGAATCTGCTCATTTTTGCCTCCAAGCTTACCGCATCTGGGTTCAGTAGGTGTTCCTTTCATAAACAACATCACGTCTGCTGCATTGATCAACTTCTTCAGACGGGTCTCTAAGTCCTGTAAAGACAGAAAGTAGCTTCTCTTGATTACTGTACATGTATTCAACATAAAAAGCACACATGCTCCAGGGCTTCAGATTTTATTCAAGATTGATGGGTCGAAATGACCCATGGATTAAAAAATGGTGGGTCATTTTCTGAAATGATGGGCCCAAGCATATCAAACTAACCACAGTTGACATTTGTATACTTTACCTACACACTGACACAGACACTTGTATGCATATATGGATATTGACTGCTGATTATACAGTAAAACCTGTCTTGAGTGGCCACTCAAAAAGAAGACCAATTATCGCTTAATGCAGGTCAAAAGTATTGCAGAATGCTCCAAGGGGAGCATTCTGCAATCCTTTTGACCTTCATTAAGCTACCAATTGTTATTAAGATCTTTGTATTGTCTTTTTTGAGTGGCTGCTTAAGACATGTTTTATATTGACAACCTACATGTACTTTATGTTTTGTGGAGTTCGTATGAATATTTTTTATTTAAGTGAGATATTTTCACAACTAAAAAGGAAGGGTCCACTGGGCGCACTGTCTTGGAAAGTGATGGGCCCTATTTGGAAATCATGGGACTATGACCCGGGCCCATCATTAATCTGAAGGCCTGATGCTCTTATAAAAGCATATTGAGTGGTTTTGAGTTGTTTACACTATACAAATGAACTTCAGATTTTCAGTCCATCCAGTGGTGTAATCTCAAAATTTGTATGGTTTCATCATTTAGACAAAAAAAAGTGGATATCCTATTCAGCTGGCTTCATCAGCATTTACACCGTTTTCAACAGGGAGAATAGAATTTAGTACAACATTAAGCAATGCATTTTCATCTGGCATTTTTGTCTTCAGATTTTATCAAATAGTCCTGTTCTCAATATGTTGTGATTGTGTACTGTGTAGTATTGCTTAGCTTACTGGAGATAGACGTCAGACTTGAGCAATTCTGCTTCTAAGACGCCTATTGTCTAGTGGTGGGGGAAAGCCAGTGCAGTACTCAGCCGAATGGAGAAATACACTGTGAAACCAACGCAACCTGGAAGGTGACAGTCAAACCATTGAGATACATACCACTGCAGGAACTATTTGATAATTTTTCACTAATCGATATTCGAACCTGTGTGGCAGAGGTATCCAGCTAGTCAGATCTAAACACGCCACCAATTGAGCTATCAAGGCATATTGTAACGCTTTAGGGAATTTTCTAATCCAATTAATGTTTTCCTTACACATGCTTCCTGTAAATCAGTACCAACTAGTGTCATCTACTGATATCTTTTGCTAATACTTTGGACCCAGATCAAGCGATAACACAAACACGAACACCGGAGCGGGAGCACAGTGGCTCATGGGTAGAGTGCTTGACTTGAGACCACGAGGCCGTGGATTTGAACCTCACTGGCGTCACTGCGTTGTGTCCTTGAGCAAGACACATTAATCCTAGCTTAGTAATGGTTCAACCCAGGAAGACACGCCCCTATTTAACTGATAGATTGTTGATGGGACGTAAAGAATCAAACAATAACCAACGCTGGAGCTCACCTTCTACTTCATACAGGAGAGCAAAAAAAACTAGAATTTTCAGAGGATCTGACTATAGCCCCGCTGCAGTGCCTTGCATGAAGTAAAAGGCCAGAGCGTCTCAGGATATTGAGTGGTAACGTAATTCTGACATCAATCAAGAGCCATAACTCTCTTACAAATTTGCGAAAAATGATGTGTGACAATCCCAACGTAGATCTTGTCAATATAAATGCATTTATAAAATTTGGTATAATTCTGTCCATTTGTTCTCAAGATATTGAACGGAAACTAACTTTTGGCATAAATCAAAGGCCATAACACAGGTATAAACGTGCGAAAAATAACGTGTGACAATACTAAGGTAGATCTTGTCAATATGAATGCATATGTAAAATTAGGTAAAGTTCTATTCTATTGAGCGGAAACAAAATTTTGGCATAAATCAAGGGCCATAACTCTGGTACAAATGCGCAAAAATTATGTGTAACAATCCCAAGCTAGATCTTGATAATATGAATGCATGTTTAAAATTTGGTGAAATTCTGTTGATTTACTCTCAAGATATTGAACGGAAACGAAATTTTTGCCCAAATCAAGGGCCATAACTCTGGTACAAATGTGCGAGATATGTCTTGTGAAAAATCCCAATGTAGATTTTGTCAATATGAATGCATATATAAAATTTGGTGAAATCCTGTTAATTAGTTCTCAAGATATTGAGCGGAAATGAAATTTTGGCATAAATCAAGGGCCATTACTCTGGTACAAATGAGCGAAAAATAACGTGTAACAATCCCAAGCTAGATCTTTTCAATATGAATGCATATATAAAATTTGGTGAAATTCTGTCAATTTGTTCTCAAGATATTGAGCGGAAATGAAATTTTGGCATAAATCAAAGCCATAACTCTGGTACAAATGAGAGAAAAATAACGTGTAACAATCCCAAGCAAGATCTTGTCAACATGAATGTATATATAAAATTTGGAGAAATTCTGTAAATTTGTTCTCAAGATATTGAGCGGAAACAAAATTTTGGCGTCAATCAAGGGCCATAACTCTGGTAAAAGTTTGGGAAAAATGACATGTAACAATCCAAAGCTAGATCATGTCAATATCTATGCACATACAAAATTTGGATAAATTCTACAAGAGTTCTCAAGATATTGAGCGGAAACGAAATTATGAGGGATGGACGAACCAACGGACGAATGGACGGACGGAATGACAGACAGCCCAAATCCAATATAGCTCCAACTTTTTCAAAGACGGGCTATAATAATCGTTACTTTTCAGCTCTGATATTTTGATGAGAACCAAAAATATCTTAATTTGTGATCATAAACTTTTCTGATACTTTGAAGCAGAAGAAAAATGGTCATTTGGAATGACACTCGTTGCTTAACACTTTGCCTGCTTGTTTCACCTGCTGATAACCTTTGCAAACAGTTTGGACCCAGATCAGGCCCAACAAAATGTCGGGTCTGATCTGGGTCCAAACTGTTAGCCACTCTGAAGGTATTCATGAAAGAAATTTTTGATAAGAAATTTTGAAAAAATCAGCAGACGACAAAAAAGCATGCAAAATTACCCAACATGCCAAGAGTTATGTTTGTTTGTTTTACACCCCGGTCAACAGCTATGGTCAAGTTGAGATTGTCAGCTCATCTAACCGCACTTTTTTGATCAATTCATGATCAATCTTTACAAAAGTATTGAACCGGACCGGTATCAAACTCGCGACCCCTGGATCTGCAGTCAGACTCACTATCAACACCAGGAGTTATGTACTGTAAATTCGGAAATTTTCGCGAGGACTTTATTTTTGTGAAGTTTCGTGAAAATAAAGCCCTCGTGAAATGGCAAAATCACTCTGTCGTTTATTGATATAAGTAAATCTTGCCCTAGCCGCAAATTTTTTACATCACTTATATGTCTTTTAATGCTGTTTGCAGAAATAAAATTATCGCAAACATTTAAAACAGTATACAGTACCTCTTTAGCTGGTTTTGGGGGCTCAGATACAGGAACTACTGTCTGTGAGGACAAAGCTTTCACTTTCTTGGTCAGTTCAGCTGCATTTGCTCCATCCAGCTTCCCTACTTGCTGCCCATTCTGTAATCAGAACCAGAAACAAACACATAACCCTGGTTTAGAGGGGTATCCAGAACAATACGCAGGTTTAGATAAAAAAAATTTCAGTGTTAAATTGTAAATATTTTCTTACCCATAAATTTTAGCATCAGGGTCCGAAATTAAGCCCGCATTTATGCCAAATGCGAGTAAGAATTTCAAAATGTTAGGCCAAAATATTTGTACAAGCAAATTTTTGCGAGTGCAAAAGTATTGATCAAAATATTGAATCCCAATCTGCCTGTTTTTCCGTTTTGTGAAATCATCCAATCTACGCATAAATCAATTTATTTTGTGTGACAATAAAATAAAACAAAGTTGTTTTCCGTAGTGTTTATATAAAGCTGTTATGTCAAACGAGATTGCAGTATGCAATTGGTAAAGCAACACGACCTAGGAAGGTTTCCAAATGCAGTGTCTATAACTACGGCGTGCGATTGGATAAAATATTGGGTGTTCCAGTTATCACCCTCACATAAACAGCTGAGTCATTGTTTGCAAAGCCACGATACTCAAAGGATCAGTATTTGTTACGTAAAATGCTTCTTATCCAGGGTTCCCACAGAAATTCAAAAACAAAATTCCATGATTTTTCCATGATCAATAATGTAATTACCATGATCATTTAATGAGCGGCATCCAACCTCCTCTCTTCGCAGCATCCTCAGTATTCTTTACCACATTGAGCATATTTGTGACTAACTGTTATTAGAACATGTCTTTCTTATATCTTTTCAATATTTCTTTCAATATTTCTTTCAATAGTTCATCATTCTGTATCTTTTCCCAAATAACTAGCCAAAAAGGTTACTTATATGGCCAATTTTAAAATCAGAAACACCATACTACCTGGATGATTGAATTGAAATGGCTCCAAAAGTTTTATGATGATGTCTTTTGATTAACTTTTATTCAGGCTTTCAAGTGCCCTTCCACGAAAAAGTAGGGAAAAGGTAAGGATAAATTTTTTGAAAAAGTAGGGATTATCCAAAGTAAAAGGTAGGGAAAGTAGGGCTTTTTCAAACCAATAATTTATAACAATGAGTCATTAAATTAATTATAATATATCAAAATAAGCAGGATAAAAGTGGTGACAATAAAACTATCCAAAAACAGAATGACTTTTGCAGCTGAAAACTTCAAAGTGAGAAATTGAGTGGTCATTTACCAAAAAACAAGTTTAATTATTGAGAAATCTGAGCGAGCGAAGCGAGCGGGGAAATTTTTTTGATTTTATTGCATAAATGACATTTTAAGTGAGAAAGTTAGGATAGTAAAAGTAAGAAAGATGGCAAAGATCAGGAATCAATACAATCAAGTACCACACCTGACCCAGGATACCACATGGGAAAGTAACAAAACCACAATATACATCACAAACAAGAGCCAAGAGGTCAGCCCTTTCCCAGCAGGTGACCACAAGGCAGCAATGAACAGACGCAAAAGCATGACAATCACAAGACATAAATGATCCACAAAAGAAGTACCGCCTTGGAACGGTCAGTAAAAATGTTTTACTAGTGGGCTTCAAACGATTTCACAGCGCCAACCTCACCCTTAGTTCAGATGTGGATCAAGACACATAGATTTTGGTTTGCATGAAAGACCCTTAACTTATCCATACATCATCTCCTAGAACATATAAATCAAGATATAAAAAGGAGGTAAAGCAAAGATAAGGACTCAACAGTACATAAACTGAATACCAGAGCAAAAGAAATCCAACAGGTAAACCCTGGTGGGCCTGACCACAGCCAAAGCATCAGGCCCCTACCATCTCTTCAATAGATAAGTCTTTAAGTCGGAACCGTCATAGAGTCTGAAGTCCGACCCACCGGCGTGCAATTAAAGAGGAACGCAGTAAGGCATTTGCATGAAAATGTAGGGAAAAGTAGGAGAAAAAAAGTATGAATTGTAGGGCCCGCTTGAATGCCAGTTTTATATGATTCACCCTGCAAATTAAGAATCTGATAGGTCAAAAGATTCAATGTGGCTTTTACATTCCATTCAAAAATGTAAGAATATCTTTTGGTTAGACCTTATATACGAATTAAAGAATACTTCTGACATGCCTAAATTGCATACAAGTTTAAGGCTACATGTATCTGACTATAAAATATCAGGCACAACAAGTGCATGCCCTGTTGTGGACCAAACATGCATTTTGAAACAATAATAAAAACTTAAATCACCAGTAAGCAGAAGACAAGCAGTCAAACACACAAATTATTTCACAAATTCCATGATTTTTCCATGATTTTTCAGTTTTTTCAAATTCCATGATTTTTCCATGCATGGAACTTTTTTTGTGATTTTCCAGGTTTTCCAGTGCTCGTGGGAACCCTGCTTATTGGAGATAATGCAGCTAAGTCGAACGGATAAAACAGAAAAATTACAAACAAATATTGATAAAATTAGAAAGTAGATCTAGATCAATAACCATTCGCTTCAAAACTAAACAGCATGAAGCTTTAATTATCATTCATTGACAGTGGCTGTTTTTTCCGTAAAAGCAGTTATTGAAAATGCCATACGTGGATGGGCCTAGACAAGATACATGTACAGGAAAATGAGCATGGCTTACACTTTAGCCTTTTTTAAGGAAAATAAAATCGAGTTGATTTTCATTTTAGCCAGTAGATTTTTTTGTAACAAGCTAAATTTTGAGCATATGGTTTAAACAATATTTTATTTGTAACTAGACATGTATATTACAGTACAGAAATATCATGGTACAGGATCTGACAGTAATATGTTTTGGGTGCTCAAAAGAATCGTCTCATTGAGACGGTTCTTTTGAGCACCCACAATATATGTTTTGGTTCAGAAATAAGACTTTTATTTTTCTGTTATGCACTCTTAACAACAGGCCTATCAATAGTTTATTTATTTCTCCATGAAAAATATGGCCCAGTACACAGGATATCGGTATCAGTGAGGAGTGAAGGTTCAGGGGTTTCAAGGGTAAAACTAGCATTATCATCGTCACTTCTACTTTCAGAAGAGAAATTGAAAATGGGGAAAAATTAACTAAACTTAAAATTAAACTTTACAATCTTGCAGACCTATCAAAATTATGTGACAAAAACACCTTCTTGAAAGGTGCCAATTATATTATTCAGATCATCACTAGGTACAATCTTCCAAAGGTTGTTACAGGGTTCACACACATAGTACAGAACAAGTTTTCCCGACTTTTCCCTGACATAATTTCTAAATTCTTTGACAATATCACGGTCAGCAATTTCTCACACTGTTCAAAATATCTACATCAGCTTGGTCAAGAACAATAATGTTTTACCCCTTTCTTTCTCTATATCCTGCCTGGCACTCGCTTTCGAGCATTATCGGCAGGTGTACATTGTACACTCCTGGTTGCAGGATGAAAGCCTACAATTTACCATATCTAAATTACCGTAGGGTTCTTTAACCTGCACAAGGGGTGACTTTCCCTGCTCAGGGGACATCCAGTTAACGTCCCAATCGGAAAGACGATGCACTTATCTTGTGTCATCCCTGCAAATGACACTAGAGAAAGCGTGTTTGGACTTCGAAATTTTCCTCGCCGCCAGCGGGGATCGAACCTGGGACCTCTAGCACCAGAGGCAAGTGCGCTAACCACTGAGCTACCATGCTTCCAATGCCACCCAAATATAAAAGCAGAAAGGCGTGGGGAAACAGTGAAAACCCAGATCAGACTACTCCCTGTATGTTAGAACAAGTATGGAAAAGACTCAAAGAGATTGTAGAAATGTTAACTGGATACATGTAGGTTAAATACAGTTTATAACTGAAATGTATAAGTTCCAGATCATTTCACACAATAACATTTTCTCTAAAAGATCATAAAGTTTCCAGACCTGACCTTATAAATAAACTTCCCTGGCTTGTATTAGCCCAAACAGCACCACCAAATTTTTTTGTCAAGTTCTGACAGCTTTGGAAAATCAAATGCTTCGTATTTCTTGTGAATCTTAAGCTGGCAGAGGATTCACACCAAATGTCAAGACTCATTTTCTGCAAAAGCATGTGATATCATAAAAAATTGTCATCTGCTGCAGTTGTGATTGGCACTCTAAGGGTTAACCAAGTGAAGGCTCCTCTAACTCTTTACCTACTTACTCTAGGTCGTCTGCTGATAAACTATGCGAACAGTTTGGACCCAGATCAGGTCCGATGAATGCAGAGCCTGAACTGGATCCAAACTCCTTGACACTCTGATGGTATTCCTGAAAGATTTTTTTTTAATTGATTTTGGAAAAAGTCAGCAGATGACAAAAAAGCATGAAAAATTACCCAATAGGCAAAGAGTTAAAGGCTAGCCCAAGTCAAGGCTCCTCTAACTTACCCGTATAAATACAAATGTTGGCACAGCTGATATTCCATACTTCTCTGACAGTTCTGGGAGATCTTCTGCTTCCAGCTGCAATGAAAAAAGTAAATAAGCAATGCTTATTAGATACCCCCCACACAGTAAGAGTCAGTGAAAAAACTTGGCAAGTTAGAGTTCAAACCAGCAGACCTTAGCTTTGAAAAGAAGATTTCAGTAGAATCTGACCAAAAAAAAATTATAAACTCCTTCATGCATATGTTCAATGTGTCTACATTGTATCGGCAAAGTATGAAATTGCTCCATCAAAAGCTGTGGTAGGAGTTGATCGGCCCATAAAGGCACTTTCCATGCATTTACAAAAGCCATATAAGGGAATGATTGTCTAAGTTCTCACAGCTGTCGTTTTGTCAAAAATTATATTTTCTGAACCAAACTCCTTCATGCATATGTTCAATGTGTCTACATTGTATAGGCAAAGTATCAAATTGTACCATCAAAAGCTGTAGTAGGAGTTGATCGGCCCATGAAGGCACCCTCTATGAATATACAAACACCTTATTAGGGAAAAATTGTCTAAGTTCTCACAGCTGTCATTTTGTTAAAAATTATTTTTACTGAACCAAACTCCTTCATGCATATGTTCAATGTGTCTACATTGTATCGGCAAAGTATCAAATTGTACCATCAAAAGCTGTAGTAGGAGTTGATCAGCCCACGAAGGCACCATCTATGCATATACAAAAGCCTTATTAGGGAAAAATTGTCTAAGTTCTCACAGCTGTCGTTTTGTCAAAAATTATTTTTTCTGAACCAAACTCCTTCATGCATATGTTCAATGTGTCTACATTGTATGGGAAAAGTATCAAATTGTTCCATCAAAAGCTGTGGTAGGAGTTGATCGGTCCGTGTATGGCCTATAATATTATAAGCATAAAACCCCATATTAAAAGCCATTTAGAACTACAAAGGGAAATAACTCTAATAGAATTGGCCCATAGCCCTTACTTTGTTGTCCAAAGTATTTGTCTTGCATATATGAACATGTTTGCAAGATTTGATGAAAATCCTGCAGTGACTCTTCAAGATATTAAGGAAACAAAACGTTACGGACAGATAATATTATAAGCATAAAACCCTATATTAAAATCCATTTAGAACTACAAAGGGAAATAACTCTAATAGAATTGGCCCCTAGCCCTTACTTTGTTGTCCAAAGTATTTGTCTTGCATATATGAACATGTTTGCAAGGTTTGATGAAAATCCAGCAATGACTCTTCAAGATATTAAGGAAACAAAACGTTACGGACGGACGCACGCACGGACGCACGCACACACGGACAACGTGAAAACAGTATACCCCACCACAAACAAAGTTTGCGGGGGGGTATAATATATTTTAGTCCTGATGAACTTGGCGATACCTCATGAATGCATAATTAGGACTGGCCAACCTTAGACAAAGGTAAAAGCTTAAAATGAGGCGTGGTTTTATTCAAAAGTAACCGCATCGTCTTGTGCCATTACCTCAGTATAGATGGAAAATACATTATTAAGTCCTTAAATCGCCAGCAAAATAACTGAATCTGAAAATGTCTATTTAACATAAGCATAGAGGCAAACATTGTGGACCCAGATCAGACTGCTCCTGTAGGAGCAGTCTGATCAGGGCCCACACTGTTTGTTTTTGAGGCTTCAAATATTTTAGTGGACGACAAAAAAACAAACATTTTGTGATTATGTGCTTTAAGGGTTAATAAATGTGAGTTCAGTGTGTATACCTTTAGGATTTTCATAAAATGCACGTAGATTTGCACGGCCCAAACAACTTATCAATTCTTCACCAAATTATATATTGAACCTGATTTCCCTTGTTTAGCAGATGAAATGGTTGAACCACGCCCAGATATGAATATTAAAGTTACCGCCTTTACAATAAGTGAAAATTCTATTAATACCTACAGGTGTGTTGAAGACTAAACCTTACACCTACATGTAGTGTACATAGACTTCACATAGGTTCAGTTAAGGAAATTTTTTGGCGTAAAATTGTAGTAATTATCTTACCCATTAACTTAAGCGTATGTTTGGGTGCTCAAAAGAACCCTCTTGTGGATGCATCGCTTGCCAAACTTTGAGCCCTGGATCGAAATGGGGCCATACAAAATGTCAGAAATACCTTCTAGGCCATGAAAAGAGTGTTGACTTTTGTGGTCCATTTTCAGATAGTTTCCAGATGGCAATGGACTATATTCCAGATGCACAAAAAATATCTGTGTTTAGTGTAACCCAACTTTACCTAAATTTATTGGTGAAACCTAGAATTTTTTCAGGTTTTTTGAAAAAAAAATATAATTTTATGCATTTTGAAATGGGAAATGCCTTTCACAATGCGTAAAACTATATATTTTTTTTTTCAGAAAACCTGAGAAATGCATAAACTTATATTTCTTTCCTGAAAAAAAAAATAATTAAAAAATATGTTCCCTACCTAAAATTTTCAGACCCGTTACTTGAAAGTTTGAAACACACTTATTTTTTTATTTGGCCTAGTAGAAATAGTGAAATCAGTGTCTAACAACACTGTTTTTCCAGTACTGGTTAATAAGGTTTTATCTGATTAGGATACCCTCAAACAATTTAAACTGATAATGGAAGTCCTTATAACTTGTATCAATTCAAACAATATGCTAAGCACAGTGGTTTTCGTCACAGAAAAATTAAGCCTAGATGGCCAAGAGCCAACTCTCAAGCAGAATCATTCAATAAGCCACTAATGAAAATCATTAGAGCATCTCATGTTTCAAGGTCAAGCTGGAAACAAGAGATGTATCAGTTTTTGCCTGTTCAATATATATCGGCCGCAACGTGATTAAAACCTGACTTTGTTAAATGCAAAGAACAAAGAATCAGACCAGCCTGCGCATCCACACAGTCTAATCAGCAATTTTGTTTTTGTTCACTGTGAAATGTAATACATAACCTTGCTTCATACAAAATTTCTATATTCTAGCTAGTCTCTGTAGCGGAGCAGGCTGGTTATGTATGAACTGCTCAGAAATTCCGAAGACAGGTTTTCTCGCAATGAGGCCCTTATGAAGGACACTCGAAATCCCATCTCATATAGGGCTCTGAGTAACCCCTAAGCATCTAGGCCTATAGGTTTAAATAAACAAAATTTTTGAGCGTAAAATTGCAAATATTTTCTTACCCATCAGTTTTAACATATGTTTTGGGTGCTCAAAAGAACCGTCTCATTGAGACAGTTCTTTTGAGTACCCACAACATATGTTTTGGTTGAGAAATAAGAAAATTAGTTTTTCATTACATACTAAAGTCCTGCCCCTAAAATTACCTTGACAAACTTGACCGTTGAGAATTGTGTGTCTTTCGCCAGTTCTGACATCACATCATTCATCTGACTACATTGTGGAGCCCAGGTGGCAGAAAAATGGGCCACAACCAGTTGTCTGTAATATAAGAAATTTATGTTAACCCTTTACACCATAGGCTATTTTAGATCATGACATCATTTTCTATTTTTAGACACAATTGAAAAAATCAAGAAAAATTTAAGTAAATTGAAAATATTATGGAAAATGGAGCATTTGTATTTTCAAATAAATTGTATTTCAAAGGAGTAAAGGGTTAAGAGCTACAATTCTAAAATAGAATTGTCCAGTTGTTAAAGCTGTTGAAGCTCTGGACTCTGTAAAAGTGCAGGAGATTCTGAAGTGTGGTGTCCTGTATGTGTTGGTTTGGACAGAACCTTCTGGTTAGCTCAGGTGTGTAGAGGGCCTGACTAGTTTTCTGGAGGTCATGGTGCTTGTTCCAACCTTATGTGCATTTTGCCATACATTTCATTAGGATGATGGGATTTTTGACTAAGGTGGATGCCTCTAGAGCCCCATGTGTACTATTGTAGCGTAGAGTCAGTATGTGGTGTTAAGGACCGGATCCCTGGGTAGCTCAGGTGGTTGGAGGGCCAGACTAGACTAAGTGTTCCAGGGTTCGAGCCACACCTCAGGCAGAATTTACCCCTAGCTTATCTACAGTGGTGTCTGAGAGCCGAGTGGTTAACAGGTATTCTACAGAGCTGATTCAGCTCTGAAATAAATCAGCTCTGAAATAAGAGAAGGGAGAGAAGTGTAGTCTGTAGGTGGTGGTGGTTAGGACATGACCACCCGAGTAGCTCAAGTGGTAAGAGCCCAACTAGTGTTCTACATCTACATTGTATAGTGATCCGTCACTTTTGACAATTATTCAAAGGTTGACTTCATTATGGTAGCACTAGTAAAGATGAAAAAACTAGAGAATATACTAGGCAGTTAGAAGTAATATACAGAATAATAAGAGTAAACAGGTCTAATATGAAATCAAAAAACAAGAATTCTATAAAGGATAAAATAACACTTACCAATAAAAAGATAGGAGGAAAGTATTCCAAATTGCCTTTGGCTCACCAGATAAAGACCACTCTGCATACGGTGGCGATACCAGGGCCATTACGTCCCGACAGCACAGCTCCCCGTCTGGTGAGTTAATAAGCAACTGGACCCTTAACATTGCTAAGAAGGATATGGGGGATAACCCCTTCTTGAAAGATACCTAAGAAGGGGCCTCAGCAACTGATGCTGGGAGGGTATTCCAAACTGGGATGGTGCGGGGGAAAGCTAAATCTATATGAGTCGGTATGTGTAGATATCTGTCGGAACTTCTTAGAGTGAGGTTGTCTGGTTCTTCCTGTTGAAGAGGGAAGATAATTGTCAGCCCTTATGTCCACCAGATCATTTATGATCTTAAACAGTAGTGTAAGCTGGATCTTTGTCCTCCTGGGTTTGAGATTTCCCATTGGAGAGCATCAAGCATCGATGATACCCTGCTGGTGTTTCTGAAGCGGTTGGAAACATATCTTGCAGCCCTGGGTTGAATCATCTCAATCTTTTGTATTAGCTCTTTCTGGTTGGGGTTCCACAAGGATGCACAGTATTCCAGACTAGGCCTGACCATACTGATATCGGCATTTGTCTTGGTTTCCACACTGGTGGACTTTAAGTTTCTATGTAAGAATCCAAGCATGCTGCAAGATTTCATAGTGATTCAGTCGATGTGGGTTTTCCATGACATTATTTGAATGCTGACTGGAGATTTAGGCCCAGGTACTTGGTCGTGTCTTGTATCTCAAGTGTATGTCCTTTTAGCTGATAGGGATATGGGTGATTTCAAAAAAAATGCATCCAAAGTGTGACATTGGGGGTCAAATTTCAAAATTGCTCTATCATTATCTTTTTTACATCATCCTTACCAGGGAACATCAAAATTTCAGAAACAAATACTGGTTTAAGAATAAAATTTAGGACAATGCTTTAAATTTAATACATTAATCATTTTTTCATTATTATTTTACAATTCTATAAGCTACTTTTAGCTTGATTATAATCAACACAGGTATGCAGAATGTAAATATTTTCTCATGAACTGATATAGTCTTTATGAATACACATTTTCAAAGTAAAATTTAATCTTTCGCTCAAAATTTGCACTTGTAATAAAATTTTATGTGAAAATACACCCCTGGATTTTCACTGTGTAGAGGAAAAAGTGTTTCTAATTAAAATAATAAGCATGATTTTTTGTTAAAAATTGTTTTTAGATAACAAGTAGGGTAATAGAAAAACATAGAGCATTTCGTTTGAATATATAGGATATAAAACCTATTAAACACATTAACATATGTTGGTAAAGGAATGTGTTACACTTGTGACAAAATCAGAAGAGGGAGTTTTTCCTTTGAATTTTTGATCTCTTATAGATTTTATATAGGATGAAGTGAATTGGCTTCATGGAAAGTGATTAAAATGTATCAAAACGTAAATCAATTCCCATTTTTTAGCACAAAACTTTAAAAAATGAACTATTCAGATTTGATTATTAAGCATAGTAAGTAGTTATAAAATGTTAATGATCAGAAAACAGTTGACAGCATTCATTGTGGGATAAGTTATCAATTGAATGATTTGAACGATACCATTTCTTGCAATTCTAAAGAATCTGTAACAAAGTTAAGGCTTAAATAGAAAGAAATAATTGTGTTACACATGTGACAAGAAAACAAGGGAACTGATTATGTCACTTTTGTCTTTTCTTATCATTTGTACTTTATATAATCTACTATAGTATGTACAACTGAGCATCTTTTTTGGTTTTCTTCGGTAAATTCCTGTAAATATTTTTTGAATTGTGAAAAAATACCTTTCCCTCCTTGTGAGTACATAATTCTATCCGTTTTGTTTACACCATTTTGTGTTTTCTTTGTATTGAAAGAGTGAATAACTACTGTAAAATACCAAAAAGCATCAAATTAATTGTTGAATCAGTGACCGGGAAAGGCATGCGCCATGCGCCATAGTCCCATTTAAAACGGAAATGTCACATCGTTTTTTGCAATGGATGCGCCCAGGTCTCTTTCCGATTTTTACGATCATTTTCGGTACGAAATAGGTGAGTACGAAATAGGTGAGTACGAATAAATAAATACAGACGCTGTGATTCACGCTTTTCATTTACAATAAAGCGCCTGAGTAACTACACATGTTTTAATGACATCATTGGTCTGTGCGAACGCTGCAAATAGTAAACATCGTCTGCGCTGTAACGATCGCGGATCAAGAGTTATTTACTTTTGTTTTGACCATGCCACCTAAAAAAAAATTGAAAAGACCGGATAATCAGGGCCTAATCAGTAACTTATTTAAATCATCCACTCAAGATAAGCCATTTAACCCAGTTTCATCTCAAACATTGCCCGGCCCCGAGTCCGATAAACAACCTGTCACGAATGTCACAGAATCTGACTCCGTTCAAATTGTAGACCGAGTGTTGTCGTCGTCTGAACAAAGTTTGAGTTAGAGTTTGAAAATGTCACATTGGTTTTCAAAATGTCACATTGATTTTGAATTATGAAGGGCCATTGTCGCATAGAAAAAAATTCTTTCCCGGTCACTGTGAATAGATCATCCTTTGACCAAACACAAGAAAAAGTGAGATGAAGTCAATCCATAATATATGTTACACTTGTGACACAAATCACATTTTAAAGTCTACCTGTCTAAATCAAGCTATAGTCTGGTTTTAGACTGTCTGATTTCTTCAGTGTTGAATTTAGCATGATTCCTATCCTTGAATGTAGCTCAAGGATGGCCAGCTTCATAATGAAACTAGTATATGGGCTTGGGGAAGTGTCATTCCTGCTGGACCGTGACTAGTATTGACTACACATTTGGTGAAGTTGTTGACTTCTTGCTGTGTTTAAATTATATTTATGCATTCAAGAATTATTAAAAATACCAAAGAAGTAATATTTCATTTAAAATTTGCCATGTATATGCATTTATCGCATGTTCCTAAAATGTGTTACACTTGTGACATCAGTTAAAATCATGCCACGAAGTCAGCAGCTTAAGGATTTCATCACAATTCCTCATAATGTTTTTTGGGGGCTCCCTTGACCAGAAGAACAGCAAAAAGCTATGAAATGCAAAACAAATTAAAATGCTGATGATTGAAACCTTAAATGTTACACTTGTGACATATCTGGGTGGTTTTATTCAGTACTGGCTACATAAAATTATACTTGTTGTTTTATAGGCAAGTTGGTTCCTTTAGATAGCTAAAAGACTGCTAGTCATTAAAACAGCATTCCTTATGAATAAAGCTTTGCATATTTATGAGGCAATTCACTTTACCCCAATCATATGAAATTCTGTATGATAAAAATTTGAAAGGGTATGTTTATAAAAGGTTACAAATTTCCGATTTATCTGGTTTAAAAAAGATGAAAAGATTATTTTCTCACAGCTTAAATGCTATATTTCAACTGCAATTCACCATTTGACTATACATGAAGGAACAAGAGGAACAGTCACGGGCCAAGCACTGAGTCTTGGCGGACCCTGCTTATTACTGGTACACTTTCCAACTCTGAACTGTTGACAACAACCTTCTGAAATGTACCTGTAAGAAAGGATGTTATCCAGCTATGCAGTGTCCTCTGATGCCGTTATGGTGGAGTTTCCGTAGAAGTTGTCTGTGTGGAACTCGGTCAAACACCTTAGAGATGTCTGTGATCACCATACCTGTTTGGTCACCTCTGTCAAGTGAAGATGATAAGGAGTTAATCAGGGTCACCAACTGACATTCACAACTCCCCTGCCTCCTAGCCCGGAAACCATGCTCGGCAATCAGAGAATTTGATGGTGTTCAGGGTCGTGGGTTCGAGCCCCACCTCAGGTGGTATTTGCCCATGGTTTCTCTACAGTACATCTATGCTTTTACATGCAGTGTGACTGGAAGTGTAAAGATCCTCAGACAATCTCAGGTTAACCGTCTATAGAAGATTCAAGATTCCGAAATTGTATCTCGTTCGAAAAAAAACAACCCATCACACACTTGATCTTTGACGGACTGATTCGACAGTATTAACGCTTCCTGATCGAAATACAAGAGCTTATCAAGATTGGACTATCTTTTTACTTTTGTGATTCTTTAAGAAAGTTGTTGAAATGCTCCACGTCTTTAATTTCAATCAATGCCATTTTTTGTTTCTTTTTCGCAGTTTGGAACAAGGGAGGCTACTCGTACTAGACTTCTTTCTTTAAAAAACGAATCGCCCCAGTACTAACAGAAATTGAGTTATAGTGGAGTAAGCTAATTTCGCCAAGAATGTAATTTCGCCAATTGAACATTCCCACCTTTTTTTCACTTGTGTGAAGTCACAGGCCCATTCTGAAAAGGGGATTTCCAAGAGCAGAAGAAAAGCTGTCTGTTAAATTGTTAATTAGTAAGAAAATGCTTACCTGAGTGGTAAAATAATGATCACTTGCCTGCATCAATGTTTTTTCGCCTTTTTCACTAATTCTTTTTAACCCCAATCTTAAAATCATGATCCTGATATTTTTATTGGGTAAATACATCGCTTCCTCCATCTTCATTTCTGCTGACATCCTCACGATGGAGGTAAGAAAACTCAGTGGTGTATTGGGGTCCCAAGTGGGGAAATCATTGATTTTATCATAAGGGGGTTCTTATCAATGTTTTGACTCAGAAACAATGGTCTGGCTACTAAGCAGCTGTATGGACCATATATCTAAAAATGATTTTTTGATAAATTGTATCAATTTTCCACCTGCAGTGGATTGATGTATCCCTAAAGTACATAACAGAAAGCTTTTATGTCTACTTTTTCATTTACTGTCTGTGTGGTAGCACCCCAATGAACCTAGGGGTCCAAATCAATCTGAATTTGAATTGAATATTGAAAAAAAAACGTGACTGAAATATTTTTGATTACAATAGATTAAATCACAAAAGATTTACAATAATTTTTGTTCATTGAAAGAAAAAAATGGTTTGTCTCATAACACCTATTGATTTTTTATCTATCCAACCCTTTATGAGGCCTCTTTTTCTGGTCAACAAGAGTTGTCGAACTTAGATTACTATTTTCAAGATGGCTGAAAAACGGATGCACAAACAAATCAAAGTTTTTGAAAATTAAATAACATATTTTAATGTTCAAAGGTATCACACATCATTATTAAATGTTGAAATTTTATGATAAAATCATTTTCTGGCCAGGTTGTATTTTATTTTGCTATCCTCATAGCCATATCTGCTTACGTTGGCGAAAACTGATTATCCCAGTATATTATAAAGTGTGACGAGAAACTTCTTACTGCCCTTATTTTTCATCTATCTATCTATCTGTCCTGTCTGTCTGTCCGTCCGTGCGTCCGTCCGCCCGTCCACCTACCTACCTACATACCTATCTACTTAGGCTGAGTTTTACATAGTTACATTTTTTGGTCATTGCACCTGTATCTTCTCCCAAAAACTGCTGGGCCCAATCATGAGAATAGTCGCACTGTGAAAACTATATATACACTTGTGTTAAGGAAGGCTCCAAAGTTTGCATGGGTTAAACCGGGATTCAGAGAACTGTACCAAACATTGGTGCTGTTACTGCAGAGACGGGCAAGGAGTTCTGGGGGGTAGCAAAAACGGTACCAGAATCTCATTTACTCTAGCTGATGTTTTGGAATGGATTGTAATCTTCTAGGCAGGGATGTCGATGAGGCTGAATCATTATAGCATCTGAATATCCTCCTATCGCGTGTTCTGGTTCATTGAGGATACACTGCTTGATCGGCGATAGTCATTCTGATAGAAACTTGCTGCACGTCTCTGTACAGCTTCAAACAACAAGTGAGTATGACCAGAAAATGGCACACTAGTAGATCACAGAAAAAGACACACAGAGGAAGAGCCATTAGAACAACCCTGTTGATGTCAGTCTTTGTAGGTGGGTCTCTGACTTTAGCTTCATACTCTGTGGTCTTACAAGTGTCTTGTAGCTATATGCCTGTATCTTTTGGACAGGATGAGAATTTCCTCTGATGAAAGTCGAGTTGGCTCGCTTTCTTACCAAGCCATCTTAAATATTCCATGATAGTGTTCTGTCGCTGGTGACGCCAAGGTACTTTGCTTTGTTTGTCTCATTGAGTACTTGGCCGTGGATCTTATATGTTGACTGGACACTCTTTGCCAGTATCTCTCTTATCCCTGGAGACGAACAGTACTTTCTTGTTTTGACGATGCATCTTCTGAGCTGGATATTACTCTGTAGGTAATCGTCAGCAAGGAACCATCATGCTATAGAGGAGACTCTGGGTGGCAGGTTGCTGATTTATATTATGAATAAGAAAGGACATAGTGCCGAAACCTGTCAAACAGCAGAAATAACAGAAGAGAGAGGGAGGGTGTTATATACCACTCTCTGGTATCAATCAACAAGGAAGCTCTAAATATAAGACAGTGTCGTGTTCTATATCCCATGGTGGTGGAGCTTGATGGCAAGGCGATGATAATTCATTGCCCCTTGTCCAAATAACTGGCAAAGTAATTGGCTGTTATCATAAGAGCTTAGACTCACATGATCATTCTTTTTTGAAGCACATATTTAACTCAGGAGAACAGACCAGTATTTGGATGCATTGCTCTTGTCTCCTTTTTGAAAAGCAGGGCTACCAAGGCCATTTTCCAGTAATTGGTACTCTGCTTTGGTCTTACCAGGGCGCCAGGATAGCTCAGTTTATAGCACGTTTCGCTACTGACCAGCTAGGCCAGGTATAGCTTTCTAGATACCGCTGCCGCACAGGTTCGAATCTCGCTAGCGACGCGTCTTTAAAGCAGAATTTGCTATGTCTGGCGTTTATCTTCAGTAAGTAAGTTAATATAATATCAAATTGCGGACAGTCTTTCAGGATGCATGTAGAGATTTGATCTGACAGCTTCCTGAAAGAGATTACACCTTGCATGCCATCATGTCAACCAATTACATTGACATTGATGTTTATGAAGTTATTAATTTTGGAAATCGTTTTTATGATACCTATGTCATCTGACAGTATTTTGATGTCGAGGATATCATCATGAAAATATTTAATTTATTGTTTCAAGAAAAGCTTGCCCAAAACTATTTATGTTCTAGATACATTTGTCTTGTAAGCAATGACGTATTGTTATTTATAGATGTATCCCTCCACCACAAGGACTACATATAAGCAAGGTTGGGCGGTCGAAACCACCCCCAGTTTTAACCAGCGGTTTTAACCCGTTAAAACTGCCCCGGTCAATATGCCAAAAAGTGGTCAATACTGGTCAATAAGAATCTGAGTGGTCGATTGAAATTTTTAAAAGGCCGTTTTGGTGTTGGATTGAGATATTAGGTCAGGTTTTACGTTCTATTTGTTGAAAAAAGAAAAAGTACTGTTTCGTCCCTGCCAAGGGCACTTTTTACCTTAGCACTGACTTCTGCATTACAGTCCAGGCACCTAACACTAGTCTTTTTAATCATCAGGGGCAGAATTGAATAACCATGCAGCCTAACAGGGTATTTTTCATCATTCTGAGACAATAATTTTTATGAATTTATGACACTGGTTAAATTACATACTTAACTGATAACAGCAGATAACAGAATGACCACACTTTCACACCTCTTTATTAATGCAGATGCTAGTGAATTAGCGATGCATTTAAGCTCAGTGATTGGATAGGTCTAATAAACTGGATACACCTTCTTTAGTCTGAGAGACATGTCCAGTATTTTTGATAGTTTTGTTTGTTCTAACTCCTTGGTATATTGTTCAACATTTAGTGTTTTCTTTACAATTTTCACACCTTTGTCTTTTCAGGTGAGAAGCCAATTCAATTTACATTTTAACTAATAGAGCAACGACTAATTCATACATGATGACCCCTTTGATGATCAATTTGAAGTATTGATTGGTTTTTGTACTTTCTTTCATTTAAAGTCACTGATTAAAAAAGTATGACTATGAAAAAAAACTGTTTTAAAATTTATTTAATTTCACTGTGTGCAGTTGCTTTACTTTTTAATATTGATAAATAATAGAAAATTAGTTCAAGTCTTAAATCTGAACTGAAAGTTGTGGTAATGATTCAGTTTGATTGAGACTGAAGATCTAAAACAATTGACATTCATTTTTGTTTGTTTTATGGTTTTTTTAATTATTAATACATTTTAAAGCAATAGCAATCCATGAAACACATTTTCAATTAAGCCTGTATTATCTTATATTGAAAATATTTTAAGTCTAGATCTGTTTAGCGTTCAGTAAATTGGGATAACTAGTGCTAAGTATCTTCACATCGACCATGTTTTTTCAATCGATCACCAATCGACCAGTAATGACCGGTTAAAACCAGTAATGCCCACTGGTCTGGTCAATATGCATATTGACAGGTCGATTGCCAACCTTGCATATAAGATCAAGCTACCATATTTTGAAGTGAGGCTTTGGTATTGTTCGTCTATTATCCATCACAGGCAGACCAAATGTTCATGTCCAAGGCATAAGGATCATGGCAAGAAATACCAAACCAAATTGAAACAAAACCTGGATTTTATTCATTCCTAAAAATCTATTGTGTTTGGAAACGTGTAGGAAAATTAAAGCTTGAGTCAAACAGGCAGTGCACAAGCTACACTGAAGATTAAAGACATTCACAACAGAAAAATAACTCATAAGCTGAAAATTTAGTTAAAATAAGAAGTGAACATGTTTGTTTTTGTTATTAGCATATTGAGTGTGCTTAACTTGACTTTTCCTGTTTTTGTATGTGTTTTCGGTTATACTTCATGTATTTTAAAATTTCATAATGTTCATCTATCAGGGTATATCTTGTGATGTTCACATACTTACATGATAATCCAGCAGAACAAGAGAAAGTATACACGTTATTTTGTTACTACAACATGTGTACATTGTCTGTAATATTTGCGATTTGAAAAGAAAAAAATTAAAAGAGGGAGACATTAACCATTGTAGTTACGCTTTTCCCCGTTTGAAGCACTGCAGAGTTCAAGGAAGAAGTTTAAAGTTAAATTCCACCTCGTTCAATTCTGACCAATTGGATTGTAACACTATAATGAGGGCCTGGGTGTCTGTGGGGGTCTAGTATTTTCTAATCATTAAACTTTTATCGCATTATTCGCTCTCATTAAAAGTTTGCTTATTCATTAAAATGAATTCCATTATTCATTAAAACATTTGATATCTTATATAATTATGCCTTTTTATTAAATTTATATCCCAAGGGGGTTCTCCACCCTTGTTTCTATCTTAAGCCACCGCGGTTGGTTCTGTTCTCCTTGCTCTCCAACTTTTCATTTCTTAGTCATGTTTGGTTTATTCTTTATTCTTTTGAAACTTATTATTCGGCATTCTTTTTTCTACTGTTCTTTAAAAAGCAGAAATATGCTTTATTTTGGGGGTCCTCCTATTCTCTAACTTAAGTTTTTGCACTTTTTTCTCTAACCATTATTAAATAAGGCCGTTATTTTCTAACCATGAACAGGTCAGGCCTCCAATTAATACATTGAAATACCTGAAATAAATCACCAATTGCGTGGCAGAGCCATAGACTGCAATGTTACCGACTGTCTGTGCGTCCAGTGTAATAACAAAGCTTATAAACAAATCATAACGTCAACAGGTATAGATTTTGATTACCTTCTCCAACATTTTACGCCTACTCTTAACTTGCGTCAAAGGTCGTTGTAATAACCCCTGGTGCTTTTACATTTACTAGTGTGATACTTGTCTTTGCCCATAGACATATAATTCCACAATGGACCTTGAAGAAGAGAATCAGAGAAGACTGATCTCTCTGGACATCAAGAGGTGTCTACTGCAGCTTAGTGAGCATATGTCCAAAACGCTATTTATTTGTGATATGTTCTACCGGTCCAATGAGCTGCCATCTTCTGAACTTTCTCAATGTGCTGTATCTGAGTTTTAGAATTAGAATGTCAAGTAAGTGATGTGTATTTCAAATTAGTGCAAAGGAAACCTTATGTCTTAGTTGCTTTAGATGAGAGGTAAGAAATATGTTGACCACAAGCCATGTTCTCAAAAGATAGATATCCCAATATTGTTGTGAACTAACCGTTTCCCATACTTGCTGATGTAAAAAAGTGAGTGAGTATGATCAGGAAATACCACAATTACACACCGCAGACCAACCCATGGCACCGTGAGGAAGAGTCACAGAACATTTACAGTAACACGACATCAGTAAGACAATAAAAGCAAAGCAACCAACTCTCTCTTCCTCTTCAAGACGATTGCAAAACTAGAAAGGACACAGAGTGATGCACAACAAAACAAAGCACCCACAGCCAAAGGGAAGCACACCAAACCACAGATCAACAACAACAGTACCATTGCCTTAGAACGTACAGCAGCCTAAGCCACCGGGGGGGGGGGGGGGGGGGGGGCTTAAATAATTTTTACTGGTACCAAATCTTCGCCTTAGATTCTGTTGTTGTTAAAACACAAAATTGTTTGGTTCGCATGGAGACCCCTTAACTAATACAGTGTATCATCACATAGAAAACAATCAAATCAAATTAACACACTATGACGAACCAAAGAAAATGGCTCATGACTTACAGATAGTCAAGGCTAAAGGAAACCTCGAATTGAGCTACAGTGGGCCCAGCCAAGGACAAACATCAGGCACAAGCCAACGGACTTAAATTTTACGTCAGGGCCGTCATTGACTCTGAGGCCTGACCCAGCGTCGTGCAATTAAAGTGGAAACCATAGCTATAAACAGGGATTTGGTTTACAACCAAGAATGCAGACTGTCGCATGACATAAAGTTTGCTTGTTCAAATAATACCAAACCACTTACATAGAGTGGTTATTGTAAACATTGAAATACGTATACCAATCAGCCTCCTAATGTATATAAACTCATAGTGTCTACACCCTCTAATCTTTCCAACCACACTTTAACTTTTCTACAGTTTTTTAGAAGTGCGGTGTCCACTGATGCTGTAATACCCATTAGAAAAGTAAGTAAGGGTGCAAAGATCAGGAATAAATACAATTTAGTATCACACTTGACCCAGGATACCAATGGAAAAGTGACAAATTCACAGTTAGACACCACAAACGAGAGCCAAGAGGTCAGCCCTTTCCCAGCAGGTGACCAAAAAGCACATACAAACAGACGCGCACAAAGACATAGCAAACACAAGACAGAAAAACATAAAAGATCCACAAAAGAAGTACCACCTTGGAACGTCTTGGAACAGGTGCCTTTTATCATTAGTTTTTTTAGTTTTCTTTGCCAGCCCAAGGAAACGGTGGCTAATGCATAACCTAATACCTGACATTCCAGGTATTGTCCAGCGTGTTTCTTTAAAACTTTTCTTTAACTTATTATTATTTGTGGGTCGAACCTCAAAATGGACACTGCAAATGATTTCACGCTAAACAAAACTGAAAATACAATAATTTTTCAATCATTTTCTTATGCTGAAAAACAAGAAATCGTATTATTAGTTATTACTATTTACCTGAAAAAAATGCCAAGCTGACCCCGATGTTATAAAACTTGAGTTCAATCTCAAACTCAAAACCAAGCACAATGATTGGCTGCTTGCAGATCATTGTGCTATATTTTAAGTTTGAGACTGTACTCAAGTTTTATAACCTCGGGGCCTGCTGATATACTGCAGAGACTGGTCAACTTTATTTGATTTTCATGCTCTTAACATCATGGGAGCCTTATGATCAAATGATATTCTTTGAGTTAAGACGATAAACGCAGTATATGTTTCGATCGTCTTGCAAAATGAGATAATCCTGTAGCCGAATTGATGTTCTTAACTCGTCAGTCATCTGTAAACAGCCAAACTTTACCCAGTATGTCATTTATAATATAAGAGTAACTGTATCAGCAAGTGAATATTAGCATCACTGGTCAGCATCGTATTATTTTCTTTGTTATGTCTGTCCCTTTCAGAGACATTAGATACAATCATCAGGTTCATTGTAATGACCTAGTGATTCATTGACAATGAGGGCAAGTATTGGTGAATATCATAAATAAACGATTTTAACACTGACATGGCCAGACCCTTAAAGAGCATTAAGTTCGTTCAACTGTCTGGCGACATGAATCAATTGATATTTCCTACATGGAGGAAAATGGACTAGCCGCATTTAAATGATGGACCTGAATTTTATTCACTTACGAAGGTTGCTTGGAATTATCTGTTACTAATGTCTGCTTCTTTCTATATCTCAAGTGGTGTTTCTGTTGTTGGTAGTTCATTGTTGTCCTTTGTGTCCATTTATGTTTTGTTATCATCTCGCTAGCCAGTATTTTATGGCTATTTAGTTAATAAATTCTAAGAATTGTTGTAAAACCTAATTTTAGTGATCAAATCAAAAAGATAATCAAACGTTATAAAAAATGAATATAACATAGATACCCTGCGACAGTCTGCATGTCTGGTTGTAAACCCAATAACGGTTTATAGCTTTGGTTTCCTCTTTATTTGCACGAGGGTGGGTCAGGCCTCAGACCCAAAAGATGGTCCTGACGTAAAACTTTAATCGGTTGGTTGGTGCCTGATGCTTGTCTTTGGCTGGGCCCACCATGGCTCAACTTTAGGTTTTCTTTAGCTCGAACTATCTGTGAGTCGTGAGCCCTTTTCTTTGTTTCATCATAGTGTGTTAATTTGATTAGATTGTTTCTCTGTGATGATACATTGCTATAATTAATATGCCTCCATGCGAGCTAAACAATGTTGGTGTTTTAACAATAACAGAATCTAGGGTGAAGGTTCGGTAGCAGTAAAATGCATTTAAGCACCCCCCGCCCCTTGTGGCTCAGGCTGCTGTCTGTTCTCCGGTGGCTTAGACTACTGTCTGTTCTAAGTCAGTGTTTCTGTTGTTGTTGATTCAGTGTTTGTTGTTGCTCCCATTGTTCGTGGGGGTTCTGTGTTTGGTCCTTGTTTAATTACTCTGTACTAAATACCCTTCTAGTGGTGTCACCTTGATTGGGAAGACAGAGCTGGTTGCTTTTAATTGTCTTCCTGATGTCTTGTGACTGTTAGTGTTCTGTGACTCTCACGGCGCCGTGGGTTGGTCTGGAGTGCGTGATTGTGGTATTTCCTGATCATACTCACTTGCTTTTTTTTTAATATTTTGCTGTCCCAAGCACGAGCAAAGGCAGAAAATTGTCTATGCAAAGTTATTTATTATATTTTTCTGAGTAACTTTCTGAAATTCACACACGTTTCTCTTTTGTAGTTCTTACCATCGCTGAACACGGAATGTGGCCATATTGACCTTGGCCTTCTGATTGCACCAGCATCTAACATTGCATCCACTGCCTCATCTGTTTTCACTTTTTTGTTTGGTGTGAAATAAAGTTTCATTTTAAATGGCTCATTTTACTCTGTGTCAATCTGTAATTTTACTGTTTCTGTAGGACCTAATTCTCAATTATTACTAGCAACTTAGTTTCGATTTTGTAAAAATGATTTTGAAGTTTTATACCTACTGTATATTGTTGTGTAACATCTAAATCATTTTCTAAGTCAATTTTACTTGCGAAATACTGAATTCACACTTGACATATTGTTTTGAAATCCTTATATCTTGGGCATTAAGCCATGCCTCAGAATTCTGATGAACCAAATTGTAGTGTTTACAAATAACAAAAGTGTAAACTTATATTTTGTTAACATTGATAGAGTAATGACTTTGTTAACCAAGATAACTCTGATTGAATTCCTTATTAATTCTGATAGTCATACAGGTAAATCAGGATTTTCTCTAACTTCATTGTAACATACAGCAGTGTAAGAGATTGATGTTCAAGTGTCTCCAGACATTTGTGCTTTGGCAGTACACTGGTAATAAAGAAGAAAAAAATCAGTTAATTAAATGAACTAGAGGACCTGAAGTACTCACCTGATCTCCTGAATAATGTTAAAATAGGTCAAGGTCAACTATGGCTTACCTCATAATTTAATTAAAGATACACTTATTGATCTCATTGAAAGAGCCTTCCAGAGAGAAGGCGCTCCTTACCTTGCATGTAATGACAGAAATGCATTTTTTACTTCAGAAAAACCTAAAAAAAATGTAATTCATGGTCGTGTCAAAATGTGTGTGATGCGCTGACCTTTTTGTTGGACAACATTTTTATTCGATTTTGCACCAAGCTGTATAGACAAGTAGTTGGGAATCCTATGCGCACTAATTGTGCTCCCCTGGTTGCAGATTTTTCCTGTTTTGTTATGAGAGGGACTTTATGATGTCTCTTTCTGATGATAAGCAGGCTGATGTTATTGATGCGTTAAAAACTACATCCAGATATTTGGACGATATTTTAAATAGTAGATATGTTTATTTTGACAATATTGTAAGTCAAATATATCCTTCAGAGCTCCAATTGAATACATCCAATACCACTGATACCGAACCCGCTTTTTTAGACTTGCATTTGTCAATTTCTAATGATATTGTTTCTACCAAAATTTATAATAAACGTGACAACTTTGATTTTGAAATTGTCAATTTCCCATTATTAGATGGTGATGTTCCTCATTCTACAACCTATGGAGTCTATATCTCTCAACTCATTCGTTTTGCTAGAGCATCTAGCTATGTTGCTGACTTCAACATGCGCAATAAATTGTTATAGTGTTTCCAGGTTATAAGTGACCCCCGTTTTTCTTTTTTTAAACAGCTTTAAATTGAACTTAGAAGAACGCCACTTAGCATGTGGATTTGAATGCACACCGCGTAACTAATACTTATTTTTGGGAGACGCCCTTATTAGTAACTGAAGCCCCAGTCCCCTGTACAAAAGAATATCTTAGTTGTTTTTCGCTGTGAATATACCTATGTGTACCCCAATAGACACACGTGGTATATTTGCATTGCTATGATGATATGTACTAGCCTACAAGACTATCTATAACCGATGATTCAACGACAATCTATTCCGCAAACCTCACTCCTCATCATTTTGACACCACACGCACGCACACACGCAATTGTAAAAGTCTATATGGGTCCTAGAACCTGTCGTATTGAAAGTAGGCAAATATAAGGCTTAAGCATAAAACATGCATGTACATGTAGCACCTTCCATTTCAATTCATTGACTAATTTTGCCTTTGAGGTAATATGTCATGATTTTGTCGTCTGCTGATATTTTTTAAAAAAAATCAGTTTCTTGTTGTTGCTTTTTTTAAAATGATCTTTTGGGAATATCAGTAGAGTGCCAAGCAGTTTAGATCCAGATCATGCCCGACGTTATGTCGGACCTGATCTTGGTCCAAAATGTTTGCAAAGGTAATCAGCAGACGACATTAGTAAGTAAAGAGTTTATGACGACAATTGTAGCAAATTAGAGAGTTGACTAAAATAGCGAATTAGGGATATACATTAAACTTAAAGAGCATCAAATATTTGCCTGCTAAAGCTACTTTGTCAACAGCTGAAACCACGTTCAGGTTAAAATGTTGGGCATTATCTGGATCCATACTGTTTAAACTACTTGTATTCCTGAAAGACATATTATAGGAAACAATGATCTCGAAAGAAAATTCAGCCATTTTTTAAGCTCAGACAATACTGTTACTTGAATAGTTTTTTTTAACACAGGCCATTTCAATGCATCGCCTTTAGATGTACAGGAAAGTTTATGAGTCAGTATACGCAGTGAATTATAGCTTAATGCACGAAGATTGGGCCAGTTAAGCAATTTTAGCGTGAAATTGCAATTGTTTTTAACACTTTAAACACGTGTTTTGAGAGCTAAAAATAACCATATCATCGAGACGGTTGTTTTGAGTACACACAACATATTTTTTGGTTGAGAAATAGGAAAAATAATTCTCTGTTGCGCACTCTTATCTGTGGGACTGACGAATTACCTCCACTGACCTGTATAAGTCATGGTATATTCATATCCCAAGGTTCACTTGGGGACTAATGGCAAAAAGCAGTCAGTTAATGCCCCTGATAAACACAGGTAACTACCGAGGTGGAACAAATGATAAACCTGGTCCAACCATTTGAAATCCTCTGCCTTTATCATAGGGTCATAATGGTGATTAGGTGATAAATAAGTGTAATTATTTTGACAGCTGTGCCAATTAAGAGATGCTGATAAGCATTAACTGAGTAAAAATGTTGAAAAGATTATAAAATAAGATGTTTTAAATTGATTTGGAAAATTCTGAGTCATATTTCAAGAAAAAATGTTTTCCAATATTTGCAATAAAAGCAGGGATAAAAACCGAGGAGACCCAACTATTTGGACCTAGTTGTTCTGAGAGAGTAGTCAAGGGAGAAAACTGACTGCTGTCTCGCATTCAAATAAGAGCAGCAAAAACACACCAAAATTCCATCTAATCCAAGTCTATACAAAAACTCCTATTTATGTGGAAAAATAAATTCAATTACACGGTATATATCTAAATTCATTTCTCTAATTAATTTTTCAATTAAAGTAAGTAAGGTTGCAAAGATCAGGAATCGATACAATCAAGTACCACACCTGACCCAGGATACCAATGGGAAAGTGACAAACTCACAGAAGACACCACAAACGAGAGCCAAGAGGTCAGCCCTTTCCCAGCAGGTGACCACGAAGCACATATAAACAGACGCGCACAAAACATAGCAAACACAAGACAGAACAAAAACATAAAAGATCCACAAAAGAAGTACCGCCTTGGAACGGTCAGTAAAATATTTTACTGGAGGGCTTTAAACCGTTTTAACGGCGCCAACCTCACCCTTAATTCAGATGTGGATCAAGACACATAGATATTTGGTTTGCATGAAAGACACCTAACTTATCAATGCATCATCTCCTAAAACATATAAATCAAGATATAACAAGGAGATGAAGCAAGGATAAGGACTCAACAGTAAATTAAACTGAATACCGGAGCAAAAGAAATCCAACAGGTAAACCCCGGTGGGCCCGACAAACAGCCAAAGCATCAGGCCCCTACCATCTCATCAATAGATAAGTCTTAAAGTCGGAACCATCATAGAGTCTGAAGTCCGACCCACCGGCGTGCAATTAAAGAGGAAAGCAAAGTTGCCAACTGTGATTGGGTTGACTACCAAGCATGCAGTCTGTTGCAATACATTAATGTTATAGCCAATCTTTTTATAATGGGAAATTATTTTAATGAACTGCGCTGAAAAATTATTAGAGCCAACAATCTTCTTCAACTTATACACCAAGTCACCATAGAAATCAGGTTCTGAAAGTCCTTGGCGCAAGAGAGATTTAAGTCCAACTTGGAATTTAGAAATCAAATCAAAGTATCGTCTATAAAATTTTGAAAATGTTTTGCGAAGTTTATGATACAGATAGCCCTGTTTAAGAAGTTTCTGAGTTAACAATTTATTGCGAGTGTTGAAGTCAGTAACATAGCTAGATGCTCTAGCAAAACGAATGAGTTGAGAGATATAGACTCCATAGGATGTAGAACGAGGAACATCACCATCTAAAAATGGGAAATTGACAATTTCAAAATCAAAGTCGTCACGTTTATCATAAATTTTGGTAGAAACAATACCATTAGAAATTGACAAATGCAAGTCTAAAAATGCGGCTTCGGTATCAGAGGCATTGGCTTTATTAAGTTGGAGCTCTGAAGGGTATATTTGACTAACCATATTTTCAAAATAAACATTATTAATATTTAAAATATCGTCCAAATATCTGGAAGTAGTGTTAAACGCATCAATAACATCAGCTTGCTTATCATCAGAAAGAGACATCATAAAGTCCCTTTCATAACAAAACAGGAATAAATCTGCAACGAGGGGAGCACAATTAGTGCCCATAGGAATCCCAACTACTTGTCTATAGAGCTTAGTGCCAAATCGAATAAAAATGTTGTCCAACAAAAAGGTCAGCGCATCACATACATTTTGACACGACCATGCATGATATTTTTTAGGTTTTTTCTGAAGTAAAAAATGCATTTCTGTCACTACATGCAAGGTAAGGAGAGCCTTCTCTCTGGAAGGTTCTTTCAATAAGATCAATAAGTTTATCTTTCATTAAATTATGAGGTAAAGTAGTGTAAAGAGTAGAAAAATCATAAGTAGACAAACTGGTCGCATTGAAATCTCTAGCTTTAAGTTTATCTAAAATTTCACCTGAATTTTTAACCGACCAAAATAGGTTTTTACCGGATCTCTCATATACTTTTTCACAATATTTGATAACATGTTTTTTAACAGCTGTAAGACACGAGGTTAACAATTTAGAAAGTTCTGTTGTCGTACAAGAACTAGAATTTGCAATAAATCTTGCTTTATAGGGTTTTTTATGGAGTTTAGGTAACCAGTACAACGTAGGAACTTTGTCTTGATTTTCTTTAGCTTTGACACCAAAATGTAGGGCTGTATGACAACCATGCCCATCAAAATCACTATTAAAGAATAATTAGCAAAAAACGGGGGTCACTTAAGTCCTGGAAACACATTAACTCAGAAATTTCTTAAACAAGGCTATCGGTATTATAAACTTCGCAAAACACAGTTTCTAAATTTTATAGACGATACTATGATTGATTTGATTTCTAAATTCCATGTTGGACTTAAGTCTCCCTTGCGCCAAGGACTTTCTGAACCTGATTTTTATGGTGACTTGGTGTATAAATTGAAGAAGATTGTTGGCTATAATAATTTTTCAACGCAGTTCATTAAAATAATTTCCCATTATAAAAAGATTGGCTATAACATTAATGTATTGCAACAGACTGCATGCTTGGTGGTCAACTAAATCACGTTTGGCAACTTTGCTTTCCTCTTTAATTGCACCCCGGTGGGTTGAACTTCAAACTCTATGATGGTTCCGACTTTAAGACATATCAATTGATGAGATGGTAGGGGCCTGATGCTTTGGCTGTTTGTCGGGCCCACCGGGGTGTACCTGTTGGATTTCTCTTGCTCCGGTATTCAGTTTTATTTACTGTTGAGTCCTTATCTTTGCTTTATCTCCTTGTTATACAGCCATTGAAACACGACCGTGGACAAACCAATTCAGGAGTGCAATCACAACGATTGTCAGCAGCTCATCACAAAGTCACATGGTCGATCCTGATTGGATTCAAAATAATCAACTGCAAAGGAAAGCAACCCCTACCTGTGTGTAAATGGAAAGGTCAATGTATATGGAATGTGTCAGTGCTCCGAAAATAGATATTGGTGTGTCATAGATCACACAATATTTGACTCTGTGTTGGGTAGCAAACTACCTCGTATATTCCGATAACCTTGTCATGTATCCATTTGAGCTTCTTTCCTGGGTCTGTGTAGAAAGACCATGTTCTTTCGTAATCTTACGCAATAATAAAGCTGTCCACAAAAACAGTCAACACTTTAAGAGTTTGTTGCTGTCTTAGGAATCAAATAGGGAACGATATTTCATGGGAATAGTCTGCTGGTAGATGATTCATATGAACTTTGAAGGTCTATTTTCTCCCTGAAATTCAAGCAATACATCACAAAAGTGTACAGTGCAATTTGTCATGATCAGTGTTTAAAGGGTTAAGATCAAAGCGGTATTAATTTCGAAGCCTTTTCAAGCTCCAGATAAAAAGATTTTTTGACACTGACATGATTTGAAATGAACTTATTATGTTGCACATTTATTTATAGAAACTAGTAACTCTTTGCATGCTGGATAAGTTTGCATAGTTTTGTCAATATATTTAGACTATTTTAGGAACATCACCAGACAGCTACAGAGGTTTGGTCGGGTCTGATCTGGGTTCAAACTGTTTGCAAGAGTTTTTGGCGTCAATCTTTTTGTGTCACTTTTGGGACAAACTGATCTGTTAAAATTGTATGCAAGGGTAATTAGCTCCAGCAGGCAAAGTTGAAACGATAAATCTATTTGCGGACAATTAAGAGATTATGTCACCGAGACAGTTCGAAATGTCTGTCTGAATAAGAATGGATATTTGACACCACAAGTCCCCAAAATAGAGCACTGTATGACGTGTTGCATCTAATACACACAGGTAGTTTGCTTTCCTGTCTTGTCACCCAGACAGTTCGAAGTGTCGCAGTTAATAACTCTACACAGAAGGCGGGGAGAGAACAAACCAATCTACATCTAGCACGTGTTTGTTTTGTTTGATTTGATTCTTTACGTCCCATCAACAATCTTTTAGTTATAAAGGGACGGGTCTTCCTGGGTTGAGCCAGTACTAAGCTAGGATTAATGTTCTTGCTCAAGGACACAACGCAATGACGCCGGTGAGGCTATAACTCGCGGCCCTTCGGTCTCCAGTCAAGCACTCTACCACTGCGCTCCCTCATCTAGCATGTGACTGAATCATTTTATTGACATATCGACTTGACATCATCACTCAGACTCAATGTCCATGGTCAAATTCCATCGGCAGTATTTTTATTTATATGTTTTAGGATGTTTTAGGATGATGCATTGATAAGTTAGGGGTCTTTCATGCAAACCAAATATCTATGTCTTGATCCACATCTGAATTAAGGGTGAGGTCGGCGCCGTTATACCAGTTTAAGCCCTCCAGTAAAATATTTTACTGACGGTTCCAAGGCGGTACTTCTTTTGTGGATCTTTTATGTTTTTGTTCTGTTTTGTGTTTGCTATGTCTTTGTGCGTGTCTGTTTTTATGTGCTTTGTGGTCACCTGCTGGGAAAGGGCTGACCTCTTGGCTCTTGTTTGTGGTGTCTTACTGTGAGTTTGTCACTTTCCCATTGGTATCCTGGGTCAGGTGTGGTACTTGATTGTATTGATTCCTGATCTTTGAGCCCTTACTTAGTTTTATAAAGAAACATATTTTATTTTATCAAATATGGGGGTTGCTGCCATTTCAGTCAAGTGACCTAAAAATCTAATCAATACTTCTTTAAAATAGCCCAGTGATTTCTGAGAAATTTTTTTTTAGATAGGTATGTGACAGTCCAAATGAGTGGCTTTGGATAAAAGTTCACATATCAGCTTGACATTTTGGTACTTGTATAAAACCATCGTCTCATAAGGTTAAACATATCCAGTGGCAATAATGCTTTCAGCTTCCACAGTTTTCAGTAGGTCAAGGTCAACCTATATTCATCATTTGTGCAAACCTGGTAGGGTCCACTTCCCCAATGCTACATACCAAGTCCCAACGCCATTTGGTTCCAGATGGGTTTGGTGGCCAACTTGGTCATGTGACCACAACAATTTGTATAAATTTTGGCTTACCTATCATAAGGAGTCTTCATATGAAATAAGAGTTCAATTGGCCTAGTGGTTTCTGAGAAAACTCTGTTTTAATATATTGATGGGACTCCCAATATGAGGGACCTTGGCTGAAAGGTTAACCTTGACCTTTGAAACTTATTTATAGACATTGTCTCATTATGTTAAACATATCAAGTGAGACTAATGACTGGCTTCAACAGTATTTAAACAAGAGGGTCAAGAGTCCCTAAATCACTTACCTGAGTTTTGTTTAAAGCTAACATAAAGGTATCTGTTGAAAGCTGGCCATGTCCCTGGTGACACCTGGGGTGGGACCAATTTTAGCCCCAGGGGCATAATTTGAACAAACTTGGTAGAGGTCCACTATGTCATGCTACATACCAAATATCAAGGCTCCAGGCAATATGGTTTCAGACAAGAAGATTTGTCCATGTTTTCCCTATATAAGTTAGAAAAATGGCAAAGATCAGGTATCAATACAATCGAGCACCACACCTGACCCAGGATACCAATGGGAAAGTGACAAATGCACAATTAGACATCACAAACGAGAGCCAAGAGGTCAGCCCTTTCCCACCAGGTGAACACGAGGCATCAATAAACAGACCCGCACAAAAACAAGACAGAAATAACACAAATGATCCTCAAAAGATTCACCACCTTGGAACTTAAGCCTATGTTAAACATGTGACTCCCAGGGGCGGGGCCATTTTTGGCCCAGGGATACAATTTGAACAAACTTGGTGGAGGTCTACTAGGTGATGCTACATACCAAACATCAAGGCTCCAGGACTTATGGTTTCAGACAAAATGATTTTTTCTTGTTTTCCCTCTATACGCCAATGTAAAACATGTTACCCCTGGAGCTGGGCCATTATTAGCCCCAGGGGGTTAATTTGAACACACTTGGTAGATGTCCACTAGGTGATGCTACATACCAAATATCAAGGATCTAGGCCTTATGGTTTTAGACAAGAAGATTTTTTCATGTTTTTCCCTATATAAGCCTATTTTTAAACATTTGACCCCGGGATTTTTTCATGCTTTGCCCTATATAAGCGGATGTAAAACATGTGACTCCCGGGACAGGGCCATTTTTGGCCCCAGGGGGATAATTTAAACAAACTTGGTAGAGTTTCACTAGGTGATGCTACATACCAAATATCAAGACTCTAGTCCTTGTGGTTTCAGAGAAGATTTATTATGTTTTCATCTTAGAAATCTATTTTTAGCCTGTGTGACCTGGATATGCATTGGACCAAAGCCATTTGAACAATTCTTAAAGAGGGCCATATAAGGATCATTACTACCAAGTTTGGTCAAAAATCCAGCCAGTAGTTTAGGAGATGTTCTTTTTAGCAATTGTTGATGATCGACGACACAGGACACACATCCAATGATCACAATACTATCATCATTACCATGAGCCAATGGCTCAGGTGAGTTAAAAATCAACTTTTCAAAAAAAATCCCATTTCAATGCATTAGGAGGCAAGTTTGACATTGACCTTACGTAGGTCAACGTCAACTTTGGATCATCATTTGAACAAACTTGGTAGGCCCCACATCCCCAATGCTACATCCCAAGTCCCAAGTTAATCACCCTGCTAGCTCTGAAAGAGATTTGTAAGGGTTTTTACCATATATGGGCATGGCGGTCATCTTGGTTATGTGACCAAAATATCATGCATAAATTTTGGCTAACCTATCATAAGGAGTCTTCACATGAAATTTGAGTTCAATTGGCAGGGCCGTCGCCGCATATTTAAAAGTGGTCCGGCGGAGGAAGCCATCCGAGGCACTCGATGGGGGAGAGCACGAGAGGGGGATGGGGGGCTCCCCCGAGATTTTTTTTGAATTTTTAGCGCTTCTATGTGCGTTTTAAACGGGGGTTTTATGCGTTTGGGACCAGATTTTAGTCGTTTTGGTCACAAAGATATTTCTTGTCGCGTGAGAAACCGAATGCCTGGACAAAATGGTTTTCAGACAGTCACATGGTTTTTTTTACTTTATTTTTCTTCAGCATGTTTCTTTGACATTATTTCATCTATGTCCCTGCAGGTTTTAGCAAAGTACTTTTAGCACTGATCCTTTGTGATACTTCAAAGAGTCATTTTTTCGAAAAGATAAGTATACACTTAGTCTAGCCTCTTTTCAATTAGAACACCCGTTAAGGATGCAGGCTTCATCTAGGTTTTGGCTGCGGTAGGCATAACATGAGATCATTGGCTTCATCGTAACAACTGTCGAGCCACGACGGCTAAACACTTCTTTGCTCAGGCTTCTTAAAGTCGAGTGAACGTTGGGGGAACCGAAAAGTCTTGGGCTGAAATGGATCAGACGGGACTCGTATATCGGTAACGGAATGCATTGTAATTACACAGGCTCACAATGCTCATATCTGTAAAGTCAAAACGTTTGAAACAAACTTTGTCGCTCGACACGTTAATTATAAGAAAAAAAAACAATATCTCAATTGGAGGGAATGAAACTGGATCATAGAAATTATCTGAACCCCAACGAGAAGACCTGTCTTCAGGGTTTCCCACCATGCAAGACTCAAACCAACCTACTCAGTTACAGAGCTTAGCTAGAATGCTGAAATATTGAGTGTAGCAAGTTTATCAATTATACTTTATTGGGAGCGAAGAATTAAGGCGCTAATCAGACTGCGCGGATGTGTAGGCTGGTCTGCGCATTTAATGTTCGCATGCAGCTACGTCAGGTTTTCGCTCGACACGGTCCATACATGTAAGTATGATAATGTCCACTAAAGACCATCAGATTATGAAATTACTTAGGTGTCATTATTATTTTCCAATGCTTTCACACCTTGGCAAGGTCGGTCTATTGATGACACGCGCAAAGAGTGTTATTGATAATTGCATCAATAAATTTTGGCAGATTGAATAAAATCAGAGTAAAAAGTAAAATGAGCCGAAACGAGAAAAAGGGACATGGCGGAAAGAATACTCGGCCAAAAAAGTGGTCCGGCGCTCGCCGTCCTGCCGGACCGGCGACGACGGCCTTGATTGGCCAAGCAGTTTCTGAGAAAACTATTTTTTAATATGTTGATGGGACTCCAATATGAGTGACCTTGGCTGAAAGGTCAACCTTGACCTCTGGAACTTATTTAAAGCCATTGTCTCATTAGGTCAGACATATCAAGTGAGAATAATGACTTTGGCTTCCACAGTTTTCAAGAAATCAACTTTTCAAAAACTTTCCCATTTAAATGCATAGGGAAACAAAACTTGACCTTGACATTGTAGATTACTGGTATACTATTAGCTCGCCCATGAGCCTTCGGCTCAGGTGAGCTAAAAATTAAAGTAAGTCATATCGAAAACACATGTAATATGAAGCTGCAGATGGAAGGCACCAACTGTGTAAATATACAGAATGCCTCAAAATGACAAAGCTTACAAATTAAACAAAATGACAAAAATTAAAGTGTCAGGATAAGAATGACATTCTTTGTCCCGCAGACTCATTTGAGCCGTGACATGTGATTTCCAACTAAGTGGCATTTTGACAAGTGTAGATTCAGGCCAGCCTGTGAAGCCTCCTTTTAAGCTTAGAAACTACAAATGATGTTCCGTCAGTAGCTTAACACTCATAGAATATTTAAGTGACTAGCAGAAGCTCTGATCAGACTGCACATTTCTAGTTAAGTTATTTTTGACATTTTGTGTAATTTGAAGACAGGAACAGGACATGAAAACACCATGAAGCCATACAGATAAAGCTTTGTTTTTTATTATCATTATTAGGTATGAGTAAGTTCAATGTGTGCATATTACTTTACTACCGGAGAGTGAACAGATTAATTATTCAACCCTTTGTATACTAATGGATTCTTCCTTTTGGCTTGATACAATAAACTTGGGATAGTCCATTGCACATATCTAGGGGTGTCGGGTTATAATTTTAAAAAAACCTGAAGATCTTTTTTATCTTTAGGAACAGTGTAGACACTGATGAAATGCAGCATCAAGCTGCATTTCATCTGGGTCTTCACTGTTTGCAAAAGTACTCGTTTAGGGGTTTCTCGAATACAAAGGGTTATATCTTTAAGGACACAACAATAATCATCCATTTGATGGTCTGGTCCAATCCATCCGTGTTATCAATAAATAATTTGTCGAAGAGCAAACAAAAAGTTGCTGATAAGACTGCTCCTCTAAGAGCAGGCAGATCTGTGACTACAGGGTTCATACAGGCAAGTATGAGTAAAATTCAAGAACTTTTCAAAGCCTCTCTAACAGTTTTCAAGGACTTTTAAGTTAAAGGACATACAGTTAATGAAAAATACTGATCGAATGTTAAAATTCTTCTTCAGAAATTTAGTACTGGAAAATTAGTATAAAATTGTTGTGCCTTTATTTGGTGCAGCATATGCTGCACCAAATATAGGCACAACAATTTTATACTGATCTAAAGGGCTCTATCAACAGTGCTAAGTCCTACAGAAAATAGTAGAATTCAAGGACTTTTCAAGGCTTTTGAGTGATTTTTCAGTACTTTTCAAGGCAAATTTGATTTTCAAGGCCTTTTCAAAAAAGCTCTCTAAATTCGAGTACTTTTTAAGCCTGTGCGAACCCTGGACTATTTTGTTTGTCCAGGCTTTTATGTCTAGGCAATAAGAGTAAACTATAAGGACCAGTTGTGACATGTTATGGGAAAACTTGATTTGGTTGGATGCTAAAAACAAATGCGCTGAACAGACTGTGAGGATGCAATCTGGTGTGTGACTTAAATATAATAACAAGCTTTCCTATAACATGACCCAAATGATCTTCACAAAGTATACAAGAGACATTTAACTATCAGACAATACAACAAATAAAATATCCTTTAAAAGAAAACAAATATCCTGTAAAAGAAGGAAAATATTAACAAATATCACAGATTCTATAAATAGAGATGCTCTTCTTAAGGCACATAAACATGTAACAAAAATATTAGCTGCAAAACAAGAAAATGGACCCCAAAATTTAGCATATATTTTATTATATTTTTTTATTGTATGGTGTAATCTTTTTATAGCACTTTCATAGACCTAGGTCTACAAGAAAAGATCTGTACTTAAGCTTATTTGATTAACCCATTATGGGTTAATCAAATAAGCTAAAGTACAGGTCTTCTTGTAGACCTAGGGCCATTGTCTATGAATGGATTCTTCCTTCTGGTTTGATCCAATAAACTATCTGAGGATCTTTTTTACCTTAACAAACAATGCAGACTCTGATGAAATGACGCAATATGTGATATTTCATCTGGGTCTTCATGGTTTGTAAAAGTACCCGTTGAGGGGTTTCCCGTATACAAAGTGTTGGTTAAGGTTAAAGTAAGGTTATTTGGTTAAAACCCATTTCTTTCAATTCAAGTAAATACACCATATTACAATTTTCAATCATTCAAATATTAAAAACCTGTCATGAAGAAAATGGAGCATTATATTATTATAAAGCATTATAAATATAACAAAGTGCTCTACAGATTCTATTCCAAGGTGACCAGTATAAAAATAGTTTTCGCTGTTCATATTTTGCAGGTCCATTTTCTCTGGGAGAGCATATTTAAAAAGTATAACATAGGCCTTGTAGTCATTTGTAAATCTATATATTAATGGACGGATTCAGTAATTAGTACAGGAAATTTCTCAGATTCTTGTAATTCTGAAAGTCAATCCATATCAAGATAAAATTCCATCTTTAAAAAAATAAACTTGTTTAACTGTGGAAAACACCACTAAGATAAATTGTGGCTCATTTATCAATGGACAGATTTAGGTTAGAACTGCTGAAATACCACTTAGATAATTGTGGCTCATTTACCAATTGATGGATTCAGGTTTGCTGAAATACCAGTTTAGATAAATTGTGGCTCATTTATCAATTAGAAATGCTGAAATACCAGTTATGATCAATCGTGGCTCATTTACCAATGGTTGGACTCAGGTTAAAACTGCTGAAATACCAGTTTTAATCAATTGTGGCTCATTTATCAATGGATGGATTTAGGTTGGAACTGCTGAAAGAACTGCTGAAATACCAGTAAAGATCAAATGTGGCTCATTTATCAATGAATGGATTCAGGTTAGAACTGCTGAAATACCAGTTTAGATCAATTGTGGCTCAATACCAGTTTAGATAAATTGTGGCTCATTAATCAATGTTTGGATTCAGGTTAGAACTGCTGAAATACCAGTTTAGATCAAATTTTGGCTCATTTATAAATGGACAGATTCAGGTTAGAACTGCTGGAATATCAGTTTAGATCAATTGTGGCTCATTTATCAATTGACGGATTCAGGTTAGAACTGCTGAAATACCAGTGGCTCAATACCAGTTTAGATCAATTGTGGCTCATTTATCAATGGACAGATCCAGGTTAGAACTGCTGGAATACCAGTTTAGATCAATTGTGGCTCATTTATCAATGGACGGATTCAGGTTAGAACTGCTGGAATACCAGTTTAGATCAATTTATCTCATTTATCAATGGACGGATTCAGGTTAGAACTGCTGAAATACCAGTTTAGATCAATTTATCTCATTTATCAATGGACAGATTCAGGTTAGAACTGCTGAAATACCAGTTTAGATCAATTTATCTCATTTATCAATGGACGGATTCAGTAAATGAGAATCAATATATTTTATTGCTTTTCTTAAACAAGGGCCATAACTCTATATTCATGTATTTTTCTGAATTCTTTAAAAGTTAACCAGGTAATCCATTCATCATCCTCTATAAGATAATCGAGTTTCAAAGCTGTATCTATTACAGTTTCAGGACTCAAGTTAAGAATGAGTAACAGAAAAATAATTTTCTTATTTCTCAACCAAAACATATGTTGTGGGTACTCAAAATAACCGTCTCAATGAGACGTTTCTTTTGAGCACCCAAAACATATGCTAAATGCTATGGGAAAGAAAATATTTACAATTTTACACTGAAAATTTTTGTTTATCTTAACCTGTTAGTTTATTATATTTATTATCTTGCTGACACGGTAGGCATGATGGACAGGAATGCATAGACAAGCTAAATCAGTATGCTCTACTCACTTCAAGAAAGTGGAGTTGTACATTATAAGAAAAGATTCATCAAAAATATATTGTGGCCATGAAACTTCAAATCTATTGCCTTGTAATATCTGAGCAAATACTCATCCAACCTATACAGTATTTATATTAAGCAATGTACCAATAGTTAAAAAAAATATAAAGTGACACCGGATAATTTTACAGTCATCAGAAAGATAGTTATAACAAGTATTCACTTTACAAAAAAGCTAAACATGTAATTAAACATAAATAATATATAAACAACATATGTGTATTATTTTCTTGAATAAATAAACATCTCTGTTTAGTCAAAGTAAATCATTTGTTTGAGAATAATCATATTTTAAGAAACATCAATTTGTGCAAAAATATCGCAATCCATTCCTTGCTATAAGTGGCGACTTTTGTCTTTACAAACAGCTTAGACCCAGATGAGGTCCGATACAATCTCAGTCCTGATCTGGATCCAAATCGTTTGACACTTAGTGTTCTTGAAAGATTTTTTTGAAAATATTTTCTGTTCTTAAAAAATGACAATTTCTGCAACAAAACAAAATATTATGCACACATGAATGTCAGAATCATGAGCATTCTATTTTTACCCCAATTTTATGAGCATTCGATTAATGAACATTAGCCCACAGTGTAGATCTTAATCAAACTGCTCCCTGTAAGAGCAGTCTTATCTGGATCTACAATGTTTGCCCCTTTTCTCCTGAAAAAATTAGTGTTTGATTTGTTAGAATATTTACTAGGTATATATGGAAAAAAATCAAAAATGTTTGTTTATCAGCAGCTTTAACCATTTTTAGACCATTTGAAATTTCCATAATATAAGAATCTATCATGAGTGTGAGGATAGGATAGAAAAAGCTGTCCCGAGGATTGCCGTTTGGCATCACGAGGCTTGCCGAGTGATGACAAATGATGATCCCGAGGGACGTATTTTTCTATCCTACCCTCACATGAATAATGGATTCTTTTTCTTGCTCACCACTGTTTTTTATTTAAAAATAAGCTTCCAGAAGTCCCTGAATACTCTAAGATACAATTTCACATGATGACGTCATTTTAACATAACAATGACGTCACTTGAAGACAATGTGTGTGAATTCCAATACAACCAATGTATGTAGCCCTCACGTGACAGCCTTGGTAAGATAGCATGGGTTAGATAAGATTTTCTATCCCAGGATAAAATCTCAGATATCCGTATCCAGTGTGCAAGAAAAGTAGTTACAACAAAGTCAGAATGGTCTACCGTTAGCCTTGCCTGAAATGTTGTCTGCTTTTTTACATCTGCTGCAAATACTCAAGTGCAACTCAGATTAGAATTTATAATGGTAGCAAATTTAAGTTAGCAAACACTATGACCCTGTATCAGACTGCTCTGGTCCATGTCTATATTGTTTGCAATGTAGGTTCAGGCCTCCAGATAAGAGTGTGTATTGGAAAATCATTTTCTTTATTTCTCATCCAAAACATATGTTGTGGGTACTCAAAAGAACCGTCTCAATGAGATGGTTCTTTTGAGCACCCAAAACACATGTTTAAATTAATGGGTAAGAAAATAATTTAAATTTTACGCAAATAAAATTTCCTTATCTGGACCTATGAGGCTACCTAAGAAAATAAGCAGATGAGAGAGCAGACAACAAAAAGCAAGACTGGCAGGAAAAGGGTGAACAGGTCACAGGTTATAATTTACAAATAATATCATATTTCTGTCCCTGAACATTGTTTCTGTTTTAGTAACAGTGCAGATCCTGATGATATGCCTCATTCTGCTTGTTATTCATCTGGGTCTTAACTGTTTGCAAAACTACCACTTTACAGGAGGGTTTATTAAGAAAATAAACTATAGTCCAACCAAATTTTTAAGTCTGATACATCTATATTTGTCAATGCGATAAGTGTAGCCCAAAATAAAAAATTGTGTGTTTCAGGTTACCTGATTGTGCCTAATTTTTTGCGCATCCCCCCCCCCCCCCCCCCCCCAATTTTATAAGCATCTTTTTTAAATTCCCAGATTAGCCATATTGTTTCCCCACCTACCCCATGCAAACGTTTAACAAAATAATAATAAAATATTTTCGTACTTACCGTCCCTATTTTTTTAAATTTCATGTAACCTGAAACACACATATTTTTTTTCCTTGGCCTTATAGAGTTGACAAAATAGTGACATCAAGTTAAACCGTTTTTACCAAACTAAACCTGCATATATCCTGTTTTTAATACAGTGTGGATCCAGATCAGCTGGCTTCTGAGAAGCCAGCTGATCAGGACCCATACTGTTTTCCACACTGTTTGTTAATACATGCTAATTAATATCTGTATTATTGCAAGTAAATTGGATATAATTTGGACAGGAGTGTAGTACATAAAAATATCAAGCAAGACAAGAGTTAATGAAGAATTATCACAGACAACATATGGGTGAGTTGGTTTCTAGGTGTATTAATGTTTCATCTATAAAAATATAAAATTCTTTAAAAAGTTAAAATACATTTTTAGAAAGAAATTTACAATATAAACTGTACAGTACTGACTCAAACATGTTGGAAGTTTAGCTTTTGATCTAAGTAAAATTGGAATTTTGTCATTATTTTTTAGCAAAAAAGATGTCTTTGGAAAATTACACATGACCCTGCAATTCTCTAATTCCATATTAAAACTAAACCTCCATAGTTAAAAAAAATATTGTGATACTATTAAAAACAACCTACTGCAGAAAAAAAATAGGAAGCTACTTGGTATACACACATTCACCTGAAATCATCATTGATGCAACATGATTCCTCAAGTTTCACCATTAATGCAAGCTTTTTCAAAAATGGAACTCTTAAAGCCTTAAAACATGAATAATTAGGACAGTTAGTGTCTGGAAGAAAGCTTTTGGCTAACATATTGAAAGATAGCAGGAAAACACTGGTCATTTCATAAGCATGTGCCATTAAATCAATTCAGCTTTTTATGGGCTTGAGAAGCTGAGCATCACACAACGCATTAAACCTGTGTGATACAAATGCAGCTTTTAAAAACTCATATTATTTTGATTGATTTATAAGTCAGGCCCCCAAATAAGAGTGTGTAACTGATTTTTTTTTCTTATTTCTCAACCAAAACATATGTTGTGGGTACTCAAAAGAACGGTCTCAATGAGACGGTTCTTTTGAGCACCCAAAACATATGTTTAAACTGACGGATAAGAAAGGTATTTTAAAATTCCATATTTCAAGAATCTTGTTTTGAATATTACATCAATTATGATCTCAGGTTGTTCAGATGGTATGTGTCCACTGAGTATCATAGGTCCTCGTCTTCGTCATGGTGATGCGCCATTTTCTTGAGAAATTTCTTTTTCTTCTTTTTCTTTGGTTCTGCCTGTAAAGGTGGTAGTTTACCACCTGAAGGCTGTTGAGCATAGCTGTAGTTGTTTTGAACATACTGGGCTGAAACAACATCGTCTTCATCCTCCATTATAGGATTCGCGTACCCGAATCCATTTTGTTTACCGTACTTTTGTGAACCACGGCGGTTGTATGTATCTTCAAGGGGATGAGGAGCATCTTCGAATGATTGTCGGCGATAGTCTTCCTTCGAAAACTGATTATAATCGTCACGGATTTCGCGACGGAAGCGAGGTTGCGGTTGAGGATGGTAATCGTTTTGCATAAGGCGAGGATTTTCATTGTAGGACTGTCGACGGAAGTCATCTTCATCGGAATATCCGTCGTACGTCTGAGCGGGAATGGGTGGAGGATACTGGGGTTTCTTCTTTTTACTGTTTCGTCTCAAAGAACTGTAATATAAGAAAATGGTAGGGTAAAGTCGGGTAAATTCAGACATCAGGTAAATTAGGACACACATTTGCAAACAGTGTAAATCCAGATGAGACGGCTCCTTATGAGCCGTCTCATCAGGATTTTCACAGTTTGCTTAGTTTATTTAGTTTTTATTCCAATCATTCAAAAATAAAAGAAACTAGGTCGCTGTCCGAATTTAGACGACTGTCCGAACTTACCCGAATTTACCCCAAATCACTCTAAGGAAATCTGCCAAAACACACAGTAAAAAAATCATGGTAGCATTATCATATGGGCTGCAAATCGAGAGAATCTGTCTTCGGGGTTTTCGACAATGTGAGTTTCAAACCAGCCTGCTCAGCTACGTAGACTAGCTAGAAAATTGAAATTTTGCTCCTAGCAAGTTTAGATATAAGACTTTCCAATAAGCGAATAACAAAGGCGCTGAACAGACTGCGTGAATGCGCAGGCTAGTCTGCCCCTTTGTTGTTCCGTAACCCCCCCCCACACATTTTGTCAGGCCTGATCTGGGTCCAAACTGTTTTCAAAGGTTATCATCAGACGACACTAATAGGCAAAAAGTTATTGTCAACTTCTGTTTTCCTGCCAGTCCAGGGTGGTACAATTTCATTACTTGTATTTAATTATATAGATTCATTGTGAGAATGTAAAACAGTATGGATACTGATCAGCTGGTCCAGAAGCCATCACTAGGAGCCAGATGATCTTGATCTTGATCTACACTGTATTCATTAGTTTTCTATAGTATTTTGATTATAGTGAGGTCCTCCCAGGGGGTACCTAGCTGTTCCTATGTTCCCCTGAAATAAATTGACTTGTTCCTGTTCCCAAGAAAACACAAATTTGTTTTTTATGTTCCCTGTTCCGCAATATTGTCTTTGACCCCCTGTTCCCCTCAAAATTTGGCCTTTGTTCCCCTAAAATAAATGCCCTTTTCTCCCTGTTCCCCCAAACCCCTGGGAGGGCCTCTATAGTCATGCACACAGTGAATATATAAGATTGACTATGATAGATATTTTTCATCTGCCATTACACTTAATTCTTTTCATTTTGGATAACAGTAAACAGGTACTTTGGCAAACAGTGAACACCCAGATGAATAAGGCGGCATTTCATCAGGGTCTGCACTGTTTGCTACGATAAAAACAATCTTCAAGGACAGACTAATGAATACATGATTCATAAACAATTTTGGCCAGTTAACCCCTTAACCTTTTTTTAAGACCAATGGAATTTTCCATAAAGTTTGATACAGTTGAGTCAGGATGGTCCATTGTAAATATTGAGGGGTTACAGGTTCTCTGACAATTGATTTTGTCTTAACAAACAGTGCAGACTTTATGCAGCATTTCATCTGGGTCTTCACTGTTTGCCATCATAGTAACCATTTAGGGCTTCCCATTCCTCAAAGGGTTAAAATACAAAATGGACAATTCCATACTTATTTTACCACTCGCAACCCCTCAATCTTGAGTCAAACACTCTACCCCTGACTCCCATGCAAAAGGACAGCATAGCTGAAACATTTTTTAGTCTTATTAAATGATTTTATTTTTGCTTTAAAGACAATTATTTAACTCTTATTTCACATCTTTTAAAAATGATAAATGGTCATTTTAAGAGAATTCATCTGAAAAAATTGAACCACCTGAGTGGCCAATCTGGGTAGCTTCTAATTTAACACAACAGGTACCCACATACAAGAAGATAGTGTCTACAAGATTTCACACATAAAACCACACTAGATAGTCTAGAAAGGTGACAAAACAGTTTAACCCATATAAGCCTAGCATCCATATTGAGGGACATAGGCAAACAGTGCAGATCCAGAATGCCTTGTCTGATCAGGGTCTTCACTGTTTGCTTGCAGAATGTTCTATCAAAATTTAAATAAAAAAGAAAAATACCAGCAAACACCCCTAAAATTGGAAATGGGCTTGTCCCACTGATAGAGGTAGGCAAGTCTATTTGGCTTAATTGGCTTAAACCTGACCCTGCATTTACACTAAACACACTTTTCCAATTTCATTGCTTCAAACATAGATTTTTGAATATTGAATTTACATTTAACCCTTTTCCCACCATACATGGCAATTGTACTCTGCTCACATATACTTCAGAAACCTATATCCTAGACAGTATGGACCCACACCAACCCAAACTCAAAAGGGAGCAGTCTGATCAGGGTTCATAATGTTTGCCTCCATGCTGAAAGGTAGTCTGCAATGCACTTTAAATATTCAAGACAATAAATATTGGCAAGATAAGGGTTAACATTACAATGACATCATACCAAGTTTGCAAGTTTTATCAAAAGAAAATGCCTGTTTAATGAGGGCAAGATGGCATACCTATTAAATGTTCATGTGTTTGCATAAAACCTGTAAAAATCTAAGTTAATTTATAATCACACATAACGATTTATTCCTCGCACACCAGATGGGGATTCCCTTTGTTTTTACCCATGTGAGGTGATTCTATCTCACATACCTATACCAGCCTGTGGGAAAGATAAAAAACAAACAGCCGCACGCCAGCCACACAACAGCTGCACACCAATCTGTGATGTCATTACATTGTTAAATGGTGTCACTAAGTCCGATCTCAGCAAAGTCAGGATTTTCTGGGAGCCTCTTTCATGTTTTTCCAATAAAAAATGAGGTATTTAGTGGTAAGCAAGAAAAAGAATCCATTATTTGTGTGAGGATAGGATTGAAAAGTCTGTCCCACACAATCACTGTTTGTCATCACTCGGCAAGCCTCATGATGCCAATCAGTGATCCTCGGGAAGGATTTTCTATTGCACCCTGACACACTCATGATGGACCCTTATAGTATCACTCAATATTACTGACAAAAGAGGAGTTATACTGATGCCTTTGTGAATTTCAAATTCCATATGTAAAGGTCAATATTCAAAATATCAGGGAGCCAAGTGGCTCAGTGGTAGAGTGCTTGACTCGAGACAGAGAGGCCGCGGGGGCGAGCCTCACCGGCGTCAATGGGTCGTGATCCTTGAGCAAGACACATTTATCCTAGCTTAGTACTGGTTCAACCCAGGAAGACCCATCCCTGTTCAACTGAAAGATTGTTGATGGGATGTAAAGAATTAAAACAAACAAACAAAAATCAAAATATCTTGTGGGACTTTCAGGAAAAACCAAAATCTATAATGCCAGAATGAATGATGATACTGAAAACCTCATCTCTGGCTAAAATTCCCCTTGTAGAGCAAGAGTTTCCTATTCTACAGGGACATATTTTTCTATTCCTCCATCTGCATGTACTGTCGATACAAAGATGCATGCTAATAGGATGCTACCATTTTTCATAGAATTAAACGGGTAAATACCGGTCTAGTGTACTTCTTATCTTTTTATACGTCCCCTTTATTGCAGTGTCATGACCTTGACATATCAACATGATACAACCACTAACATGTGGGGAAGAAGAGGTGGAGGAGGGGGGGGTCCATACATATCTGCTGTAACTTTGGCAAAATGTTATAGTTTTGCTATGTAGATATCTAGTCAGAGTTAAGGGTTTGGTCAGACCTCCCACCAAAGCATAACCAGGCAAATTATTATTATTGCTAATTAGTACCAAATGGAAGTTACTCTTTAAAATATTAGGCAATACCCAGCAGGGGTTCTTTACAACCCATAACCTCCCAGTCCACATGTAAGCTAACTAGGAATCTGGGGTGTATAAGAAGAACTTTTCAACACCATCAAGAGAAATAGGCCATCCCTTAAAGTGTATGTTCTTGACTTTTAACATTTTACTTGAATAAAAAATAAATATTGCATTATTTGAACTAATTATGGCCAGTACATGAGATTTTGGTACTTACTCAATACTGCATATGTCCAGAAACCTTTAAATATCCATGCTGATGTACCCAACAAGGCTAGAGGTCTAAAATTTGGTACGAGCCTTGATCTACACCCATACTTTGTGTATGTGAGCTTGCTCACCTGAGCCTTTGTTCCTTGAAAATGCAATAAGTACCAAAGTCTCACGTGCTGACTGATTTTTTTTTTTAATTTCAACCAGTGACCCCTTAGAATGTCATAATGGACCAGTATCCTAACTTAGTCTAGATAAAAGTATCCATCAGTCAAGAAAGAGTGAGGCACAGACTATATAATAAGAGTACACCAAGGACACAGCAGACTAGGTAGAAATAGTATAATGTGGTGTTTTAAGAAAGATCTAACCATGTGACTCAAAATTCAGCAAGCTTGCCTCATGGAATATGTAGATTGTGATGTTACAGGTAAACTAGTGCTCAAAGACAATTTTTGTAGTACAGTTCAGAATATTAAGAAACTATGTTCAAGAACAGATACACTTTAATGCAAGAAAATGGACCATTACAAATAATGTAAACAATGGAGGCTGATATCAGTATGCACATTATGAGCATGTACATTATGAGCAAGCACAAAAGATTTTGGTACTTACTGCATATGTGCAAAATGTCTCTGATAACAGCCCATGCTGACACAGGGTTCATACAGGCAAGTTAGTGTAAAATTCAAGGGCTTCTTAAAGACTTTCCTACTGTTTTCAAGGACTGAAAACTTATAAAAAATGCTGATTCACACATTAAAATTCTACTTCTGAGATGATAGAGTCCATTACTACAGATCTTAGTTTTAGAAAATCAGTGTAAAATTTTGGTGCCTTTATTTGGAGCAGCATATGCTGCACCAAATAAAGGTACCATAATTTTATACTGATTTATGTCTCCAAAAACAGTGTAGAATCCTCCTGTAAATGGTAAACTTCAAGGACTTTTCAAGGCCTCTTAGTGTTTTTTCAAGTACATTTCAAGGCAAATTTAATTTTCAAGGACTTTTCAAGACAGTCCTGTATATTCAAGTACTTTTCAAGCCTGAGCCAATCCTGGCATGCACAATGTGAGCAAGCACATTAGATTTTGGTACTTACTGCATATGTGCAAAATGTCTCTGATAACTGCCCATGCTGACATATCCATTAAAGCTAAAGCTCCAAATTTTGTTCTGAGCCGTCATCCATATCCATATTTTGTGTGAACCAGCAGGGAATGCAGGAATATGCGCAGATTTGCCTGAGTCTACATTTCTCGCCAATGCAATAAGTACCGAAATCTCCTTCACTGACCTATTTTTTTTAAAAGCCTGTCCACAGTTGAACCTTAAACCGATTAGTTTTTACAGACAATGAAGGCCCTGATTTTCAATGCTTGTGTCAGAGCCTTAATATAATGTTCATGCAAATTTTGACAATTTTGTTGATTTGAATCTTTAGGTCCCAATCAACATGTTTTCAGTTATGTCGGGACGGGTCTTTCTGGGTTGAACCAGTATATACTAAGCAAGGATTAAAGTGTCTTACTCAATACACAACAAAGTGACACCGTTGAGCCTCAAACCCTTCCATCTTGAGACAAGCACTCTACCATTGGGCCACTGCTCTCCTTCAAATTTATCATTTCATCAAAGGGCCCTTTTCCAGCATTGAATAATTATCAAGTATATAAGTCATCATACAGAGAGGTCTTTAATCAACAAATAATTGTGATTTGACTTAACCTTGCCTTAAACAATTTTTGAGTCATATCAGAATGGTCAATTATCATATTTCACTGTTCCTGGGCAATGGTTTACCAGTACTAAATGAAGGGTCGCAACTAAGGTTGTGAGAACTTGTCTACTTGTGAGTAGACTTGTCAACCCCATTGCTGTATAAAATTTGGCAATAAAATATGTTTAAACTAGTACTTAATGAAGTTGGCCTCAAAATCCTGAATTCAGGAATAATCATGAAAACTTCCACCATAAATGTGAAATAAGTTGACTGGTTAAGACTGCGCTGATATGGTGGCTGATCTGCTGCATAAGGCATCATATTTAAGAAGCTAAAGAGAGCAGGTGGAAGGATGGGTGTATGGGATTAAGGTAGTTTAGAGGGGGAACTGTTAGTTTGAGTCTCAATGCATGTGACCAATAAATACCATTCCTGACCTCTCTTTAGTTCCGCAGCCTTCTGAATAAATAGCAACAGATATGTTTATTAACTCTTTGCATTTTGGGTAATTTTGCATGCTTTTTTTTGTCTCCTGTTGCTTTATTTCTCCAAAATTAACTTTATCCCACCAATATATTTGTCTGCTTTAAATGTATGCTGCATATATTAAAGTGCATTTCTGACTAGATTTTATCATGGAAGCAAATATTATGAACACTAATCAGACTGCTCCGTGGGGAGCTGTCTGATCTGGGTCCATATTGTTTGCAATATAGGCTACCTAAGAACATAAGCGAATGAGAGAGCAAACAAAAGTCATGACTGGTGAGAAGTGCAATCACAACTGCAATCAATTAAACATGTTTCATCTTTTATTAAATTCTGATATGAATAAGGTTTGATATACCAAAGATCATCTAATAAGCAATCTTGATTCACTCATTAAGAGATTTTTCCTTCTTTAAATTGCCAACTGCGGCGGTAAAACAGCTTAATTTTTCATGAGTCATCTCTTGGAAGAGCATTCACATATATTCATACAGATGGCTTTCTTTATCATTGAGATTGATAAAATTGAGTTGGAATTGCCCATTTCGTATTTTAAGGAGTTTGAATCTGATTTTCTAAATTATGATGTCAATGTTAAATAAAGATATCTAAATGTTTAATAAGAAAAATGACCATTTCAGCCTGAAATTAAAGCTACGTTATTGAAATAGGAATCTAAATCTACTTCATAAAACAGTGACTTTAAAACAGAAAACTTACATATGAAGATTGATGCATTTGACCTACTGATTTTTTTCTAAATCATAGGCAGCTATATATTGTGTGGTTCAGTCAGAATTCCTTTTGTCTCACAAACATTCTTTTTAAAACTCTCCAATGAGCACCAACATGGAGAATTGTTTGAGTTAATGCATGTATGCAATCCTAAATTTCTCATCAACTGTCTTTAATAATGGCAAAAAGTATACATTTACTGCAGTAAACTGTCATTTGTAATCAATTACAGACAGATTGCTCCATCACCAGAACTTGCAGAAAATAACATTTAATGTTATTTAAAATAAATTCTTGGTGTTATTTTTAGGAGTGCTAACAATACACAAGCAAAATTTGCTTTTAGCAATGAAAAAATTAAAACATTCTTATGAAAATGAGGACATGTGAGGTCAGTTAAATAAGAAAACAAACTAGTGAATTTGACCCTTCTCCCGCCATTTATTCATCTGCTTAGGTACTATGGATAGCATAATTGCTTTCGGAATAGACTGATTGGGGTTCATAGTGTATGCTTCCTGAAGTGCATCTGTATATATGTAGCACACATAATAAGCAGACAGAAACTTCATGACAAAAATATTGACAGGATAAGGGTTAATAAAAGTGGAAATACACAAGAATATTATATATTCTAACGCACCTCGCCTATAGAGCCATTGGTAACAAGCTGTGATATATCGGACAATAATTCACAGCTAAAGTGTGTGATAGCTGACGTCACTGGAAAATGACGTCATATATGGCGTTAGATGGTGTAACGTCGTTTTTACGCTTGAAAGACGTTACAATTACATGCAAACGTATGCGACGTAGTCTAAGTATTGGTGGGAGTTCTTCAGTGCAATGGCGGAAAGTTGGAAGAAGCTGAAGACTTCGAATATGTTTTCGTCGTTTATTGTGTGTTAGAATCGAAATAGATCAGCTCCAGTGCGTGAATTGTTAAGTAATAATTCACTGTTTGTCGGTCAGTTGTACGAAGATAAATCACTCGCGCTGTGCGCTCGTGATTTGATCTTCTTTACAACTGACCTCCAAACAGTAAATTATTACTCAACAATTCACTGTTGGAGCTGATCTATTTCTTAACTATATTAATACAAAGGATCAGCCATTATCCTTGTTTTCATAAGGGGTTTTCAAATCAATGTTATATATTATTTACAAAACCCAAATAAGTGTTGTGAGTACTTCTGGGATGCTTTGAAATGTGTAAGTTTATATGAGACATTAGAATCACAGTGTTGTGAATGCCAATTTTTAGCTCACCTGGGCCGAAGGCTCAAGGTGAGCTATTGTGATCAGTCTTTGTGTGTAAACTTTTTCTTTAAACAACATCTCCTCCTAAACCACTGGTCCAAATTAAAAATAATTTCATATGAATGTTCCCCATAATGCCCTCTAACAAAATTGCATAAATGGTTCTGCTCCACCAAACATGAGGGCTGCCAGAGCTCAAGATTAGAACGCTTTTAAATGACATCTCCTACTGAACCAAAGGTCCAAATTCAAAATAATTTCACAGAAATGATCCTCATAATGCTCTGGTCAAAAACCTGCACAAATGGTTCCTCTCCCCTGACCAAAGGGGCCACCAGAGCTCTAGATGAGAAATGTCTTTAAACAGCATTTCTTCCTTAATGACTGGTCCAAATTCAGTATCATTTCACAGAAATATTCCTCATAATGCCCTCTATTCTAAATTGCACAAATGGTTTGGCTGTGCTGAACAAAAAAAGCAACCAGAGCTCTAGATAAGAAACATATAACATTTCCAACTGAACCACTGATCCAAATTCAAAATAATTTCACAGAAACATTCCTCATGATGCCTTCTACAAAAATTGGTCAGAGATGGCCACCAGTGCTCAAAATAGAAATATCTTTAAATGATATCTCTTAAGCCACATGCCAATACATCATCTCTTTATGTGCCAGGATTCAGAAGAGCGATCCAGTGCCCTCTTGTTTTTATAAAGTACCTCATTTTTCAATGCTCACAAATGATCCTGATTTTTATCTATTTTATTTTATTTCAATTTATTTATCTATTTATTTGATCATTTTTGATATCATCTCTTGTTCTTTGAATTTCTATCATTCTAAAAAATGGATCCTTTAAAAACAAATTGACTACTCTAATTTAATAATTGTATATACAAAAATAACCCTCCAAGTCAAACTAGTATTGCATTCTGTAAACTGAACAGATGTCCTACCATCATAATGTTCAAATTTGACCTATTTAGCTCCACTGGGAGAATGTTAGGGCAAGGTCAACAAATTCAAAAATAAGTAAGAAAAAGGGCAAAGATTAGAAATCCATACAATCAAGCACCACACCTGACCCAGGATACCAATGGGAAAGGTACAAATACACAATTAGACATCACAAATGAGAGCCATGTCGAAGAGGCCAGCACTTTCCCAGCAGGCGACCATAAGGCATCAATAAACAGACGTGCACGAAAGCATAACAAAAACTAGAGCGAAATAACATAAATGGTCCACAAAAGAAGCGTCGCCTTTGAACGGTCAGTAAAATATTTTACTGGAGGGCTTAAACCGGTTTCACTAAGCGCCAACCTCACCCTTAGTTCAGATGTGGACCAAGACACAAAGATTTTAGGTTTGCATGAAAGACCCCTAACTTATTGTTGCATCATCTCCTAGAACATATAAATCAAGATATAAAAAGTAGATAAAGCAAAGATAAGGACTCAACAGTAAATAAAACTGAATACCGGAGCAAAAGAAATCCAACAGGTAAACCCCAGAGGGCCTGACAACAGCCAAAGCATCAGGCCCCTACCATCTCATCAATAGATAAGTCTTTAAGTCGGAATCATCATAGAGTCTGAAGTCTGACCCATCGGCATGCAATTAAAGAGGAAAGCAAAGTTGCCAACAGTGATTGGGTTAACCACCAAGCATGCAGTCTGTTGCAATACATTAATGTTATAGCCAATCTTTTTATAATAGGAAATTATTTTAATGAAGTGCGCAAGTCTTCATCATTCCCCAATGTTATATACATGGAAACTTGATTCCAATCGGCTCACTAGTTCATGAGATATCTTGCACACAAGGAAGCTAATCAATGCCAGTGGGATCCACACCAAAAACAGCATGTCATCCTCCCCTTCAGTAGGGCAGGGGTGCATATTTATTATGTCAACCAAAGTCATGAATAGTAGTTATGATCTCTAAGCAGGGGCTCTGATTGTTACATATTTGGGAGTGATTTTATAGGTACATTTATTGGTTGATATATAATATACCAACCAAGGCTAAAAAAATTAAACAAGTGATTCACAGGCCACTTTTTTGAAAAACCGATGAGACAGGCAGATTTTTATTCTCCCAAAAACAGATGAGGCCTTTTTTTCATCAAAACCTAATGAGGCACCTTAATTGTTCATTTCAAGTATAAAAATGTTGACTTTTTCTTATTCAAGTCTGAAAAATAAGACAGATGAGGGACATTTGAAACAGATCAGGGAGGACCTGAGAAACAATTAACTTTTTTTTGACCATATCCGTAAAGCAATAAAGCAACTAATTTGCTTTTTTATCACAGGTCCAACTAAGAAGGATAATAACTTAAAAAGTCAAACTTGTTTCCCCTGAAAGTGCATCCATTCCCCCTTTATTGCAGTGAAAGTGGGTTAGTTGAGCTAGAATATGAGAAAATGGCCTTTGAGCACATGTCGACAACCTAGACCAAATAAAAACTGTCTGTTTGAGCAATGCAATTAATACCTCCATCTTGTATTCAACTCAATTTTTTAAATATGGTGTGAAAACTATGAGGTCATAAATAGAAGTAGATCCTTTGGCTCCAACACTGAAAGGCACTGTCTGTAGGTTACATAGAAAACAGATGGCTTATGCATTGGGGGAAGTTCAAATTTTCAAAAATACTGTACTTTAGAAACTTAAGTATGCCACAAAATATAAAGAATTTAAAGCTTATATGAACAATTGTCTTCAGACAAACTAAAATTACATAAATATTGTTTTCCGAGAAAACAGATGCCCCCCCCCCCCCCCCCCACACACACACACAAACCATAATGTCTTGCACACAAGCTCTGGTTTAAATTTGACTTATTTTGCTCTGTTGTGACCTTAAAAAATAAGGCAAGGTCACCACAATCTGATAGTCTTCATCATGCCCTAATTTTAAATCCATGTACATTTGGTTAAACCCTTTCACTAGTTCATGAGATATCTTGCACCAGGACTTTAGTTAAGAGTGTGTAACGAAAATTTAATTTTCTTATTTCTCAACCAAAACATATGTTGTGGGTACTCAAAAGAACCGTCTCAATGAGACAGTTCTTTTGAGCACACAAAACATATGTTAAAACTGATGGGTAAGAAATTTTTTACAATTCTATGCTGAAATTTTTTGTTTATCTAAACCTGTGTTGCACACAATAAAGCATCAGCACCAAAAAACAATATGCCCCCCTCCTCTTCGGTGGTGGGAGGGAGGGGGTCATAATAAATGAGAGAAGCTATTAAAATTAGCCCAATTCAGTATTATGGAAAGTAAGCGTCTAATTCTAAACACAGGAACAATCCTAAGTCTCATGATGCCTGCCGAAATGATACCAGAATTCAAAGGGTTTTGTGAAGATGTGTGTCACACAGGTTTTGATGCAAATTCATGTGCCTATCAGTATGTTCAAAATTTAGTGTTTGTGGAAAGCTTTAATGGTTATAATGAAAATCATGTGTTCCTAACAGATTCTTGGCTAGCTTACAAGTACCTAATAAGTATGTGTTTATGCATCCTAACAGATTCATCGAACCCTTTGCTATTCATATACATTATACATTTAAATGTAGATAAGTTTAGGACAAAAATAGACACACATCTTAGTCTCACTGTATACTTAAGCATGTCATTTAAGAGATTACTGTATTGCATATTATCTAACATTCCTGCTCCTGCTTTGCATTTTACCTCTTTTCCCCAACTAGTTAAGTAAATTCAATCAGTGACTGGCCCACATAAAACATGTATTGTATCAATCAGTATAGAAAAGATTTAAGGTCACAGAATGCCTTAAATTGTCCACATATGTTTAAAGGGCCATTTTCTCATATGGAAGCTCAGAAAGGTATTTTGCAAATCACAGTGTGGGGTTCAAAAGGAGAGCTTTTACTCATTCCATACCTGTACTGAAATAAACGGTAATTCACCAAAATTGAGTGCAAAATGTAAACTTCTACAATACAAGCATTGAATAGACTAGAAAAAGACAGGATGCTGGACCCAGTAGTTCATTTGAATGAATGTTAAACAGAAATCCAGAAGGCCACAAATACAATCCTTCAGCTGGTAACATTCCTTGGGACAGATTTATTCTCTACCCACAGGTCCTGATAAGCAAATCTTAATCCTTAAAGGGCCAATCACAACAAAAGTCATCTGCTTTTGTCATTTACTGAAATGTTACAGAAGCCTTTATGACAAACAGTGTAGACCCAGGTTGTACTGCTCCTGTAGGAGCAGTCTGGTCTAGGTCTACAATATTTGTCCAAATACTTACACTTGTCAAAAAAGCTAGCAAAAATATGTAACAGATGACACAAGCACATGGGTGAAATTTTAAAATTTCAAAAAATCCTGAACTTTAGAAATTCTGATCTAAAAACTTGCATTATGCCAATTAAAAATTAACAATTTAAAGTTCAAATGGTCAACTGTCTTTAGACAGACTGAACATAAATCAGAGAAGCTAGTACAATCTGCCTAATTCAGTATTTTGAGGCTGACTTTCTATGGAAAGTCAGCCTCAAAATCCTGAATTTCAGGAATAATCCTGAAAACTTTCACCCATGCAAGCAGACAGCATTGTCAGATGCTGGCTCTTTAATGGTTTAAATTGTTATTATTTTTTTATTCATCAGTTAACCTCTTTTCTTTGAATACTGGGTCACAATTAAACTTTTTTGTCTACCGATTTTTTTTTCCAAATTAACTTATTCAAAAAATTTCTTTCAGGAATGCCAACGGAGTAAGACACTGTGAACCCAGATCAGACCTGATGCTTTGTGCTGTCTGATCTGGGTGCAAATTGTTTGCAAAGGTTATCAGCAGAAGACAAAAATGTCACCAAAGGATTTTTGTTGCTGTAATCAATGGTCCTGAACTGTAGATAAAAAAAAGGCCAATGAAAAAATAACTTTCTAATTTCTCAACAAAAACACATGGCGTGGGCACTCAAAAGAGCCGTCTCCAATGCAAATTTAAGGTGCCACTTTCACTTTGCAACATATGTAAGGACCATCATGTAGTGACAATAAAAATCAATTGTCTGCTTCAAACGGTGCGAAAAACTTACTGTTGTAAAAATACATCTCTAACAGTAAGAGATCCCCTGCAATATTATACATCAGACATATCAATACTGATATCTATTATATTATAATTCAGGGGTTTACTATATAGATATACCTCAAATTATCAATTTCTTGTGATCACAAGTAATAATTTTCAACAAAAAATAACTTTATAATGCTATGTTTGGTGTCTAAAAAATGGACTGTGTTATAAGTGAATTCTGTTGTAAAGGGACAATTTCACAAAGGAATTAAAATTTTGTTGTAAAACTCCATGGTAAAAAAATGGTAGCAACATCATTACCTTGTTATTTCCAAACTGGTGTTATAACAAGATAAGTTATAAGGGTTCTCCACTGTTTATTGTTTTCTGTCCTGTATATAGTTTTCATTACAGCATACATAAAAAGTGTTTAATAAACATAACCCTACTAATTACTCATTGGGCTAAGAAATTAGATTAAAAAAAGATAAATGCAATACATTGCATAATATACATACTCTCTGGAAGACAGAAGGCTAAGGGATGAGCTGCCACGACTGAGAGAGGGTAACTTCTGTGTGAACTTTACTCTGTCTAGGAGCTGGCTACTGCAAAACATTAAAGCATTATATGAGCAGCAACATAAGAAAAGGTACCTTTTGCCAAAGTCATTGATAAGAAGTGGTTACATTAAAACCTGTCTTAAGTGGCCACTCAAAAAGAAGACCAAAAATTGGTTTTCAAGATTCGCGTAATGCAGATCAAAAGTAAAGGGAGGATTCTGCAATACTTTCAACCTTCATTAAGCCCATTTGTCATTAAGATCTTTGCTTTGTCTATTTTTAAGGGGTGACGCAAGACATTCAGGTTTTACTGTATTACATATGAGCCATGATGCCAGAAAACTTGACTTTGTTTGTTTTGATACTTTACATCACAGTCAACAATTTTTCAGTCATGTTGTACAATTTCCTGTCTTCCTGGGTTGAACCAGTACTAAGCAGCGGATAAAGTGTCTTGCTCACAGATACAACACAGTGACTCCTCTGGCGGAGACTCTCCAACTAGCAACCCTTCATTCCCAAGTCAAACTCTCTTCCAACTGAGCCACTACACCCCACAAAACTTGACTTTGGGGTTTCTGATAAGGTAAGGCTCCTCAAACCAGCCTGCTTAACTGCAGGGACTACTAGAGTTAACAGATAGCAAGTAATGAAGGCACTTATCAGACTGCATGGGTGCAGACTGGTCTGCCCCTTTGTTGTTTAAGTATCCTATGGGTAAAAGCTGATTTTTTCAAAGATCCTGAACTTTAAAAATTCAACTCATATAACTTGTAATATCCCAAGTTTAAATGGTTTACTGAAACTCAAAACATAAATCAGAGAAGCAATTATATGTCTGTGATCTAAGGTCTTAAAAATGTTAACCCAAAACTTTAACATGAACTTCTTAGTCTGTGACCTTGACCTCCAGATGACCTAGGGGGTGGGGATGGTGCTGCAGAAATTTTGGACCAGTATACCAAAAACGTATCACAATATGGTAAATCTGGAAATTTTTGCGAGAATTTTATTTTCGCCAATAGCATTAAAAGACATATTTGTGATGCTAAAAATTCGCGACTAGGTTATGATTTACCTTTATAAGTAAACGACAGAATGATTTTGGCATTTCGCTAGGATTTTATTTCACAAAACTTCGCAAATTCAAAGTTTCATGAAAATAAACCCTCGCGAAAATTTCCAAATTTCCATAAAGGTTGTTCAGGTGAGCTAAAAAAAATAAAGCTCTAACGCCACTTACTGTTCAAAACTCTCTCCTTGAGCTGTTTTTGGTTGTAGGTTAGGATCAAATATTTTGTCAAAGATCTCTTTAAACTCAGTGTCAGTTTTATTGGGGTAGAGCTGATGAAGTACTGCCTCTAACTCTTGCTTGGGAATAGTTCCAACCCGAACAAGACCAGCAATGAACTCCATTTCCTGTAAAACAGAAATGTAGAGTACATATACTTTATTCAACTTATTTGCACTTATAAGTGCATACTGATCTCTTAAGTGTTGTTTACACCTCATGAATAGGCATTGCATCTGCAGTGAGAATGTAATTAATTTTATTTGAATACTTTGAACACAGTGTTTTCAAACTATTTGACATGCTGATGGTACCCCTGAATATATCTTTTGAAAAAAAAGAGTTAAATCTAAAATAAAAACAGCAAACAAAAAAAAGCATGCAAAATGACCCAGCATGTAAAATATTTAATCTGAAAGCAAGGAACACACAATCTCAAATGTGTTTTTTGTGTGTGTTTGTATTTCATGTCCAACTAAAGGTCTGCCAAAGTCATACGGGGATTATGTCATGGCTTATTCTCTCTCATCCCACAAACTTGAGAGGCATAAGACCTGGTTTACAAGAAGAGTGGTTCATCCACAACACCACAGTGGCCGTTTCCTGAGAAAAACATAATACTGAACACTTTCTCCCATGATAAAAGCAGGAAACACCCAGATCCGAGTGGTTTACCTGATCTTGAACAGCCTTTCTCTTGCAGACTTCATACTCATATCTCACTTGTTCCAGATTCTGGCTTATCTCTCTCTCCAGTTGGTTCCTATAATAGACAACAAACATGTCATAATGATATACAGTTGAATCTTGTTAATTCAAGGTCCTAGGGACTAGAGGATTTAGTTCAAAGTATTGAAAGTTTGAATTATAGGGAAGTAGACATAAAAAGTATATAAACCCAAAAATTACTAGTATCAGTTGATTTTTCCAGCAAACATGTTTTGGACGTATTTTTACGCACCCAAAATATATGTTATTATTGGCGGTTATTAAAATAGAACATGAATAGGTCCTGTTTTCTGAATCCAGTGTCTCTCAAATTTATTTTGAATTACCGAGTATTTTGAAAAATCGGAGTTTGAATTTTCGAGGTTTTACTGTATGTTAAAACTATAACTACGGTAAATAATCTAAAATTTTGAACACTTTTTCTTGTTCTGTTCTCAAATAAAATGTTGGCTATCAGGGCTGGAATTCACAAAATACTTGTCAGAATACCAAACAGGGAAAATCCAGATCAGACTGCTTGATCTGGATCTGGCTGTTTGTCTCTAGGCATTTTTGGAAGATATTTAGTCTTCAAAATTTAAGAACATTTATAGTGCCTGCAGAAAAGTTGTCTGCAGTTGTCGTCTGCTGCAAATTTTTCACTTTAACAACAGGTTCATTTTAATTTGCATGCAAACAGTATGGACCCAGATCAGATTGCTCCATATGATCTGGGTCCACAGTGTTAGCTATAGAAAATTCAAAATTCAACAGCAGACGATAAAGTAGCTGGTTTTACCTGTGAATGGCATTGAAAGAGTTTATTCTTGCCCTGCTGGATAAATTATCATGTCACATTCACTTAAACCAATTTACAGTAAAACCTGTGTAAAACCGCCACTCAAAAATAGACAAAACAAAGATCTTAATGACAAAATGGTAGCTTAGCTTAATGAAGGTCGAAAGTATTGCAGAATGCTCCCCTTGGAGCATTCTGCAATACTTTTGACCTGCATTAAGCAATAATTGGTCTTGAAAACCAAGTTGGTCTTTTTGAGAGTGGCCGTTTTAGACAGGTTTCACTGTACACAATTTCATTTATAACAAGATAACAATATCCCACCATAAAACAGTATCTATCTGGGTATTTTTGTGTTGTTTGTACAATATATATGATCTTTTAGTTTAAAGCTGCATTATTTGTAACTTTGGATCTTTTAATTTTAGAAATAATGTTTCTATTTTTTAAGAACACAGCAAAAAACTAAAATTCAGGTATACATTTTACCAATATCTTCAATCTTAACAAATTATCAGTATCAAAACAACAGAATTTATGTTAAAAATTAACTGTCTATAATTATTGGAGGGACGCAAATAATTACCTACAATAGAAAACACACACCAAATTTATAAGATAATTCATTTTTCCGTGCAGTTTTCAGCTATAGTGAACAGATTTATTTTGAAAACATAACTTAATTCTACTTTTACAAATGATTTAAAAAGAAAATATTTTTTCCGAAAAATGTTCATAGTTGCAGACTTAGTCTCTTTAAAGTCAATCTGGTGGTGCAATTTCATAATCAATATGGACTAATTGTGTGGATGAAAACAGTGTGTATCAGAAGCCAGCTGATCGGATCTACACTATTTTCTATTAAAGGTCTAGAATTTCGAAAAACTTCCCAAAACTTATGCATACAGTTTTGAAAAATTCTTAAAATTTCTACTCATCCTACATAGGGAGCGCAGTGGCTCATGGTAGAGTGCTTGACTCGAATCTGAGGGGCCGTGGGTTCGAGCCTCACCGGCCTCACTGTGTTGTGGTCCTTGAGCAAGACACATTTATCCTAGCTTAGTACTGGTTCAACCCAGGAAGACCCGTCCCTGTTTAACTGAAAGATTGTTGATAGGACGTAAAGAATCAAATCAAACAAACAAACAAACTCATCCTACATGCTCATATGTGTTTGTAAATTAAATAATTTACATTGGGAACAGTCAAAACTTCTACTAAACTGTCTAATCATTATTAATCATTGTGTAGATGATTTCCTCCTTTGCCCTTCTTGGGCCCTTAATCGGAATAAAGCATTTTATTTGATTTTATTTCTACTCATCCTGCAGCATGAGGTACTCCCCATGGGGAGTGGACAAGTGGATTTTTCTTGCCATGTGCTATGCTATGACACTGACCTCATTTTCTCCATGGCAACCATATGTTTATGTATGAGCATCATTCTCTTGATTTTAGCTGCAGTCTTGCTAGGAGCTATCAAGTTCTTGAGTTCTTCATCTTGTGCCTTGATCATGGACTTCTCCCTCTGTTCCAGTCGGTCCTGCAGCTTCTGCTTCAAGATCTACAATAAAATCTCTTTACATGTTTCATATACTAAAGGTTGGCTTTGGCCACTTAGTGTGATATTGGTACTTTTCATATACACCATGGGGTGCAATATACAGTGAGCCACTTTAGTTACGCACCAATTTTTAAGGGCCCACATTTTTTCACAAAAATGCTGGAATCGAACATTCTCTATGATAATTTACTTATTGACATTTTATCTGTTTGATGACATCGAAAAAAAATATCAGAATCACTCATGTGAATCATTCTGCTACGCCAAAGGCAATTTTGACAAAAGTGCACGACTGCACGTGCAATCTGAACGTCTATAGTTTCTATTTGCGTTTTGCGCTAGGCATTATCCACGGTGATCTTTGTGACAGAAAAACACCAAAAACAATGATTTTATTCAAGTAAACCCCCTTTTTTCGGTCATTGAAATCAGTAACACTGTTACTGTTTGAAGAAATGCTCGTTTTGACGTCATATTAACGTCAGTTACAATAATCAAACAGATTTTCCTTCGTAAATTGTCTTGTTATGAGTCACTTGTTGACATAGAAGTATCAAAACACTAAAACATCTTATCATTGACATGTCTTATAGCCTTGGTAGTAGTGACGTCATCACTAACGTCAACACCGTGACACCAATAAATCCATTGTTTTTTTTTTACGAAAATAAATGGCGGATACATGGTTGTTTAAAATAAAATTATAAAAGAAGTGTTTTGATGATTGGTTTACTAAGAATCATACGAAATTTTATCTAACTTTAAAAAAAGTACTAAAATCAACTTTTTTCAAACCTTGGCCAGCTGGGAACCAAACTAGTAAAACGTTAAAAAAAATAAAAAGTTAACAAACACATTCTAGTCTTAGATATTGCCAAGAATAAATCGGTTCTTATCTCTGGCATAGCAGAAATTTGACCCTGAAAAAAGTGCAATGTGATCTGAGTTTCATTCAAAATAATGCAATGTGAAATGGTGTTTTGAGGGTAGTGCCCTTCAAGATCCATTTTCTCATTTGTTTCTCATCTAATCACAATTAAATTTCAATGGCTAATGCAACTATAGATGTGCTTTACCCTGGAAGTCTCAGATTAAAAATATCCTATTTCTTTTTTGAATAATTTTACATTTTATAAGTGGTGCGTAATTAAAGTGGCTCACTGTATTGTTTTAGTGGTCTCTTCCCTCCAAATTTTTCATATAAAATGTATTTGAAAGGGTGTGTCATATATGACCTAGTGCACTATATGGAGATTTTTTTTTCATTTTTTTTAGTGTTTAGACTGTATTTAGTCTTGCTATGTTATATTGCTTACATCATCTTGAAATCACAACTTAAATGTGAGTGATGCCCTGAAAACTGATGTCTGGAAAACTGAAAAATGTAGTTTTTCAAGCATCACTCATATTTCAGACATAATTTACATAATTGAGCCGCGACACAAGATTTCCAACAATGTGGTATGTGCGACCAGCAAAGCCTCAGATCAGCCTGCGCATATGCGCAGTCTGATCAGAGCCTTTGCTAGTCGCTTGAATATTCTTGACTGTTAAGCTACTGACTGAACATCATTTGGAGTTTCTAAGCTTAAAAGGAGGCTGCACAGGCTTGCCTGAGTCTTCACTTGTAAAAATGCCACATTGTTGGAAATCACATGTCGCGCCTCATATGCTGTTAACCATTTACAAAGGACAAATACAGTCTCCACATTGTGCCCTGAGTCATACATAACAACACCCTTTTCAAACAAAGTTGAATTGAAAATTCAAAAAAAAGTTACTTAAACAAAAAACATTGCATCTCATGGTACACTAGCACTACAATGGTGATATCTATACAACACATGTGTCTTATAGATCCATTTTTTCAGATCCCTCTATTTCTGCTGGTTTCTCATAGCTCCAATGTTTCACCAATGTTTTGATGCAAGTCTAACTGTGGCAAGAACTATCAATCATTTAACCCTGTGAGGACCGGAAAACCCTAAACAGGTATTTTTGCAAACAGTGAAGACCCAGATGAAATGCCACATAATGCGGCATTTCATCAGGGTCTGCACTGTTTGCTAAGACAAAATTGATCTTCAGTGAAAGAAATACAATTATTTTTTTAATTATAACCTGAGTCCCTCAATAAATACTGACCCACACTTCCAACGCAAAATGTTACAGGAATTTAACTTTAATTAATATATGAGGTTTTGCCGAAATCATTGTACCATTCAGGGGCATACATTCATCCAGTCAGGTTATGATTAAAAAGTAATTATTGACTGATGAAGTTCTACTTTCATTTTCATAAATAAGTGTTTTAATTTTTGATAAAATTGCGTTACATTGGATGAGACAATATATACTGAGAATCACAGTTCAGATGAAATAGGAATATCAAAAATATTTGTTGACAAACATTTACGAGTATAATGCCAGTAACCAGTTGGCATTTTACATCATGTAAGGTCCGATTTTAAGTCCCTTTGCTAAAACAGCTTATCTGGCAATAGCGCGAATAGTATTCTCCTAAAACTTCAATTTTTCTGCCAAATGTTTAGATCTAAAAGCCAAATATTGAAAAACGGTTTAAAACTGAATGTTCCGTTCACCATTTTCCTACAATTTTAAGTTGAATATCGAAATTTCTCAAATTACCTCCCTTTCAATTAAATAGCATTTGAAATTGAAATGCTCAGCAGATGAAATCCACGCTATAAAAATCAAATTTGTTTCTTTAGACCTTTTGCAGGTAGCCATTAGATAATTTTCAAACAGCTGGCATGCATGCGCACCCGCTAATAAAAAAGATCTAATGCTCAAAAGATCGCCAATGGGAAAACCCATTATAGCTAATTGCTAAACTTTTTTCCCTCAGTATAAGTAATATTTAAGGTTTAGTTTGATTTTGCGTTAGAAGTGTGGTTCAGTATATATAATAGACCATCCTGACTTAACTGTATCAAACTTAAAGGGAAATTCCATTGGTCCTAAAAAGGTTAAAAAGCTGTACTGTTTTATACTTTAAATTTGTATCTTTTAAACAATAAAAAACAGATGCTTTTTCACTGCATTAGGATAATAACAAACGCTGATATGATAAAAACTGTATTTTTATTATGCAGGGATCCTGAAAGTTTTATCAGAGGGGTCCAACTTTGACAAAGATTTTTTTTTTTAGTTTAATGAGGGGAGAAATGATCCAAATACAACTTTTAGCGGGCCATCATCAACTCACCAGCGAAACGACATTTAAATGGCTTTCCCTGGCGGTTCCATGATGGCCCAACATTGAATGTTGGCTTGGTAGCTTTGTGATTTTTCAGGGGATCCGGACCAGTAATGCAAAGAAACCCTATATTTTTGTGAATTTTCAGGGGGGGGGGGGGGGGGGGAGGGGGGTGTGGGGGTGAGGGGGTCCAGACCCCCTGTCCCCTCTTCTGGAACCACCCATGTTTATGCAGGTACCTTGAATACAATGGTAATCAGATCAACATTTTATCCTTCTTTTCAAATAAAAAACATAATTATGTTGCGGGTACTCACTAAAAGAGCCACTTCTAATAAGCATGGTCTCAAATGATTTCATGATCAAATACAAGACAAGATATTTTTTGTATAAATGATGAAATTACTGTACTAGACCTAAAGGGGAAGATCATACTAAGCTGATGCACAGGCTGGTCTGTGCCTTTGTTGTTCACATGCAAAAGTACTAGGTTTTCTCCATACAATGCCCATATGACTGTTATGACCAAATACTGTATGAAATAAAAAGTTATATTGAGTTCAGTCAATAATTCAGCCCATGGAATTTTGGTACCGGAAACCTGTTTTAAGCGGCCACTCAAAAGAAGACAAAAAAATAGGGTTTCAAGCCTGATAATTGCTTAAAGCTGCATAGTCTGTAACTTTTGATATTCTCATTTTGGAAAAAAAGTTTCTATCATTCAAGAATACAGTAAAAATACTCAAATTCAGGTAAAGTTTTTACCATTTTCATAAATTTTAACAAATTATCACTATCAAAACAACAGCATTTATGTTAAAAATCAACTGTCTAGAATTATTGGAGGGATGCAAATAATTCCCAACAAGAGAAAAATAAGATAATTCACTTTTCCATGCAGTTTTCAACTGTAATGAACATATTTATTGTGAACACATAACTTAATTCTATTTTTACAAATGATTTAAAAAGAAAAAAAAATCGAAAAAATGTTCAAAGTTACAGATCTAGTCTCTTTAATGCAGGTCAAAAGTATTGCAGAATGCTCCCATGCAGCATTCTGCAGTACTTTTGGCCTGCACTAAGCTACCACATGGCTTTAAGACCTTTGTTTTGTCTATTATTGAGTGGCTGCTTAAGACAGGTTTCACTGTAGTTACTATTTATACAAGTTTGTGTAACTACTCAGTAGGACTACAGGTCTATAATTGGTCCGTTCCTTCATCATCTTCTATACTTTGTGAATGTGAGCAGGCCTGTCTGTACCTTAGATGCTGACCTATACGATAATTACAGAAATCTCATGTGCTGGCACATATTATTATTAAAAATGTAAAAAATATTAACCCTTTTCATTCTGATGGAATGCCCCCCTGCATGTTGATAGAATAAGTATGGAATTGCCCATTTTGTATTTTGAGGGGTCACAGCTGAAAATTTGTAAATTATGAAACATTCATCATGAAGATTTGTTTTTATCTTTGGCAAACAGTGAAGACCCAGATAAATGCCGCATCATGCGGCATTTCATCTGGGTCTTCAATGTTTGCTAAAGTACCTGAATGAAAAGGGCTAAACAGTCATTCTAATGCACTTGCTTTTGTAACGCCACGTCTGATTGGATAATGTCAAAAATTTGCAACAGTATATCCTGCGATATACTGTCGGAAACAGTTTGATGTCATTAATTACGTCATAATTTGTTGGATGATATACAGCTTTAGCGCTCCAATTTGAGATGAGACTGCAGAGGTGCATTAGAATGTGGGTAACAATATTCAAAATTATCATTTGGTGAGGTATATTGTCAAATATACATTGGAAAATCACGTTTTACCGCTCCGCTCGCGTGTTCCCGTAAAACAAAATTTCCGACCGTGTATCCGACTCCCAAATGAAAATTTTGAATACAGTTATCCCCTAACTATAATATTTCAACAAACCTATCAGCATACTATCATTTACCCTAAATATTCAGACAGTCCCTATAAATTGTAGAGAAGTACACTAATAAAACTGATCCTGACAGAGCAGTTTTATAATGGTCTTAATTATTTGCAATATTGTTAACCTATAATATGTTTTGGGTATGGCAGCAAAAAGTTGGCAAAATAGAGATTTTACTTCTTTGCCAGCCAGCGGCGAGGCTTTGTCATCTGCTGATAACCTTTGCAACCAATTTGAACCCAAATCAGGACCAACCGAACAATGGTCCTGATCCGAATCCATGCTGTTTGACACTCTGATAGTGTTTCTGGAAGAATTTTTGAACAATTAATTTTGAAGAAGGTCAGCAGATAACAACAAAAGCATGAAAAATTACCCAGCATGAGCAAAAAGTTAAATATTGCAGGAATTGTATGTCTGAATACTTTGGGCTATGACTCTAATCTCTATCTATAGCTTGAAATGCTTACCCTAGGTATACAAGATTTTCAGCTCATAAACATTTTTAGTTCTCTGAAATTTGTGCTGCCTTATAAATTGGGGGTATGCAGCATGCTATTTTTCACTCTGCAAACAATATATGTTATGTGTACTTGTCTAGATGTTTTCAATGAGAGCCACAATGATATTTTCAAGGTAAAGATTAGGAAAATGTTTGATATTTATTGCAGCTATGTAAGTATTATGCATTTATGATATAAAAATCTTTTCTGCTGTTATCTCGGACTTTATGAGAGCAACTAAAAACTGCTTTCAAAGACTTTAATCAAATTTTTTGGTAAAATATAATTTGTGACCATAAAAAGGATGACAGATTATTTCAACATAGTTATCCCTACTCTAATTAATTTTAGTTCCATTATCCCTTGATACTGCACTAATAAAATGGTGAGCATGGATAGTAATGTAAAACTACACCTGAATGAACAAATGACATCATCTAACCTCTTGTATACAGAAAACCTCTCAACAGGTCCTCTTACAAACAGTGAAGACCCAGATGAATGCCCCATAATGTGACATTTCATCAGGGTCTGTACTGTTTGTAAAGGTAAAAAAAGATCTTCAGACAAAAAATACACTATTTCTTTTAATTATAACCGAACACCCTAGATATATTTTTTACAATGTACCATCCCAAGTTTATTGCATCAAACCAAAAGAAAAAATCTGTTAGTATACAAAGGCTTAAGTACGTGGGTAGTCCAGTATATTGCATTTTTATGCCAGATAGCCCTATATAAAAGGACACCCAGAATACCTGTTCCAGCCTAATAAGTGCATATACTTAGGACGGCCAGAGTATTGTGAAAAAGCAGTCAAAATGGGGGGTGGGTGTGATTATTTGGCCCTTTATAATCACCTTTAAGTTTTGCATGGAAATTAAGGCGTACATAACATGTTTTCATTAGGAACAGTTTCACTCTCAGACTGTTAGGTCTAAATAAAGAAAGTGATGACTGCACAGAGGAAAACCCTGCACATGGACTTAAAAATAGCTTTAGATTCCCTTTTTATCTCCTTTCTTTTTTCTTTCTCTTCTTTTCCTTTTTCTTTCTTCTCCTTCTAAGCATTCATCATTTGCACTTAGCCATTTAGAACATGCAATTGGTTTTGATTTGACTGCACTTCCACAATAAGGGAAGAAAAGGCTTTTTTTAAAGAGGAGTATTTTACACTTTTTATCCAACTGTGGAAGCTTCTAATTAGCGTCTTATAAATGCTGGCTAGCTCAGATTCCATTATGCTTAGTCAACATATGGCCATACTCTTTGGTATCAAAACACAAGACATTATTGTTGTCTTGTCAGAATTAGGGTTCTTAAAAAAGTGTTTGTCTTCAATTAGGCATAAATATGTTGTGGTAGTGGTAAGGATATAGTCCTATAAGCTCATATTTAGTACTTTATGGGTATTTTACACTATATGAACTTCTGATTTCCAGATGGACAGTACAGCGAAGAGTTTGGAGTTGGGGTTGGCAAACATCAGGGTTCTGTTCAGAGTCCCCTGCTTTTTATACTAGTAATTGAGGCACTTTCCCGGGAGCTTCGCACTGGTGTACCTTGGGAGCTACTGTACGCTGATGACCTCGCGGTGATTGCAGATACACTTGAGAAATGCATCACTAAGCTGAAGGCATGGAACAATGGTATGGAGAACAGAGGACTGAGAGTCAAAATGTAGAAAACAAAAATCATGATCTCAGGTGCTGGACTTAATCTGCTACGTGACTCCGGTACTTTCCCCTGCGCTGTCTGTCCAAGTGGAGTGGGAGCAAACTCTATTAGCTGTTCCCAGTTCAAATTGTGGGTCCATAAGAAGTTCAGTGGTATTAAGGGCAGACTAAATGTAACTCCTAGCTATGTGTGCCTAAGATGTCTTGACCAGGCCAGTCCTATTGAAGGTAGACCTATCACACAAGTAGTTGATGGTATGCTGCTCGACATGGAAGCCAGCTTCTGCTATCTTGGCGACATGTTATGCGTTGGTGAAGGATGTGCCCTTGCTATTGCTACAAGATGTTCTACTGCATGGGGAAAGTTCAGGAAACTACTTCCGATACTGACTTCCAAGCATGTGTCACCTTTCACTCGTAGAAACGTGTTTAGTGCTTGCATCTGCTCAGCCCTATTACATGGAAGTGAAACTTGGGCACCAGCAGCCACGGATTTACAGAGGCTTCGTAGAAATGATAGAGCCATGATCCGCTGGATCTGCGGTGTCAAACCACATGGCAAAGTCCCCATGGAAACCATGTACACAAAGTTAGGGATTCCGGAGGTAGCTGTTGCACTAAGAACTAAACATCTGAGATGGTATGGTCATGTTGTGTGTGCATCTTCCTGGACAAACTCAATTACCAGTAACGCCATCCCTGGCCCTAGAGGAAGTGGGAGACCAAGGAGGTCTTGGAGTGAGTGTGTTAAAGCAGATGTCGATGCGGGCAAACTAGAAGGCATCGATCCCCAGAACAGAGAAGCCTGGAGATCTGGTGTGAGAAGGACAAGCCAAATGCACCTTACCCCAGGAACTGGGAAACTATCTGCAGTCTAAATATCAAACCAGGATAAAGTAAGTAAGTAGTAAGTAAGTAGTCAATCCAGTGGGATTTTTTTTCCATTATTGATATGGAATTATTATGTACAGTGGCGGATTTAGGGGGGGTGCTTAGGGTGCTTCAGCACCCCTAGCTGAGTCCATGGTAAAAACATCTTAACCTACCTTTTTTCTTCTCAATGTACGGTAGGCACCTTTTAGCATGTTCTGTAAGGCCGGTTTTAAAGTCAGCACCCTAGAGATTTAAACGGCTGTTAATTGTCACACCTAATCATAAAATTAAGTTTTACCAATCAGTGGAGAGCAAATCAGCTGACCGACTGAGTAACTAGGCAAACTGAGTTACCTCTAAATTTGGATAGCCTTATCTTCAAGTCAGTGCGAAAAGAGAATTTCTAAACAATTACCTATTCCAAACAACTAATACATTTTGTATAAATTTATAAACAAGTCTTGATATCTGGCGAAATGCTTTCCTCAAATTTTTATGCGTTCATTATTGAAAACGATATTCCTGCAAACTGTTTGAGTTTGACAATTTTTCATATGTAATGTATATTTTCATGCGTCATGGCCACTGACACGACGCGCGCGACCTGATAGAATACCCATGGTCTGTTTTGAAATTGTCGGTCTCTTTGATCATGAATCACCACTGGTGGTAACACCACTGAACAATCTGGACTCAGATCAGGCCCGAAATTTTATAAGGTTTCAAACTGCTTGAAATTATGACGTATACATGAACTCGGACCCGGTCCGAGACATGAAAGATATTTTTAATAGAAGTTATTATAATTAAAAGTCTGCAGATAACATCAGTTAGCATGCAGAGTTGATACACAAGCATGTTGACATAAATACTGGGGTTGCGACCAGGTAAGGGACAATCAATTTTGCTCAGCTACAGAGACTAGCTGTGGTATAGAAATTTTGCCTGAGGTAGGGTTATCTGTTACAATTTCAACAGACATATACACTGGTTTTGACATAATCACAGTCTGATCTGTGCCTTTGTTGTTCGCTAGCAGCAAAATCAAGTTCTCTCGCAGCTATCTCCCATAATATGAATTTTTCAAAGGATTTAGTTTTAAAATCGGACGGTAGACATAGCGTTTTTCCCCAACCGCATTTTTCTTTTTAAAAATTGCCTCAGGCATTTGCCTTACTGCTCTTTCCAAGACATATAAGCAGTCTTGCTGGGTTCTTCATGATGCGCTGACATAGGCGGATGCGTGTTCTGATTTGGGTCATCCAAGCGAGAGCCTTCGCTGGGCAACATTGCATGGGATAAGACCGGTTTTTTTAAAAAAAAATAAAAAAAAATTGACCTAGCACACAAGATTTTGATACTTATTGTATCTGCAATGCAAGTCTGTGCATATTGTGCGTGCGTGACACTGCAGCAAAATCAGGTTTCCCATAAAGTGAAATGTTCAAAGGATATATAGTTTTAAAATCGGAGGGTATAATTAGTCATAAGCACTTTTTGATGCCTTATATCCAACAACATTTTTCTTTTTAAAAATCGCCGCACACATTTGCCGTGGTGCTCTTTCCATGACCTGTTAGCAGTCTTGCTGGAGTCTTTATTTTTTTTCTGACAAACACTGATGCACACTCTGATTCTGGTCATCAAAGTTTCAGCCTTCTCTGAGCGGTTAGTCCAGGGAATGTACGCTAATGCACGAAGCCGGGTTCGTGTTGGCGAGGGTTTCAGCAAAGAGTTTGAGGTGAAGATGATCAAGGCAGCAGGTGATACAGGTGCCACCATGATCCGAGATCTTGCTACTGCGATTATCTGTGATGGCAAGGTCCCAACTGACTGGGAGGAAAGTTTCATTGTCTGCCTTTACAAGGGCAAAGGTGATGCTTTGGATAGAGGCAACTATCGAGGCCTCAAGCTGACTGAGCAGGCCATGAAGATCCTAGAGAGGATTGTCGATGGTCTCATAAGACAGGTGGTGTCTATTGACGACTCCCAGTTTGGCTTTGTCCCAGGAAGAGGCACTACAGATGCAATCTTTGTGGTCCGGCAACTGCAGGAGAAATACCTAGCAGTGAACAAGAGGCTTTATATGGCCTTCGTGGACCTAGAGAAAGCATTTGACCGTGTCCCTCGGAAGGTTATCTGGTGGGCCCTGAGAAAGCTAGGCGTTGAGGAATGGATTGTGCGGTTAGTCCAGGAAATGTACGCTAATGCACGAAGCCGGGTTCGTGTTGGCGAGGGTTTCAGCAAAGAGTTTGAGGTGAAGGTCGGGATCCATCAGGGATTCGTACTCAGTCCCTTGCTCTTCATCATTGTGCTGGAGGCCTTGTCACGTGAGTTTCGGGCTGGTGTTCCCTGGGAGGACCTATATGCAGATGATCTTGTCATCATTGCTGACTCCCTAGAGGAATGTGTCAGGAGGCTCTTGATATGGAAAGAAGCCATGGAGAAGAAGGGATTGAGGGTAAATGCAGGAAAGACAAAGGTCATGATCTGTGGTACAGGCCTGGACCTCTTGCAGAGTTCAGGCGACTACCCATGCGCTGTCTGTCGTACAGGAGTAGGCAACAGCAGCATCTACTGCAATGGCTGCAAACTTTGGGTGCATAAGAAATGCAGTGGGCTACAACGACTGACACCAAATCCTGATTATAGGTGTGCACGGTGCATGGGAAATGCTCGCCCTATTGACGGCAGACCACAGAGTGAAGTCCAGGTCGGACCTGATAAGCTTGAGGTGGTAGCTTCCTTCTGTTACCTAGGGGACATGCTTTCTGCTGGTGGAGGCTGTGAAATGGCGGTCACTACTCGTGTGAAAATCGCCTGGAAGAAGTTCAGGGAGCTACTACCAGTTCTCAGATCCCGCCACCTCTCTTACAAGACCCGTGGCCATGTGTACAGCTCTTGCGTGCGGAGCGCCATGCTCCATGCCAGTGAAACTTGGCCACTTACCAAGACGAACCTGCAGCGCTTGCAACGCAATGATAGGGCCATGATCAGACAGATCTGCAGTATCAAGCCAGAGGATGTGGCCATGGTAAGGTCAAGCGAGCTACTGGCAAAGCTTCAGCTTGAGGACCTCGACCTCATTTTGAGAGAGAGAAGGCTTCGCTGGTTTGGGCATGTGGAGCGTTCGAGTGGTGCAATCAGAACAGCATATGATATGCAGATTGACGGCAAGCGGGGGGCAGGGAGGCCCAAGCAAACATGGAAGAAACTGACAGAGAAAGACTGCCGTGAGTGGAAGCTCACCACAGTTGACCCTCAAGAAAGGAGCACCTGGAGATCAGGTGTGAGATCTGCTATGCGTGCAGCTAGCCAGTTACCTGGAAAGGGGCCCACTGATGTGGATGATGCCCCTGCACCTGCAGGTAAATCAAAAATCCGATTATGATGATGATGATCTGAGCAACATTGCGTGCGATAAGACGCTTTAAAAATGAACTAGCACATAAGATTTTGACACTATCCACAGGAGCTTGAAGTTCGGTCCTTATATCACCTATATAGCCTATATACGTAATGACATTGTGAGCTTTTGGTTTTGAGGCTATAGGGGTGATTTAGGGATCAAACTTCAAGCTCCTGTGCACTATCCTACCAGCGATGCCAGTCTTGCATATTGTGCGTGCGTGCATGTGTGTGTCAACTCTGTGGGATGTGAGTCTGACTAGCGATCAGGCTGTCACGAGTTCGCTCTCCCCGTCCAGCTCCATTCTAATGTTGAAATTGGTCATAAACTATTTTCTACAGTCATTCCCATTCCTTCTTAATGAAAGAAGAACAGTTGTCAGTCACTGGCAAAGCTCCACTCCAGGCCCTTTTGTATCTATTAGATGGGAGCAGTAAGGAATTATTTCACTACCTTCCCCTCCAATCAACTGGGAAATAATCTATATGCCGACCCAGTTGAGTAACAGTATTGTTAGCTCACATGACTACGAAAACTCATGTGAAGTTTTAGTGTACCAATGGTCCAATGTTCGTCATGGCATCTTCCGTTCATGTTTTCAAAGAAGTATATCAGCGGACTAATTTTAGTCAAATTACATAAAAAGCATCATCAGGTATGGAAGGGGAAAGGTTCCATGTGGTTTTTGGGCTGACTGGTATATGTATAGACTTATAATGGGGAAAAATTAAAAATCTTTTTCTCTGAAACGGAGAGACCCACAGCTTATAGATGTATGTCTTGTGGTCATCTACATAAATCCTGCCATCCATGCTCATGGTGTCTATACTAGCCATGGAGTCATTAGCAAAAAAAAATCCCTAAAACCATCAGACCCACAGCTTGTAGTCCCAAAAATTCTGCCAACCATGCATCTTGGGTCAAAATTTACCAAATACTGACGATCATTAGGCTTTAACAGCGTCCATAATCATAATGGGGAAAAACTTTATTTAAAAAAAATCTTCTGTCCACAGCTTATACTTTAAATATGTAGCAAAGTTTAGTGTTTAGTGTTTTCTATACGTTAACCCAACCACGCACCTGGGGTTCAAATTGATCACGCGCCGGGGACATTTGCCTTTTTAAACAAAATAAATTGATAAAAAAATCTCCGAAACCAGAAAGCCAAATACTCAGGGGAGTGGTATATAGGCTAATAGAGTATCTTGCTTCTATGGGACACAGTTCTATATGGAAACTGATTTGCGCTATTTGTGCCTGTAATATATTGACTGTCAGTGTCCATCTATCAAGCACCCCCAGCATAAGTGGTCCTGGATCCGCCACTGATGTTGATGAAAAAGTGCAGATGCCCATCAGATGGCCTATCAGATAGTGGTAAGGATATAGTATTTAATACTTTATGGGTATTTTACACTAGGTTTCCATAAGAAGATATAAAATTTTTAAAAAGTTATGTACATCCTTGTTCGGAAAGTACAGAACTATTTCTTATTCCTCCAATGAGTACCAACAACAAATTTTCTTGTTGAGACACTTCCAACAAGCAGCATAGCAAATTTTTTGTGGAGAAAAAAAAGGAAAAAAAAAACATTTTTAAGTAGATAAAAGTGACTTATCAAGGGCTATATGTCATTGCCACCAATCCAGCTCCTTCATCACATAAACTCAATACTGTGTAATGAAGAAGAGGGACATGTTTCCTATGAATGAGATGGACCCTTAAATTCAGCAAAATCATTCTTTTTTCTAACTAATACAAAATTTTAAAAATTCGAAAATGATATTCGATGGCTTTGATGTTTATCTTCGACATACCTTAAACAGTGTGCCCTGGCACATAAATTGAGTCTAGATTCTGTGTTGAAGTTTAAAAAATGTCATTTTTCTTCATTACAAAACTGTCAAGCAGAATATCCTCTTAAATCGATATCAGTGTCGAAAATTTTGATGAATGTCTCATCGAATAGCATTGCCTGATTTCTAAATTTTGCTCTCAAAATTAGGAAACAGAAAGTTTAACCCAAATGGTATATGTGATGAAGGAGCTAGATTGGTGGCCGTGTTTGTCAATCAACTAGATATTGCATTATATTTACAAGTGCATTATAATGTTAAATAAAGCTCTTAATTTTCAGCTTAGCTCATCTATGCCTGTTAAGTCCAAGCAACTAATATTTTCTGCAGCATTACTGTACAATATTGTGCTCACTAAAAATGTATATGATGTGAAAATCCTTGTACTATTCTAGGGTAGGCTTTCGCACTTTATTTCTTACTGCTTCCTGTCTCTCCCTTTGTTCATCAAGTCTTCGGTTCAATTGTTCTTGTTCCTAGAGTAAGAATATAAATGGGATATTCAATTATTTATAATCTTGTAAATTCCAAATCCTAGCATGCGCGGATCCAGAGGGGGGGGAGGAGGACCAACCCCCCTGAAAAATCACCCAATAAACGTCCCACCAGCAAAATGCCATTCATTTTGCTGGTGAGCCAATGATGGTCTGCTTAGAATATTGGAATGATACCCCTCTCCCTGTAAAATAGGATGGTTAAAGCAAAAAATAAATCTAAATTTTTGGACCCCCCCCCCCCCCTTGACAAACTCCTGCCTAGGGACTTGATTTTATTTAAAGAATTGAAAGTTTGAGTTATCGGGAGTAGACATAAAATAAATACCCTGCCCCCCCCTCCCCCACCCCCACAAAATGATTTTTAAATTAAGTGTTTTTCTATAACCATATGTTTTTGGTGCGTAAAAGAAACCTCTCAGGTAGACATTTCTTTTACACACCAAAAACATATGTTTTATAGACAGTTATTTAAATAGTTCAAAAATATGTTCTCTTACATGTATCTGAATCCATTGTGTCCCAAATTTATTTCTCATAAGCAAGCGGGTATTTAAAAAAAATTGTCATTTGAATTTTCGAGTTTTTACTGTATTTTCATTTCATTTGCTACACCGTTGTTGTCTTAGATGAAACCAAACTTACTAGCTGCTTGCATATCTCAATGTAGAAAACTCCATCTTTGTGACAAGTTTTGTCACTCTGCTTTAACTCTTTGTAATCAGGAAACCCTAAACAGGTACTTTTACAAACAGTGAAGACCAGGTGAAATGCGGCATAATGCCACATTTCATCAGGGTCTACAATGTTTGTATGGGTAAAAAGATTTTCAGACAAAAGAATACAGTATTTAAAAAATATACCCTGACACTCCTAGATATATACAATGGACCATCCCAAGTTTATTGTATCAATCCATTAGTAAACAAAAGGGTTAAAAAGAAGTATTTCTGTAACGATCATCTTGGCCTTTTTGTGTACAATAGGGTTAAAACTTAGTTATTCATGTGTATGTATGAAATATCAATTTATAGCTAGCTCTGATTTTATGACTCCATTGGTAGCATGATAAACAGTGTAAATGCGTATCAGATACTGTTTTCAAATTAATATTCATATATTCAATATCAAAATTGAGCCACAACATGAGATTTCCAACAATGTGATACGTGAAACCAGCAAAGGCTCAGATCAGCCTGCATATATGCACAGCCTGATCAGAGCCTTTGCTGGTCGGTTGAATATTTCATACCTGTTAAGCTACTGACCGAACAGCAGTTGAAGTTTCTATGCTTAAAAGGAGGCTGAACAGGCTCGTCTGAGTCTATTCATGTCAAAAAACTACATTGTTGGAAATCTCATGTCGCAGCTTAAATGTTTACCTAATTATTTGTTCCTTTAAAAATAATTGTCATTTGTAATAGCTTTATAATGGCCGATAAACACATGTGTACATACCTCCTGGTGTCTCCTGATTACAGCATTTGTCTCGGGATCTGAGAGTACACCTCGGGCATTCAGGTCATCTATCAGGCTGGTCTTCAAGTTGTGAATAGCCATCTGTTGTTCCTCAATCTTTGCCATCTGAAAAAAATGGAAACAGAAAAGAATGATAAAAGCTTAAGTTCTGCAGGCAAAATCTTTGCCCTAGACTAAGATCAGACTGCACAGTGTACAATTATGTAGTCTCACAAGAACCTTTAATTACAGTAGAATCTCGTAAATCCCAAGCCCTAGGGACTCAGGATTTTATTTCAATGTATCGAAAGTTCAAATTACAGTGAAGTAGACATAAGAATTAAAATGATTATTATCAGTTTTTTTTCTATCAAACATGTGTTTTGTGTGCTTAAAGAAACGTCTCAGAGAGATGTTTCTTTTACGTACGCATTACATGTGTTTTTATATATAGTATTTAAAATAGTCCATAAGTAGGCCCTATTCTCCGAATCCATTAAGTCTGAAATTTAATTTGAATTACGAGAATTTCGAAAAATCAGAGTTTGAATTTTCGAGGCTTGTCTGTATCACATACACTGAATATGGCAGTAAATGAAGGTGCAGACAAAAAAAGAAACCTCTAGCCCCCACTGAATAGTGGTACATGTACCCTGAAAGAATTAATAACTGTTGCACAGCTAGTAGGGACAAAATGTTGATAACCTCTGCTATCATTAAACACCCATATTAGGCCCAACAAAATGCCTTGATGGTATTCCTGAAAGTTTTTTAAATCCACAAATGGCAATAAAGCAAGCAAAATTATCCAGCAAACAAGTTAACCCTTTTCATTCGGGATACCTGCAAACAGGTACTATGGCAAACAGTGAAGGCCCAGACAAAATGCCACATACTGTGGCATTTCGCCTGGGTCTGCACTGTTTGCAAGAATAACAGGAAATCTTCATAACAGAAATATATCATAGGATAAAGGAAAACAGAATACACAACTATCAACGACCTTTAATGAATTTATTTTATGAGTGATCAACCGGTTCCGGCCAAACAATGGCCTTTTTCAAGATAAAATTAAGTAGAAAATAGTTCCTGAGGTATGAAAAAAAAGGATAAATTTGGTCACGTGACTGTCATTGTTATGTCTGGAACGGACTGGTTTGGTCTGGATCAGTGGTGAATAAAGTCAAAGTTACCTTTGAGTGGTAAGTTTTCCATTACTTAAAAATTCCATAAACCCGATTGTTGATGTATGTATGATGTGAAGGCTGGTCTGTGTCCCTTTCATCTTCGAGGTCTGTGGAGCTTGAGTCTGATGTGGAGCCTGAGTCTGATGTGGAGCTTGAGTCTGATGTGGAGCTTGAGTCTGTTAAGTGTAGATCTTCCCATAGTGTAGATAGTGTAGGTTTGTTTGTGGAGCTTACTAATTTCAATGCCTGTTCTATAGTTAGTGGTTGGAATCTTCTTTCCTCTGGTGCTGGTGTTGCTGGTCATCTAGATTTGAAGTGTAGTCTGTAGGTGGTTTTGGTAAGTCAGGGTTTTACAGGACGCAATATCCTGCGTCTTATACGCATAAATCATTAGGTAGGACCACTCAATTTACCTTACCTGCGTCCGCTGGGACGCAGACATGTTTGTTGTGCCTTTCATTAAAATCCCAAATTCCAAAGTTATTTCGTAATGATTCGGTTTTTCCCATATTTACAGCCTATCTATAAATAAATAGGACAGGTGCTGTCGTTTAACCAATAATATCGGAAGGTGTGTCAAAACAGTCCAATCAAATTCGCGTTGCTATGGCGCTTTGAAATCTCATCATGTCTCGCACCCGCTCTGATTTATCGATCAACATAGACGCTTGTCAACCTATTGGGTTTTCTTACGGTCAAACGTGTAAATGACTAGAAAAAAAATCGGCTGCTAAAATGTCGAAACAGATTGATCTGAGAAACTTTTTTGGCAAAAGAAATGCAGAAACGGACCAAGAACCATCCTCTAGCGGCTGTTCAGAGTCAGATCAGTCCAAATCTTCTAAAAAAAAAACAGCCCCGCAAAAAAGATCGAAAATTCCTATCTAGCGGGCTAGGTCGCTACAAATGGTTGAGATGCGAAAATGACCTGATGTTTTGCGACACCTGTTTGACAGCTAAGGCCTGTTCGAATCCCTTCACGGAAGGATTTACTACCTCAAAAAATTTCTACGCTTATATAAAAAGATGGGACCCCCATTTTCAATGATGGGACCCCCATCATAATCAAAGTTGAGTCCCAGGGACCCCCAAACATTCAAGTTGGTGTAAAACCCTGGGTAAGTGCTTCTGCTGGTGGAATCCATGGTCCGGGTTTGGTGGCTGTAGTTTTGGGGTTGGTGATGAGTTTCTTGGTTATGTTGATGTCCTGGTCTGTGTGTAGTTTCTTGATATGTTGTATGGCGTTCTCCCTCCGTGAGTAAAGCTTGTCACAGTACCAGCATTGGTATCTGGTTAGTACTGTGGCGTGAACTGTGGATTCATGTCGTCTGAGGTTCCCAATTGTAGTAAAGGTTTTCTTGCAGTTAAGGCAGGTTAGTCTGTAGTCTGTCATTTTCTCTATTGTTGTATTAAATTTAATCCCGCTGGGTGTTTCGCTTGTAAGCGTGCTATCCAACTTTCTTCTGTTCTGAGTCTGAGAAATATATCATGATTTAGAAATTTCTTCCTGTGACCCCTTGAAAGCTGAATTGGTCAACTCCATAATCATTTTATCAAAATGCATGGGAAAATCTATAAGAATAAATAACTAGGAATTGTGTTTATGAAACACTGTGCCCCCAACCATTAGCTTGTTGATAAGGATGATCTCACCGTCCTTTTCACCAGGTAATCTAATTACCATCCTCTATCAGCTGACCAAAGCTGTGGCTACTAGCTGTAATAGTTTTCCGAGATATCTTTATAACAAGTTTTTGATGTCCAAATTTGAAGTGGGCACTTGACTTGACTTGATCCAGAGTTTATTTTTCTACTGCTGCGGGTGTCCCAGGTACTGGGGTAGGCAGCAGGTGGCTAGAGTGTCTAACCCCACGCCTCTCTGTTCAGTGGATTGATGCTGCCAAGGCTGCACATTTTCATGTCAGTCTTAACACATTCAGACCAGGTCTTTTTAGGTCTCCCTTTTCTTCTGGCGCTAGGAATCGTCATACTTGTGATGGAGTTTATGCATGAAGAGGAGCGTGCAACATGTCCATACCATCTCAAACGCCTAGTGCGGAGAGCTGCTGTCACCTCCTGCACTCCTAACATTGCACAGAGTGAGTCTGTGGACACTTCATCATCATCTCTGACTCCGCATATCCAGCGGACCATTGATCTGTCGTTCCGGCGAAGCCGCTGCAAGTCTGGCCCAGTAGGTGCCCAGGTCTCACTACCATGTAATAGGGCAGAACGTACACAGGCGTTGAAGACCTTCCCGTGGGTCCTTAGGGACACATGCTTGGATGTTAGAATAGGAAGAAGCCTTTTAAACTTTCCCCAGGCAGTACTACATCTGGTGACGATGGCAAGCTTGCATCCTCCCCCAGCACACAGCATGTCTCCAAGGTAGCAAAAGTTGGATTCCACGATAACTCGAAAAAATGCAAAGGGCAATAACAAAAAAACAACTTTTTTTTACATTTTCACCAGGTAATCCACTGATTATCTTCTATCAGCTGACCAAAGTAAGTAAGGGTGCAAAGATCAGGAATCGATACAATAAAGTACCACACCTGACCCAGGATACCAATGGGAAAGTGACAAACTCACAGTAGACACCACAAACGAGAGCCAAGAGGTCAGCCCTTTCCCAGCAGGTGACCACAAAGCACATATACACAGACGCGCACAAAGACATAGCAAACACAAGACAGAACAAAAACATAAAAGATCCACAAAAAGAAGTACCGCCTTGGAACGGTCAGTAAAATATTTTACTGGAGGGCTTAAACCGGTTAAACGGCGCCAACCTCACCCTTAATTCAGATGTGGATCAAGACACATAGAAAGTCAAATGTATTGCAGAATGCTACCCTTAAAGCATTCTGCAATACTCAAAACCTTCACTAAGCGATAATTTGTCTGGAAAACCAATTTTTGGTCTTCTTGTGTGGCCGCTTAAGACAGGTTTACTGTAAATTTACGCGCACAAAGACACAGCAAACACAAGACAGAACAAAAACATAAAAGATCCACAAAAGAAGAACCGCCTTGGAACGGTCAGTAAAATATTTTACTGGAGGGCTTAAACCGGTTTAACGGCGCCAACCTCACCCTTAATTCAGATGTGGATCAAGACACATAGATATTTGGTTTGCATGAAAGACCCCTAACTTATCCATGCATCATCTCCTTAAACATATAAATCAAGATATAACAAAGAGATAAAGCAAGGATAAGGACTCAACAGTAAATTAAACTGAATACCGGAGCAAAAGAAATCCAACAGGTAAACCCTGGTGGGCCCAACAAACAGCCAAAGCATCAGGCCCCTACCATCTCATCAATAGATAAGTCTTAAAGTTTGAAGTTCCTAGCTGTAATAGTTTTTGTGTTATCTTAATTACAAAATTTCATTATGATCCTTTAAAAGGGGCATAACTCCACAAAAGGAGATAATACAGTATTAAAAAAAATATGGGTCAGTTCTTTTTTATGAGGATCCCATCTATGAACTTTCAAAGCAATATCTTAAATTTTGAATGGACACACCAATGGACAGAAGGATGAACAAGCCCAAATCAATATGCTCCTTCAACATTTCCAAACTTTGTAGCATTTAAAATGTTAACATGCCAATAGACAATTAATCAGCAGTTAGAATCGTACCTCTTTAGCCTTGGACAACTGTAGACCAGCTACAAGGAAGGAAGGGGGGGGGGGGGGGGGGGGCATAAGTTAGAATCTTACCTCTTTAGCCTTTGAAAACTGTAGACCAGCTACAAGGGTTCCTAGTCTTTCCTCTTGCTCTTTGAGAGCCAGTGATCTCTCTTTCAACATCTCTATCCGAATCTAGAGAGGGGTGGGGGGTGGGGGGCATAGACAAATTATCTAGTTAGAATCTTACCTCTTTAGCCTTGGACAACTGTAGACCAGCTACAAGGGTTCCTAGTCTTTCCTCTTGCTCTTTGAGAGCCAGTGATCTCTCTTTAGGACCAAGATCAGGAGAGGGGTGGGGGGCATAGACAACTTATCTGTAGAAATAATCCTACCTCTTTAGCTTTCGACAACTGTAGACCAGCTACAAGGGTTCCTAGTCTTTCCTCTTGCTCTTTGAGAGCCAGTGATCTCTCTTTTAACATCTCTATCCGAATCTGGAGAAACACAGGTTTATTTGTTAACTCTTTCTTTGCTAGGTGACTGTCACCGTCTGCTGATAAATTTTGCAAACCGTTTGGACCCAGATCAGGAACGACAGAATGTCGTTCCTGATCTGGATCCAAATTGTTTGACACTCTCATAGTATTCCTGAAATAATTTTTGTAAAAGTCGATTTTGAAAAAAGTCAGCAGACAACAACAAAAGCATGAAAAATTACCCAGCATGCAAAGAGTTAAAGATAAACACAGCTGGAAATGTACAAGATATATAACCTGTGCAGTTTTACACAGGTTTCATATTTTGTACATATCTTGGCATTTGTAACAACAAAATAAACTTATCACATGTATTTTAAGAAGTTAATATTTTAACAAGTAATCAGCTCATTTCCAAAAGTGTTAATACAGTGAACCTGGATCTCTACTGCAAAACTGTAATAACCCTTTGTATACTGGAAACCCCTAAACGGGTACTCTGGCAAACAGTAAAGACCCAGACGAAATGCAGCATAATGCTGCATTTCATCAGGGTCTGCACTGTTTTTAAGATTACAACCTTCAGGGACATAAAAACATCATAATTTAGAAACTTCTACCTGCAACCCCTTAAACTACAAAATGAGCAATCCTGTACTTATTGTGTCAGTAAAAATGGAAAAATCCATCAGAATACAAAGGGTTAAAGGGCCTCACTGCTGCAGAGAAACAAACTTTACTGCATATATTTTTGTCAAAGTCAATGGAGTGTGAGTCAAGGTCACAGTGCATGCTTGAATAGTATGCCGAAGATAACTATTATGCAAGGTTTGACACTCAAAGCTATCACTGCAGCAGAGAAACAAGCTTGAATGTAAATTGTTGTAAGACTGATGGCTGGACATATGGACGAACAGAAGGACAGATGTTTAGACATATATTACATGTTTGACGGAGAAATTTTATGATTTATCAAACAAATAAAAGCGGTAATTTTTATCTTGTCAAGAAAGATTTATTTCCTCTAGGGAAATAAATCTCTTTAGCCTGAACTTCTTTTTCCTGATCTCATGTGAACCAAGGCCTTGATGAGATGAAACGCATTTCATATTCGTTTCATTTTATTATTTACAAATTAACAAACTTTAAGATAACGCTTCTCTGCCCTTTTGACATCACAAACATTAACAAATGATGTCATTTACACATGCGATGACCTTGCATAACGTTTCTGTCTTCCAACACTGAAACTGGAGGATCGAGGAACAAAAGTGAAAAATTCTAGAAAAACACAAAACATTTAGTACCTGTTCCTTACGATCTAACTAAGAAAATGACTACCCAGACTTTATGTTTTCGTTCACTAACAGAAAAAATTACAGAAGTTTGAAGTTCTGAGGTGGAATTGATGAAAAAGATTTCCAAAATGGCGGACTTCCATTTTTCTCAGCAGGGAACAGCTGATGTATTACTACTAGTGTTAGACTTAAGACATAGCATGATCCCAATAGTTTTGCCACATCGCATACCATAATATTTTCTTGATTTGAGCAAGCAGTTCAAGCAGAATACATGTAATATACAGTTTATTGAATCATTCTATTTAAAATATGGGATTTATAAACCTCTGGAGGTGAAAAATCATATAAGAAACTTGTGCTTGCGCACTCATTTCTTTATCAGATTTTTCACCTCCCTCGGTTTATAAAACCCATATTTTAAATAGAATGATTCAATAAACTGTATTCAACATATGAGCAGGATAGATGTGATGCTCAGTTCAGCTGAGCATGAAAAAAGTTCAATAACCTCAGTGCCTTAACTACATTATCAAAATATTGACATAACTATAACTGTGGGTTAGAAAGCAATACTCACCGACTCCAGTTCATCATTCCAGTCCAGTTTCCTGCCTTGCAGCACTGCCATCTTCTGTTCAACATGTTCCTTCATCAACCTAACCTTCTTTATTTGGCTTTCATCATCAGAGTCCTCAGCATTATTCTCCATTATTCTACGCTGATTCTGTAAAAAAGGTTGAGTGGGACATACTGTGTATCACTTCTATTTGGTGGTCATTTTAATGTGGCGCTATTTGCAAATTAAACAACAAGAGGGCCATAGTGGCCCTGAATCGCTCACCAGTCTGTGCTATATGCACCAGTCATATAAGCTTATGCCACCCCTAGGGAGGCCCATTTTAGGCCCTTGGGGCATTATTTGAACAAACTTGGTAGAGATCCACTAGGTAATATTACATACCAAATATCAAAGCTCTAGGCCCTGTGATTTCAGACAAGAAATTTTTTTCACATTTTCCTATATAAGCCTTTGTAAAACATGTGACCCCGGGGCGGGCCCATTTTTGGTCCAAGGTGAAATTATTATTACAAACTTGGTAGAAGTCCACTAGGTGATGCTACATACCAAATATCAAGGCTCCAAACCTTGTGGTTTCAGACAAGAAGATTTTTTCATGTTTTTCCCTATATTGGCCTATGTAAAACATGTGACATCCGGGGCGGGGCCATTTTTGGTCCCAGGGGTATAATTTGAACAAACTTGGTAGAGGTCCACAAGGTGATGCTACATACCAAATATCAATGCTCTAGGCCTTGTAATTTAAGACAAGAAGATTTTTTCACATTTTCCTTATATAAGCTTATGTAAAACATGTAACCCCTGGGGCTGGGTCATTTTTGGCCCCAGGGGTATAATTTGAACAAACTTGGTAGTGGTCGCAGGGGTATAATTTGAACAAACTTGGTAGAGGTCCACTAGGGCATGCTACATACCAAATATCAAGGCTCTAGGCATTCTGGTTTCAGACATGAAGATTTTTAAATTTTTCATCTCGAAAATCTATCTTTAGCCTCTGTGACTTAGATATACATCAGACCAGATACATTTGACCAATTTCTGTAGAAAGCCACCCAAGAATAATTTGTGTGAAATTATTTTAAAATTGGACTAGGGGTTTAGGAGATGTCATTTAAATCAATTGTTTACAGACAACGGACGAGGGACCAAGTCTGATCACAAAAGCTCACCCTGTCACTATGTGACAGGTGAGCTAAAAATGCTGTTTTAAGTTTATTCAGACAATTTGCAATAAATGGATACTCATCCATGGTATGCTACTGTCTGTTTCAACTAAACTAGGAATATTTCCAATTTGCGTAAAATTCTTCTTGAATAAAAGAAAGAATATGCTCCCTTGGGAAGCAAATTCTTTCCTTTAAGAGGGATCATATTTGTTCCTTTAAGAGTAGCCCCTTTGACAAACAAAATTAGTTTAAAAATCTTTTTGTGCCTGTATTCCTTGGCTGTAGATGCTTTATGGTTTTAAAATGTCTCAGAAGACGGGGCCACTGCTTAAAGTCTCATCCGAAAGACTGGGAAAGCAGGGGATCAAACTCAGGACCCCTGGGTACAAGGCGAGCAATTTATCCACTATACAATGGCGGCTCATTCTAAATTCCTTCAATATGCCAATTTTGCAGAATCACCAGATTTTTATGCTGCAAATATTAAATGTTTACAGTATACAGTATAGTACAATCATACAACATCAGGCCTTGAGTTAAAGAGTGCGTACCAAAAAAATATTTTTCTTATTTCTCAGCCAAAACATATGTTGTGGGTACTCAAAAGTACCGTCTCAATGAGACGGTTCTTTTGAGCACCCAAAACATATGTTAAAATTGATGGGTAAGAAAATATTTACAATTTTACGCTGAAAATTTTTGTTTGTAGTACAAACATACGACATACATGAAATATTACCTCTTTCTCCTTATGTTGTTTCAGCTGTAATTTTTCCATCTGTTGAGCTCTTTTGTGTGCTAGCTTCTCCTCTATCATTCTCTTCTGTCGTAACTTGTTCAAGGTCAAGCTGAAAAGACAAGGTTATGGCAGAACAGGGAAAAAGACTAACAGGGGCCCAGTTGCCCACAGCCCCTAAATTTTGGGCTGGGCACCTAAAATTTTGGAGAAAATGTCTGGCAGAACAGGGAAAAAGACTAACAGGGGTCCAGTTGCCCACAGCCCCTAAATTTTGGGCTTGACACCTAAAATTTTGGAGAAAATGCGCATACCCCTTATGTCAAATTTTGAATTTTGCCACTGTGGGCCCCCAAGTCAAAATTGTTATTCTGTATTCCTTCAGAATGATATACCATTTGGCCTTTGACAAGGGAGACCACTTATCAACTTCCTATTCTTAATGACATCCTTGAATCGACATGAAAATGGATAATTACATCATAATTGCTAGCCTGAAGAGTGAACCAACTTGTTAACTGATAAATTGAATACCAGGTTCGCATCTTTTGATATCAAGTTTACCAGGCTCTCCTTTGAGAACACATGTTTAATCGCTCAGCAGAGCCTCAGGATTCAATAAGTATTCTCAAAGAGACTCATGATTCAAAAAGTCTTCTGGAAGCCTTGCCTTGTAAACTTGATATCAAAAGACACTCATCTAGTATTCTCCAGGACTTCAGATTTTTTCAAGATTGGTGGGCCGATGTGGCAAATGGAGCAAAAAATATTGGGTCATATTCTGAAATGATGGGCCCAAGCATATCAAACTAACCACAGTTGACATTTGGGTTGTATACTTTACCTACACACTGACACAGACACTTGTATGCATATATGTTTATTGACTGCTGATTATACAGTAAAACCTGTCTTAAGCAGCCACTCAAAAAAGAAGACAAATTATCGCTTAATGCAGATCAAAAGTATTGCAGAATGCTCAAAGGGGAGCATTCTGCAATTCTTTTGACCTTCATTAAGCTACCATTTGTTATTAAGATCTTGGTTTTGTCTTTTTTCAGTGGCTGCTTAAGACATGTTTTACTGTATTGACTACCTACATGTATTATCTGTTTTGTGGAGTTCTTTGACTCGCTGTAAGATGAATATTTTTTATTTTTATTCAAGTGAGATTTTTTCACAACTAAAACGGATGGGTCTACTGGGCCCACTGCCTTGGAAAATGATGGGCCATATTTTGAAATCATGGGACAATGACCCGGGCCCACCATAAATCTGAAGGCCTGATTCTCTATTACCTGTTTTCCAGCTTAACCATCTGTTTTTCGTGTTCTTTGAGGATCCTGTCTCTTTCTTCATCAGACATGGAAACTTGGCTGCTCACAAGTTTACTAAAAAGAGAAAAAATGCATCAATCAAAGGAGGGTGTTATTTAAGTATAAGTAACATTGAATCAAAGAAAAAATATTGTTTCATTTCCTGCTTTTATGCAACTATAACCCGTAAAATGGGCCCTATATACAGTGCAGTCCCTTTGTAATATTATGTTTGGAGTCCATGGGAATGGACTGTGTAATAAGTGAACCATGCTATAAAGGGACAATTTTACAAAGGAATCATAGGAAAATGACCATTTTCATGGTCATTTTCCCATAATTCCTTTGTTAAATCTTATGGTAAAGAAATTTGGGAGCCACAACAAGACAATGTTATGTCAATATCCATGTTATAAAGAGGTGTGTTATAATGTAATGTACTCTAAAATATCTATTCATGATTAGGACTTTTTACTTTCTACATGTTAATGCAAATTATGTTGCTAAGCTCTCTTGGGTTAGAGAAACCTTTACATAATACAATTGGTGTCCTTTCCTTAAAACAACTTTAAGTAAACCTCTACAATCCCAAATAGTGCTAATGCCTTACAATACTTGAGTACACTTCTACATTACACAATTTGTGCCCTTGCCTTAAAAACTTAGAGCATTTAAGAATACCTCAGCATTTTCCAGTTCTATCCTTGCTTTAAAAACTTAGGTACACCTCTACCTTACCCATTTGGTGCACTTGACTTAAGAAATTTAGGCACATCTCTACACTATCCTATTTGTGTGGCGCCATTACAAAAAAAACTTTTACACCTCTACATTACCCATTGGCGCTCTCTCCTGACAGAGAATACTTACAGAAACTCCAACACTACCCAATAGGCTACCTGCTAGATGATTAAAACTATTCATTCATATTTTTTGAATGCATGAGTGTAAAAACCCTATTTACAGTATTCACTATGTCCAACATATTAAACCAGGTACAGCAAAAATTATGCAAATAGTGCACCAATTGTTAAATAATTGGACCTTGACCCGAGAAAACCTGTCTTCAGGGTTTGCGAACAACACAAGCGCAGACCATCCTGCACATCTGTGCAGTCTCACCAGCGCCTTTGTCATTAACTATTGGGAATGTATCATATCTATACTTAAGCTATTTAACCCTTTCCTTCATGAATATTCATGTTAGGCTCCACCCACTATAAATAATTATAAAAATAAAAGTTCTATTTGTACATAGGAAAAGAAATTACTTGTCAGGTCCACTAGTGTAGGATCTTATCTAATCATATTTCCATAAGCAAACAGAGTAGACCCTGATCAGGCAGCTCTTACAAGAGCTGCCTGATCTGGGTCTGCTCTGCAAAAGCGTTAAAAGCCATCTCTATGAGGAAAAGGGTTAATCCTTGACTTTAGTTAAGAGTGCGTAATGAAAATTTAATTTTCTTATTTCTCAAGCAAAACATATGTTGTGGGTACTCAAAAGAACCGTCTCAATGAGACGATTCTTTAGCGCACCCAAAACATATGCTAAAAATTATGGGTAAGCAAATATTTACAATTTTACGCTGAAAATTTTTGTTTATCTAAACCTGTGTAATCACTTACCTAATGACCTGCTCCTCATATTCCCTCAACTGTTCCTGTTCCACTTTCTCCGCCTCTTTCCTCTGACTCCACTCCTCCTTGTTACGGGCCAGTCTCTCCTGTCATACAAAATACAACAAAAACTCAAAACTCTACTTTTACCATTAATACAAATAATAGCAATCTTGTTCCACTTTCTCCGCCTCCTTCCTCTGACTCTGACTCCTCTTTGTTACGGGCAAGTCTCTCCTGTCATACAAAATACAACAAAAACTCAAAACTCTACTTTTACCATTAATACAAATAATAGCAATCTTGTTCCACTTTCTCCGCCTCCTTCCTCTGACTCTGACTCCTCCTTGTTACGGGCCAGTCTCTCCTGTCATACAAAATACAACAAAAACTCAAAACTCTACTTTTACCATTAATACAAATAATAGCAATCTTGTTCCACTTTCTCCGCCTCCTTCCTCTGACTCTGACTCCTCTTTGTTACGGGCAAGTCTCTCCTGTCATACAAAATACAACAAAAACTCAAAACTCTACTTTTACCATTAATACAAATAATAGCAATCTTGTTCCACTTTCTCCGCCTCCTTCCTCTGACTCTGACTCCTCTTTGTTACGGGCAAGTCTCTCCTGTCATACAAAATACGACAAAAACTCAAAACTCTACTTTTACCATTAATACAAATAATAGCAATCTTGTTCCACTTTCTCCGCCTCCTTCCTCTGACTCTGACTCCTCTTTGTTACGGGCAAGTCTCTCCTGTCATACAAAATACGACAAAAACTCAAAACTCTACTTTTACCATTAATACAAATAATAGCAATCTTGTTCTACTTTCTCCGCCGGTCTACTTTCTCCGCCTCCTTCCTCTGACTCCACTCTAAAAGTGTGGATCCAGAGGGGAGAACAGGGGGGTCGGACCCCCCCCCCCCCTGGAAAATCACAAGTTATATGGGTTTCTAAAGGGAATAAGCAATTGGACCCCCCTGGAAAAAGTTGGACCCCCCCCCCCCCCCTGCAAAATGTTGGACCCCCTCTGGAACCTTGAAAACTGATAGTTTTCTTTGAATTTAACCATTTGACTTCTGTAAAATAAGCTGAGGACCCCCCCCAAAAAAAAAAAACAACACGTCAGCTTTTATTGTCAGATGACCTGAGCCCCCCCCCCCCCCCCCCCCCCCCCCCCCCCCCCCCGACCAAAATTCCTAGATCCGCCCATGCTCTACTTTTACCATTTATACAAATAATAGCAATTGAACCTCCATTTTTAACATCTCCCTGGGGACCTGGCTCAGGTTAATCATGAACTAGATGGAGTTTTCGGAGGAAAACATATGTCCACGACCGACTTCAAAGAGTAATATGGTAATATGACCCTGGTGACCTTTGAAATTAGATCAAGGTCACCAAACTCTAATCATGTTGAGATGGCCAGTCAACCTAACCACACTTTTGTCCGGCAAACTTAGACTAAGCAATTAGCCAGTACTCAGTGCGCATACTTTCGCGTTTGTAACTGACAACAGCCCTATTCTTGAGTCAGCTGAAGGAGGAGAATGACAGTAGAAAATATTTCATGATAAATCTCCTGGAAAGTATGGGGCCAAGCAAGGGTCAAACTCATGACCCCTGGATCAGCAATCCAACTCGCTAACGATTGCGCTATGGGGCCCGGCACATAGAGAAGTTGTGAAATTACAGTAAAGCCTTGAAAATTTGAACACTGATTTTTCGAAAATCTCCCTAATTCGAAATAAATTGTGGACACACTGGATTCAGATAAGAGGTCCCAATGATGAACTCCTTGAATATTTGTCTATAAAAACATATGTTTTTGGTGCTTACAAGAAACGTCTCCCTGAGTCACTTCTTTCACACACCAAAAAGGTATGTTTTGATAGGGAAAAAAAAATAAAACAGGCCTCAAACCTGTCTCCACAGCTACACCGACTAGCTAGAAATTTGAAATTTCGCTTGTAGCAAGCATGAATATGGTATTTTCCAAAAAGCGAAGAACAAAGGCCCTGATCAGACTGCGCGTATGCGCAGACTGGTCTGCGCCTTTGTTGTTCGCAAACCTCCGAAGACAGGTTTTCTCACGTTGAATCCCAAATAATCATTTTGGGGGGTTATATATTTTTATGTCTACTCCCTATAATTTGAACTTTCAATTCTTCAAAATAAAACCTTGAGTCCCTGGGACTTTAGGAGATTCGACTGTACCTGAAGTCTGTCTTGCTGGTCACGCCTGGACCTCTCTTGCTGCTCCTTCAGGGCAGCAAGCTCTCTCTCATGCTGCCGCATCAACTTCTGGATGGTGTCATCAGTTCGGTCTACGAAAATACAAAAACACAGGTTTAGATAAACAAAATTGTTGAGCGTAAAATTGTAAATATTTTCTTACCCATCAGTTCTAAGATATTTTTTGGGTGCTCAAAAAACTGTCTCACTGAGACGGTTCGTTTGAGTACCCGCAACATATGTTTTGGTTGAGAAATAAGAAAATGATTTTTTTGGTACACAAAATTGTAAATATTTTCTTACCCACCAGTTTTAACATATGTTTTGGGTGATCAAAAGAACAGTCTCAGTATGATGTTTTTTTTGAGTATCCACAACATATGTTTTGGTTGAGTAATAAGAAAATTATTTTTTGGCACGCAAAATTGTAAATATTTTCTTACCCATCAGTTCTAACATACATTTTGGGTGTTCAAAAGAACCGTCTCATTTAGACAGTTCTTTTGAGTATCCACAACACACATTTTGGTTGAGTAATAAGAAAATGATCTTTTGGTATGCAAAATTGTAAATATTTTCTTACCCATCAGTTTTAACATATGTTTTGGAAGCTCAAAAGAACTGTCTCATTGAGACGGTTCTTTGAGTACCTACAACATATGTTTTGGTTGAGTAACAAAAAAAAAACATTTTTTGGTACACAAAATTGTAAATGTTTTCTTACCAATCAGTTTTAACATATGTTTTGGGAGCTCAAAAGAACTGTCTCATTGAGACGGTTCTTTTGAGTACCCACAACATATGTTTTGGTTGAGTAATAAGAAAATTATTTTTTGGTACTCAAAATTGTAAATATTTTTTTACCAATCAGTTGTAACATATGTTTGGGAGCTCAAAAGAACTGTCTCATTGAGACGGTTCTTTTGAGTACCAACAACATATGTTTTGGTTGAGTAAAAAAAAAAAATTTTTTTGATACACAAAATTGTAAATATTTTTTTACCAATCAGTTGTAACATATGTTTTGGGTCCTCTTAAGGAACCGTCTCATTGAGATGGTTCTTTTGAGTACCCACAACATATGTTTTGGTTGAGTAATAAGAAAATTATTTTTTAGTACTCAAAATTGTAAATATTTTTTTACCAATCAGTTGTAACATATGTTTGGGAGCTCAAAAGAACTGTCTCATTGAGACGGTTCTTTTGAGTACCCACAACATATGTTTTGGTTGAGTAAAAAAAAAAAATTTTTGATACACAAAATTTTAAATATTTTTTTACCAATCAGTTTTAACATATGTTTTGGGTCCTCTAAAGGAACCGTCTCATTAAGATGGTTCTTTTGAGTACCCAATACATATGTTTTGGTTGAGTAAAAAAAAATATATTTTTTGATACACAAAATTGTAAATATTTTCTTACCCATCAGTTTTAACGTATGTTTTGGGAGCTCAAAAGAACTGTCTCATTTAGACGGTTCTTTTGAGTACCCACAACATATGTTTTGGTTGAGTAATAAGAAAATTATTTTTTGGTACGCAAAATTGTAAATATTTTCTTACCCATCAGTTCTAACATATATTTTGGGTGTTCAAAAGAACTGCCTTATTTAGACGGTTCTTTTGAGTATCCACAACACACATTTTGGTTGAGTAATAAGAAAATTATCTTTTGGTACGCAATATTGTTAATATTTTCTCACCCATTAGTTCTAACATATGTTTTGGGTCCTCAAAAGAACCGTCTCATTGAGACAGTTCTTTTGAGTACCCACAACTTATGTTTTGGTTGAGAAATAAGAAAAGTATTTTTTTGGTACACACTTTTAACTAAAGACATGTTAGCACTTTTCTTGTGTAGCGGCTTAAGACAGGTTTTACTGTAGTGTAAAATTAGGCTGAATATTGCAGTTTTCTCGTGGTGCTTACATGAAGCATCTAAACAAGCAGTCTTGTCTGGGTCTATACTATTTGTTGTTTAAATATTGATGTTTCATTTACAACCCGGAACTTAACAGGACCAAAATAAAAAAATATACCTAAATATACTGGTGAAAACTAGATTTTTTTCAGGATTTCTGGAAAAAATATAATTTTATGCATTTTGAAAGGCAAAATGCCTTTCAAAATGAATAAAATTATTATTTTTTTTCAGAAAAAAAAAAAAAATAAATAAAAAAAATATGTGTGCCTACCCTACCTAAAATTTTCACACTCATTACACGAAACACACTTACCTTTTTATTTGGCCCAATCAATCATCTCATTTCACTTTTTAGGAAAGGGGTGGGGGATGCTTATTGAGAATATGAAAAATGACATAAAAACCCTCAACCTGTACCTCACAATGATTACTGTAAATTTTCTAAAATTTCAAACACAGTACTCTAAAAATCTCAAACAAAAGGTTGGTTGTCAAGGCTTATATTTACAAAATGCTTGTCAGAATGGCAAACAGGGAAGACACTGGGACTGGGTGTACACTGATTGTCAAAGCAATTTTGGCAAGCACTTAATCAGGCCTCCAGATAAGAGTGTGTATTGGAAAAATATTTTCTTGTTTTCACATCCAATACATATGTTGTGGGTACTAAAAAAACCGTCTCAACAAGACGGTTCTTTTGAGCACCCAAAACACATTTTTAAATTGATAGGTAAGGAAATAATAGCAATTTTATGCTTAAAAAATTAGCTTAACTGGCCATATGATTCGTCTTTGAAATTTTAGAAAATTCACCATTTAAAATCACTGTGAATGTGATATTAGCCGGGACTTGAGATTTCCAACAATGTGGTATGTGCGACCAGCAAAGGCCCAGACCAGCCTGCCCATATGCACAGTCTGATCAGAGCCTTTGCTGGTCACTTGAATATTCTATGAGTGTTAAGCTACTGACTGATCATCATTTGGAGTTTCTAAGCTTAAAAGGAGGCTGCACAGGCTCTTCTGAGTCTACACTTGTCAAAATACCACATTGTTGGAAATCACATGTCGTGGCTCAATCATTAAAAAGGAGTCTTACCGCTAGGAGGAAGTTTCGCCTTAAAGTTGTTCTCTAATGTCTTCAACTCAAATTCTGTTTGTGCTGCTACTTCATTTCTCAACTTGGTGAGCTCATCTGTGTGTTCTATATCAATCTCATTCTCCAGTGTGCTCCTTTCCTGACGCTGTTGAGATACAAGCTTCAGTCGACCGGACGCATAGGCAACTGGGTCTGAAATTTCAATACAGCATGTGTAACACAAAGTTTTACTTAGTGAGTCTTGCTTTTATCATATGATGTTATGTCTGGGAGTGATATAACCCCTAGTATTAAAATCTATAAACCACCAGCGGTTTACAGATTTTGGTAATGCTATCTAATGACGTCTGTAGTAACGTTGCTTATATATGGGAAAATCTTAGTGACTTCAATTTAAAAATAGTTCTTGAGTCATCTGATAAATAGAATCTAACATTCGTGCTCCTGTATTATTGAATTTATTAAACTTGTTGCGAAAAAGCGATAAAATGCTCAGAAAGCCTCACATTTTATCTCTTTTTCGCAACTCATTAAATAAATTCAATAAAACAGGAGCACTCAACTTGGTGAGCTCATTTGTGTGTTCTATATCCACCTCATTCTCCAGAGTGCTCCTTTCCTGACGTTGTTGAGATACAAGCTTCAGTCGCCCGGACGCATAGGCAACTGGGTCTGAAATTTCAATAAACCATGTGTTTAAAGTATTTGTCTTGTATATATAAACATGTTTGCAAGGTTTGATGAAATTCCAGCAATGACTCTTCAGGATTTTAAGGAAACAAAATGTAACTGACATGCGCACACACGGACGGACAACGTGAAAACAGTTTACGTTCTTTTCCTGCCATTCATGACCATTGCTGTCTGCTCTCCCATCTGCTGATGTACTTTGGTAGCCTATATTGCAAACAATATAGGCCCTGATCAGACTGCTCCCTTAGGAGCAGTCTGATCTGGGCCTGTAGTGTTTGCTACCATGGAAATACATTTACATACTAGCAGCAAAATATTTCAGTACAAAACATTTTTGCAGGAAAATGGTTAATAGCTCTAGATCATGCAAAAATAATGGATTCTTACTCTAAAGAGATTTACTATGTCAAGGTAGAAAACTACAATCTAGTTTATTCTCTATACTTATTCATTGAGTTCCCTTGTCTGCATAATAACAGTTTTTTAGTCAATGTAATTTGAGAGCAAGCTCATGATAAACTAATGCATTTTTGTTCTAGATGTTTTAACTATGGTTTGCTTTATCAAAAGATAAACTATCAAAATCCGGTTTATTGGTTTGATAATTTCTCACTCCCACATTCACTTTTCTCTATGGGTAGTTTCAGTTAGTTCTTTCCCAGTTAATAGAAACTTTTCCATCTGCAAATAGTTTGGAACCAGATCAGGATCAACAGAGGTCAAACCCCGATCTGTAACACAGCTGTTTGACATTCTGATTGTATACCTGATTGATACTTTTGAAACAGTTTTGTTATAAAAATAAAACCAACAGACAACTAAAAATCATGCAAAATTACCAAGCATGCAAAGAATTAAATGGGGACCGACTGTTTTATAACAATGCTTTAATACTCAGTGGCGGATCCAGAGGGATTTCAGGGGGTTCGCTCAACTCCCTGATTTTAAATATCCCATGAAAATGAAAGAATTTGGTCGAGACCAAATTATTTCATTTTTATGGAATATTTAAAAAAAAGAAGATAAAATCAACAAAGCGACCCCCCCCCCTCCTTTTTATATCTGAACCCCCTTTCCAGATATCCTGGATCTGCCCCTGATACTTTACCAATAGGCCCTTGTGTCTGCATGGACTGACACTTTTTATCATATTCCTTGGTTTCTAGATCATGCTGCTTCTCTAGGTCGGTGAGATGCTTGTGTTTGAGTGTGGAGATAAAATGAATCTTACATTCATGCTCCTGTATTGTTGAATTTATTAAACTTGTTGCGAAAGTGTTAAAAAAACTCGACAGGCCTCGCATTTTATCACTTTTCCCCAACTCATTTAATGAGTTCAATAAAACATGAGCACTCATGTAAGATCCTCTATATAATAATGCTTTAATACTTTACCAATAGGTCCTTGTGTCTGCATGGACTGACACTTTTTATCATATTCCTTGGTTTCTAGATCATGCTGTTTCTCTAGGTCTGTGAGACGCTTGTGTTTGAGCGTGGATAATCTCTTGTGAAGCTCCGCCTCTTGTCTCTCTCGCTCCCTCTCCATCTTCTCCTTCACTGCTATCATCTCAGCCTTAGCTGCGTCTATCTGTTGTTGAGCCTCTCCGGCACTCAGTACTTGTTGTCTGAAAAAAGCAAAGGATTCTCTATCACACGATGTCATGCCTGGCCCCGAGGTTATAAAACGTTTTTCATGCCCAGCTCAACTGAGCACGAAATTTCAACTGCTCATAAAAACTAAAATACTGACAAATGAAGAAGTTTCTTGCTTTAAGCCTCTCAGATCTTGTATTTATCATGCTAATGAATGTTAAAATGCCAACAAATGTTGGCATTTTAACATTTATGAGCATGATAAATTTTGTGCTCAATTGAGTTGAGCATAAAAAAGTTTTATAACCTCGGGCTTTGGTGGTGGTATAATGCCATGTATTAAAGTTATATCATGACAGCCATAATAATGTTGCGTACATAATGACAAAGTCTTACAGTTTTCACTCAAGAAATGCCACTTCAAAGTAAGTTTTATGTCATAAGATAAATAGAATCTAATATTTGTGCTCCTGTAGTAATGAATTTATTAAACTCTTTGCAATAAGCAATAAATGCTTGGCAAGCCTTTTCCCAAACCCATTTTACAAATTAATTTATACATGAGCATTCTACAAGATGCTCCTAATATACAGTAGACAGGCTCTCACAGATATACAACAACTCGAATATGAAACCTATGCAATTTTGCACAGCTTCCATATATTTTACAATTCCTATGAATGTGAGAGCAAAATAGAAATAAAGAATGCATTTTTAAGCAGATTATTTATTAATACTGTCAACTCATTCTTGAAGGTATTAGTACAATACATTTGGATTTCCACTGCTCAATTTATAGGACAAACCCACTCAAATATAAACTCTAAAATTTATGTTTTTTACATAGATTTTCAGTGATAACTTTTTTTATTTTCAATGTTAGCAAAATGTGATCGCAATGAAAATTGTGCAGGAAAATTGGCGCCAATTTCTCCAAAAGGTCCGAAGTTTGTGGCGCAAACAGAATTTTGTGTACATAGATGAAGAATTTGAGATAAACGGAATTTAGCCAAAATTTCTAAGTCTTTTATTGACAGGTAAAATTTGTAGAGGCCTGACACAAAAGAATATTCACAAGTGGTGAATATATCCGTTATTCAGCGGCTGTGCATAGCATAATCCTGCTGTTTGCAAACCCATAAAGTACAGAATCTAATTTAAGCGTGATCAGAAGTTGTGATTACGCATGGTGTGCTATTTTTCTCTTATGCACATGCTCCAAAACAGGCAGTTTGGAGATGACCCCAGTAGCTTAATGCAAGAGCAAACCAGGCGCGATTTCCAATATATTTAAACAAGCCATCCATCACTTTAGTTAGTGAATTAGGGCGTTGCAATGTAGTTTTTTGACTGACATATTTATCTTAGTTTATTTGAGCTTTGATTAAAAATCTCAAAGAGTGCATCTATGTGCAGGGTTAACTGCAGCATCTTGGATTATGGAACCATTTGGAGTAATTGGTGCTAATTTTTCTCTACAACTTTCATCGCGAACACAGTTTGCTAAAATTAGTAATAAAAAAGTAAAAAGAAAATCACTGTGAGTATACCAGTGATTAGGTAATTTTGAACGTTGTATTTTATTAGAAAATGGCAATTTCAATGAGAAAAGTTGTCTAGGAGGAATGGGGTCTTTTTCAGCATTATATTTAAGCTGATGATTTTTGCATGTTAAGTTTGTGATTTAATGTCTCAGTTAACAGCTATGGTATTGTCGAAACGGTCAGTTCACCTAACTAAACTTCTCCTGTGCAAGCTTAGACTAAGTGCTTAACCAGTACTCTGTCAATAAATGACAGGCAGGACCAAGACGGTGCACATACTTTTGCTTGTAACTGACAACAGCCCTTCTTAAATTGGCGGAAGGAGGAGAAGACTGTACACAATATTTCACGATCAATCTTCACAAATGTACCGGGCCAAGCTGGGATTAAACCCACAATTCCTGCATCAGCAATTGGACTCACTTCCATGGGCAAGTTATTTTGTGATCAGGCCTTTAGATAAGAGTGCGTACCAAAAAATAATTGTCTTATTTCTCATCCAAAACATATGTTGTGGGTACTCAAAAGAACCGTCTCAATGAGAGGGTTCTTTTGAGCACCCAGAACATATGTTAAAACTGATGGCTAAGAAAATATTTACAACTTTACACTCAAAAATTTTGTTTATCTAAACCTATGGGGATGCTTACTTTTTCAGTCGCTCGATGGTAGAAATCTGATGTCCAGCCAGAGTATTAAGAATATCATTTTGGTCTTCTTCCTGAGTTTCCTGTGAAAAAAAACAAATATACCACATTTACCCTCAATATCTGGCCACCTTGTCTCCTCAACATCCTAAAATTTTAACAGAGGGCGATGAAGACCTTGGATCACAACGGTGACACCTGAGAACTGACCTCAAGGTTATAAAACTTTTTCATGCTCAACTCAACTGGTAATGAAATTTGAACTCCTCAAATAAATTAAAATACTGAAAAAGTAAAGATGTTTTCCTGCTTTAAACTCTCAGATGTTGTATTTATCTTGCCAATAAATGTTAAATGCTATCAGTTGTTGGCATTCTAACATTTATGAGAAGAATAAATTCCAGTTAAGTTTTACCCCAAGGCCTGGTTCAGAAGGAGATGTTTAATCCTTTTTAGCCCTGGCAGCCATTTTGTTCAGCGGAGTGGAACCATTCGAGCAATTCAAGGAAAATCTCCCAGGCATGTCATTTTTCCGTTCTTTCTCTATATACTGCCAGACCCTCTTTCGAGTATTAACGGCAGGTGTACTTTGTTCACTCCGGGTTGCAGGATTAAAGCCTACAAGTAACCATATCGAAATTACCGTAGGGTTCTTTAACCTGCACAAGGGGTGACTCTCCCTGCACAGGGGACATCCAGTTAACGTCCCGATCCGAAGGACGATGCACTTATCTAGTGTCATCCCTGCAAATGATACTAGGGAAAGCATGTTGGACACCGAAATTTTCCGTGCTGCGAGCGGGGATCGAACCTGGGACCTCTAGCACCAGAGGCAAGTGCCTAACCACTGAGATACCACCCTCACCTTCATGAATTGTTTGCTTGTGAAAATAAAGTTTTAAAATTATAAAAACAGTGCAGAGCACATAAAGCATATGCATATAGTGCTCCACAGTTACACCAGAAACACAAAATGAAAAATTGGCATCCATATTTATTCTATACTGAAGTTTAAATGGCTGTAACTTTTCATTGATGCTGAGTATATGTTGGCCCTATGAACTTTGAGTTATAAAGAGTCAACTGTATTTGAGCCGTGACATGTGATTTCCAATAATGTGGTATTTTGACAAGTGTAGACTCAGACGAGCCTCATCAGCCTCCTTTTAAGCTTAGATTCTCCAAATGTTGTTCAGTCAGTAGCTAAACACTCATAAAATATGCAGGCGACTAGCAAAGCCTCTGATCACACTGCGCATATGCGCAGGCTGGTCTGAGGCTTAGCTGGTTGCACATACCACATTGTTGGAAATATCATGCCACTGCTCATTTATAAAGATTCAGCAGTTTAACCTTACAAAATGGTTTTCAACAAAATTCAACAGTACTATGCTTTTATAATCATTTTCATTTAAAAGGATTTGAAAAAGATAGTCTATTAAAGAAAACTTACAGCAGCCATAGCGAGGGCTTTACGTCTTGCTAGTTTCTCCTCTAGCACCTGTCTCTGTCGTGATATTTCCTCGTCATACATTCCTTCAAGGGCTTTCTGGTTCTTCAGATGTTCTGACATCAGCCAATCAGCTTGCTGCTTTGTAAGCTTCCCTTGTTCAGTGATTTCTTTAAGGGTCTGTTGTTGAAGTTCTTTCATACCCATTCTGTTTCGCACAGCAAACTCCTGTCAGAAAAGAATGAGCATAAATCTTTAGCAATGTACATGTAAGAAGCACTCTGTCTTCACTTGTAGTTTTGTATACTAGGGGTTTGGACACTAGATGGTTAATAGAACTATCTCAATAAGACATAAATCTTTAGCAATATTACATGTTATGCAGGCCTTTAGTTAAGGGTGCGTACCAACATATTTTTTTTCTTATTTCTCAACCAAAACATATGTTACGGGTACTCAAAAGAACCGTCTCAATGAGACGGTTCTTTTGAGCACCCAAAATATATGTTAAAATTGGTGGGTAAGGAAATATTTACAATTATATGCACAAAAATGTTGTTTATCTAAACCTGTGTAATATACATGTTATTAGAGGAGCATAGTGGCTCAATTGTAGAGGGCTTGACGGGAGATTGAGGGATCGCTAGGTTCAAGTCTAACCAGAGATAAAGCCAGCTGATCAGGATCCATACTGTTTTAAATCCACACAATGAATCTACATTAATAATGAAATTGTACCACTAGACTGACTGGAGATCAGAAGTTCATACAGTGTAAACACACCATAAAGTACTCAGTATTCCCTTATAGGAGCATGTGTCCTCAATAATGGGGGCCTCAACGCGACAAAACCTGTATTCAGGGTTTCCTACAAAGGTAGACTCAAACCAGTCTCCTCAGCTACAGAGACTAGCTAGAAAATGGAAATTTTGTTCGTAGCAAGTCTAGATATGATACTTTCCTAAAAGCGAATAACAAAGGCGCTGATCAGACTGCACGAATGTGCAGGCTGGTCTGCGCCTTTATTGTTCGCATTTCCCCAAAGACAGGTTTCCTCGTGTTGAGGCCTTTGGTACTTCCAGCTACCCAGATTCAAGTAACTGATTGCCATAGTCAAACAAATAATTGTACAGACCTTTCTTAGGTTTTCAACAGACCTTTCTTAGGTTTTCAGTCTCCTTATCTTTTTAGTGGTAATAAAGCTATATTCTTTAGAAGTCAGCATGCTTTTAAACCTTATGAAATTCTCAAATGCGTTTTTTTTTTTACAATGGTTGAGTCCAATGCATAGCCTAAATTCATTAGCAATCAAAGATATTCTGGGTTGGCAACTGTATTGCGATGCATCCCAATATTACACCTTCAATAGTACATGTAATAGTAATGTGGTTCCTAGGTTATTGATAGTATCATGATAGCCAAAATTTAGCATAATAGTCAGTCCTATATGGGCCTCGTCAAGAGAAAACCTGTCTTCCGAGTTTCTAACAAAGCGATTTTCAAACCAGTGACTTCAGCTACAGAGACTAGCTAGAAAATTGAAATTTCACTTGTAGTAAGTTTACATATGGTACTTTACAAAAAGCAAATAACAAGGCGCTGATCAGACTGTGCGGATGTGCAGGCTGGTCTGCGCCTGTGTTGTTCCGAACCCCCTGAAGACAGGTTTTCTCGCGTCGAGGCCCATATGGTAGGCAGGTACTACCAGTTATTTGACCAGATTCAAGTTACTGATCGCTGACTGAAAAATTGTACAGACCTTTCTAAGGTTTTCAGTTTCTTCATCTTGCTCTAACTTCAGTTTGAAAGTCTCAGCATTCTGCTCAGATAGGTGTTGTTCATTCATCAGTCTAAGGACATCATTACGCTCCTGAAAAAAATTGTTATTCTCTTAACTCTTTCCTTGCTAGTGGCGACTTTTCTCGTCTGCTGATGACCTTTGCAAACAGTTTGAACCCAGATCAGGACCGACAGAATGTCGGTCCTGATCTGGGTCCGAACTGTTTGACACTCTGTAAGTGTTCCTGAAGGAATTTGTTTAAAAGATTATTTTTGAAAAAAGCCAGCAGATGACAGCAAAAGCATAAAAAATTACCCAGCATGCAAAGAATTAATCTACTCAGCACATTTAAGCACATATGATGAGAAAACAATTTTTGTTGTATGTGAACAACAAAGATAAAGATGAGCCCGAGCACCCTAGACTGCTCAGTTAAGTTGCCACAGATTCCTATTAGATTGAAACACAAGAATATGGAATTTACCTTTAAACATGGTATTTAAATGT